>JASTWF010000428.1:0-404000 GCA_030390025.1 Squalus acanthias
GCTGAAGGGACAGAAGCGGCAGACGCCACTGAACGGATGGTCTCAATGTTCATGACAAAGAAGTTCATGACCTCCTCGTACTTGTTATTGGAGATGAGGGTGGAATGGGCAGGGAGTGGGATTTAAGAAGACTGTTTGTCGTGGAGAATAGAAGCCAGGGGTTATCATTCCAGGATGATCCTGGGATAGTGAGCAGTTTTGGCCGAGGAGAGCAGGGCCCGATATTGTTTTATGAGGTCCAGTCAGATCTGGTGATGAATAGCTAAACCATTTGTCCGCCATAAAATTCAAGTCTGCATCCCTTGTACTTAATGGAGCGGCGATGCGGGCCATACCAGGGAGAACAACTAGGGTGAAAGAGAGTAATGGTTTAAATGGGGACAAGGGCATCAAAGGTGGAGGTGAGGGTGTGATTGTGCAGATCAGTAGCTGCAGAAATGTCGTGGTGAATGGAGGGCCAAAGGCTAGACAGTTGAGAATTTGAAAGTTCAGTTGTAAATGACTTGGAGAAAGTTTTTTCCAGGGGTGGACACAGAAGGAAGTGGAGTTGGGAGGGGAAAGGGGCAAGTGGGTGGTGAGCAATACAAGGAAGCGATCACAGATGGCCTTATCTGAGATTGACATGGTGGAAGTAGCGAGGCCAGGTGAGGTGGCAAGGTCGAGGGGGTGACCATGAATATGGGTCGGGGAGGTTATATGGAGGGAGAGATTAAGGGAGGATAGGAGGGCAGTGAACTCAGAGGTGAGAGAATCCAGATTATTTGTTTCCTGAATGTGAAATTAGAAATGGAACCTGGTAAACAAAACTAACCACCACTGTTTTGCTCTCTGTTTTCTCGCCAAATTGCTCAGTCACCTCCTCTGGAATCCACTTATACAACATGCTTCAATGGCATCTCCATGGTAAATTGATCTCAGTATCGGTAACGCCTAGAACTGGAAATTCTAGTCAGGCTGCTGAGCTACTGGAACTTGGCTGGGCAGCACTTCCCGCCCACCAGTCTGCCCTCACACTGACACCACCCCCAATCCCGGGGTCAGGGCCATTAGTCTAAAGTTGGTGGTCACTTCCAGGACATCACTCCCACTCACACCCCACCCTAAGACCACGCAGCTGAGTTCCTGATCCTTTGCAGCCTGCTCAGTGCAGCTGTATTTAAAAATTTAAATGTACAAACAATCTTCACACAGTAAGAAGGGCGGGGAATATGAGACCAACAGCCTGAAGCCCCTGAGGGCGACATTGCCGGCCCCAGACTGGTGAGGACGAGATGGGAGCAGGGTCCTGTGAAAACAAAGAATCAGAGTGACTATCATTATTGAAAGAAAAAAACCAGTTAGTCCCCTCCCGCAGGTTAAATGTTCCCACAGACCAATCAGATCATGAGAGCAGTATTAATGATATGGATCACATGATCCCATGGGCTAACAAAATTGACAGGAGAATAACAGAGCTGTGGGTCATGCAATTCCGATGGACCAATTGGATTTCTAGGAATCAACATCAACTGAAAAAGTCCTAAGTAGAAAAGTCACCCGGTCCGGATGGAATGCATCCTAGGTTGCTGAGGGAAGTAAAGGAGGAAGTTGTGGAGGCTCTGGCCACAATCTTCCAATCCTTCTTAGATATGTGAGCAGTGCCAGAGGACTGGAGAATTGCAAATGTTGCACCCCTGTTCAAAAAAGGGGAGAGGGATAAACCCGGCAACTACAGGCCAGTCATCCTAACGTTGGTGGTGGGGAAACTTTTAGAGACAATAATCCGGGACAAAACTAATTGGCATTTGGAAAAGTATGGGCTAATAAATGAAAGGCAGCACAGATTTGTTAAAGGCAAATCGAGTTTGCCTAACTTGATTGTGTTCTTTGATAAAGTAACGGAGAGGTTTGAAGAGGGTTCTGCAGTTGATGTTGTGTACATGGACTTTCAAATGGAGTTTGATAAAGTACCACATATTCGAGTTCTTCGCAAAATTGAAGCCCATGGGATTAAAGGGCCAGTGGCTGTGTGGATATGAAATGAGCTGAGGGACAGAAAGCAGAGAGTAGTGGAGAACGGTTGTTTTTCAGACTGGAGGGAAATGTGCAGAGGTGTTTGGAGCACTGGTCTTTTTGAGATATATTACTGAGCTGCTTGTAGGTATATACAGCATCATTTCAATGTTTGCAGATGACATGAAACTTGGAAATATAGTTAACAGTGAAGAGGATAGTAACAGACTTCAGGAGGACATAAAAAGACAGGTGAAATGGGCAGACACATGACAGATGAAATTTAACGCAGAGACATGTGAAGTGAATCATTTTGGTCTGAAGAATGATGAGGGGAACATAAAGTAAATGGTACAATTTTAAAGGATGCAGGAACAGAGCGCGTGTAAGTACGCAAGTCTTTGAAGGTGGCAGGACAAGTTGAGAAGGCTGTTAAAAAAGCATACGGGATCCTTGGTTTTTTAAATAGAGACATAGGGCAGAATTTTCATTAACCCATGGAGGCAGGTTTGGAGGCGTGTGGGGGGTTAAAATTGCAGATTCGGAGGTCCCGAACCCATCCCACCCCCAATCCGCCTCCATGCCAGTTTCACAGGAGGCGGGTACCCGACCTGTTCTGGGACCCGCATCCCCGAGGCAGGAAGGGGATTAGTGCCAATAAACTGCCTGTTAACAGGTAGTTAACAGGCAGTTTTTTGCCTAATCCCTATTTTTAGCCCTGAAGTGTGGGCTTCCCGACAGGTCCGAACCACACCATTTTAGCGAGGCGGACCGTGGGTCTGCAGAGGTTGGAGGGGTCGATATGTCCGGTGGGCAGGTGAGTGATGGGTGTATGATTGCAGAGGTAAGTGTGTAAGGTAAGTGTAAAGTGTGGGAAAAAGTTTTACTTACCTTAACTTCCTCCTGCAGGTGTCAGCCCTTCAGGTCTCGGGTGTCAGAAATCTCACCGGCACAGAAAGCAGAATAGCCGTTGAGCTGTGAAAAGCTGCAGCCTCTGCTTTTTGTTCTGCAGAGATCTCTGAATCAGCCTGAGAGGAAGGAATTAACTTAGAGGACAGATTGTCAGTGTTTGACAGCTTCAAGGAGCTGTCAAACGCTGATATTTCATCTGTCAAAAGCTCTTGACAGATGAAATGTCAATCTGTGACGTCACCTCTTGCCGGGTGGCCCTTAATTGGCCTGCTGAGCTCGCTGGGCGGGCTCAACAAGGTCAATCAAGGGAAAATCGAGTGGATTGGCCACAAGTCGATGGAGGCGGGACTACAACCCAAAAAGTGGGAGTCCCGCCTCCATCACATCCCCATTGACAAAATCCAGCCCATAGAGTACAAAATCAAGGAATCATAGAATCTTACAGCACAGAAGGAGGTCACTCGGCCCATCGTGCCTGTCCAAGAGCCTTTGAAAGAGCTGTTCAATTTAGTCCCACACCCCAGCTTTTTCCCCCATAACCCTGCAAATTAGTTCTCTTCAAGTACATGATACAAAATACGCTACAAACTCGTTAGGCCCCATCTGGAGTATTGTGGCCAATTCTGGGTATCACACATTAGGAAGGATGTCAAAGCCTTAGAAAGGGTGCAGAGGCGATTTACTAGAATGGTACCAGGGATGGAAGACTTCAGTTGCGTCGAGAGACTGGAGAAATTGGGGTTGTTCTCCTTAGAGCAGTGAAGATTAAGGGCAGATTTGATAGAGGTGTTCAAAATCAATAAAGATTTTGATAGAGTAAATAAGGCAAATCTGTTTTCAGTGGGAGAAGTGTGGATAACCAGAGGACACAGATTTAAGGTAAACAGCAAAAGAACCAGAGGCAAGATGAGAAATCAAATTACGCAGATTAATTGGATAGCTCTTTCAAAGGGCCGGCATAGGCATGATGGGCTGAATGGCCACCTTCTGTGCTGTGTCTATCATTCTATGACCTGATATTAACTCAGAGGCACATTGGGAGCGGGGGCAGGGTTCGATCTCATGTAGGAAACCAGGAAGTAAGTTCAGCACAGCTGTCAGTGGCATGTTAACGCAGCCAGCTGATTATCAGTTTAATTCCAGATTTGGCGTTGATTGCGTGGCAGCGAGCATGATGAGGACCAACATAATGTGAACTCAACTCCATTATTTAAAGGGCCAATCCAAAGATGGAGTTTGGAGGAGATTTCGCTGTAAGCTTAATAAATCTTGATCTATTGCTCAAACGTACTGGCTGCTGCCTATTGGTGTCTTGTCCAAGAACTCTGAGAGATCATTAAGATCTTACAAATTGACACCCCCCAGATGGGACAAGACAAAGCTGCTAGTATTGTGTAATAGATCGGACCTTGGAAGTAGCTTCCTGATCAGCTGCTGCTTTTGAGGAGGGATAAACCTCGTGGGGAGTGCCCGTGAATTGCGCGCCGATAGTTATTGATGTTAGAGGTCTGTTAGGAAAATCACCAAATGGCTGGTAAAAGTTTTGTTAATGCATATAAGAGTAAGTTAGACAGAGGCGCTGTGCGGAGGAAGTATAGGTATTATTGATGGAACGTTTAACCAAAGGAGACCGAGTCCCCTTTGAAGAAGTGATAAACTTTATTCAGGAACGTGTGAATCAGAAAAAACACGAGTTAAGAGAGAAACATAGCCAGGTGGTTAAGCATAAAGTGCAGGAGAGATAGGGAGAGATAAAGGGCTGGATTTTGTCAGTGTGGGCGGGCTAGGGCGTGTCAGGACCCCGACTCCTCAGTGAAGTGCTGAAAAAGTGGGATTTTCCCCTAATTGGGCAATTGATTTCCTGCGTGTGGGAACCACTAGCCCATTGAGTCTTTTCATACAGAAAGTCGCCTCCGATGACGTCGTCAATGCTGCTGGATTTAAGACCTGCAAGCAGCCTTGCTTCCTCTGGAGACTGCAAAGGCTTTGCAAATTGTATGAAGGTGTTGATTTCCCGACAATGTCCACGATCAAGCAAAAGTGTGCACCTCGGTTTGATGAGCCCTCCGTCCAAGCTCTGGTGCACGGAGCCAGATGTAATAAGGAGGTGCTGTTCCCTTCCTCAGGGAGAAAATAGCCACCCCAGCAGACAAAAGCTGTGTGGCTGCAAGTGGCCCAGGAGGTCAACTCCATTTCGATGAGCCGCAGAACCTGGCTGCATTGCAGGAAGAGGTTTCATGATCTTCACCGCACAGGAAAAGTGAGTATGACTTTCCCATCACCCTCAATCTGATCCCCATCGCCTCTCCTCACCAGCACTCTGCTTTGCCAACCTCTTCCTCCACATGCCACTTGACACTTACATGCCTGCACCTTTACCCATTCCCTCTCTCTCGAAGATCACATTCATTTAACTATTCGACCATGCAGCCCTCACACTCCCTATCACTGTGATGCCATGACAACAACAACTTTCAACACACAGGGATGGTCCTTTGTATCCTTCTAAGCATCTATGCTATGGATTATCTACACTCACTCCTTCATTCTCACTCAAACTCCACTTGTGTCCCTCATTGCAGGAAAAGAGAGCCCACAATAAGAGGGAAAGAGCCATGACAGGAGGAGGGCCACCCTCAGTAGCCCAGCTCACCGCCTGGGAGGAGGCAGCCCTGGAAATCGCTGGGATCGAGGAGGATTCCCAAGTGGGGGACGGACAGGCGGGCGCATCGCAGCAAGCTGGTGACAGAATAGTTTGGCATCTCTCTCATTGACATTGCATGAGTCACTGATAATGAATCTGATGCTGTAACAGATTGACTAATGATCATCTGCACTTTTCAATGTGCATGTAACCTTGACCTCACATCTCTAACTCTTTCCTTTACTCCCCCACAGGACCAGCGAAAGCCCCCGTCCCCACTGTCCAGAAGGAAGAGCTTGAGCTTCCAGACACCTCAGAGGAAGCTGCAACCTCTGAGGGCGCAGCATCAGCAGAATTCAGTGCACCCAGCACCAGCGCAGACACTCACACCTCGGTGGGACCTTCGCGAGATAGAGTAGTGTTGGCACCTGGTGTATCACAGCTCACAAGTGAGCATCAGCAGACGGCAGAGACAGGAACAGCAGTGGAGAGTCCTAGTCGGAGGGCGCAGGACTCTGCCAGCTCGGCTCAGTTGCATGTTTCCCCTGTGCCTCCGGGTCCATCCAGAACGAGGTGCTGGAACTCCAGGAACAGGTGCAGGAGTCTCTGGCAGGTTTTGTCTCCAGGGTCGCTGCGAGTGTCGAGCGAACGGAGGAGTCCATCGCGAACATGAGCAGAGCCTTTGTGGAGGCATTGCCGCATGAACGCATCACCACGGAAAGGATGGCAACCTCCATGGAAAGGATGGCTACAGTAGAGGAGAGGATTTCTACGGCCATGGAGGAGCTAATTCGCCAGAGTGTAGAAACCATGGACATGGTTCAGAATAGACTGGCATCTCTTAAGGAGTGATGGTCAGCTACTGATCATAGAAACCAGACCTTCATGCAAGTCCTCTGGAGTAGGACTTCCAGTGCAGAAATGGGTCCTCATGGCCCCCCTGAAGTGCAGCAAGGTGCTGTCAAGCCACTTGCTAGCTCTGAAGTGGGGCTGACCCATGAGAGGGATGTTGGTGGCAGACAACAAGGAAGTGGGTGCTCCTCTCCAAGTGCTCAAACAACCATGCCACTGCAGAGCCCTTGGTCAGAGCCCCACCAGAGTCCCCACCCAACTGAGATAGACGTCTCATCCCCTGCAAAGCCGCAGGAGCAGCAGACTGTTGCCGAGCCCTCACAGGTTCGCAACCCCAGAGGACGGCCGCCAAAGCTGTCGAGACAGGAGCAGCAAGAAAGTGAGCAAGGGGCCTCCACATCTGCTGAAGCCACAGGGGAAGCACCACGTTGGAGCACGTGTAAGAGGAAGATAATGCACAAGTAGTCACAAGGGTAGTCACTTGGGTTTTATGTTGTGTTTATTTTTGAAATGCCACCAGTTGCTTGTTGTGATAAAAAATTCTGATGGCAAACTGTTGAAGTTGTGGCCTGTGTCATTTCGCAAATTGGACTTCCACATTGAGGGCTTAGAGCGACTTGCAATTGTCAGTATGGTGGTCAGAGTGATAGGAATCCGCAGGTTCTTATCCATTGTCGATGCTCTGGTAAGAAGGTGCGAGGCAAAAGTGTTTGATTGTACAGGCTAAGCAAATGTGACCAACATGAGTGCGTCCCTTGCATCCCAGGCAGCAATATGGTCACGCTCTGGCGACTTCTGGCCTGTGCATCTTCAGGTGGGTGACTAGCAGCTTGGTGCTCCTGTTGATGCTCCTGCTGTTGCTCGTGGTTCTACTGCTGCCGCGGCTGGTCTTCATCCGAATCTGATGTCATCTGAATCTGATGTCCAGGAAGAAAGGAATTAAATGGTCGCCATGCTTCTGATATATGCCTCAGTTGAGGAAGCGCTTAGTCAAGGTGGGGAGAAGGGTTTCCCAGGAGGTCACACTGGAGATGGGTGTCAGGCTCCAAACTTCCACAACACTGAGTATGCCTGCTAAAAGTTCCCCCAGACCTGAAACAACAAAGTTCTGCCACCTGCAAATGATCATTGGTGAAAACTCCTTTGTAATGGTGGAGCTGCAGCTGTTCGTAAGCAATCCACTTGTGAGGCCACCAGCATTACCTGGCGTGTTCCAGAGAAGGCATGAGGGATGGGGGGAATGACTAAAAATCGGAAAGGCCTCTCAAAAAGGGATTATAGAGGCTATTAAGTGGTTGTTAAGGGCCTTAAGGGCCTATCCCACCTCTTGGAGGCGGGATGGAAAGGGGGTCAGAAAACACGCTTTTGGGAAAATTGCTCGGAGGCGGGATGGAGGCAGGATCGGGCCCGCCCACCATTTTTTGCGATTTTAACAACTCACACGCCTCCAATCCCGCCTCCTCGGGCCTGGCAAAATCGAGCCCAAAGAAGGAAAAAGATCTAATTTGCAGGCTAACCAACCTGAAAACTCAGCAAAGGAAGGAAAAACACAGGGATTTGGAAAGCCAGGAAAAGCTGCTGAGATGCTGATTTAAAAAGAGGGGAAAAAAAGAGAAATTTAAAGTTTTACCGACATGGAAGTTATTAACGTCTGTGCCGAGACAGATAAAACACAAGATTTGCTGAGTGAAAGGAACCTTAAAAAAAATGCTGGAATTTCAGTTTGTGTGGAAGTGTGAGTTAAAGGGTGAAAGTTTTCTGACTATGAATGTTTAAGAAGTTACAGTATTCCTTTTCTCTGAATGTCTGTCTTTAAAGCTCCACACACTTCTGTGTTAAAAGCATTTACTCCTTTTGTCTTCTCTTAGATTTTGGAAGTTTAAAGAATGTGCGAATAAGATTGAGCACCCAGAATTGAAAAAAAAACTTAGAACTACAAAATACAGTAAAAACTGAGAAGAACAACAAAAGGTTTTTTTAATAAAAGATTAAGTTTCAGTCTAAGATTTAACCTTGGAGTCACTGTTGCAATGGTGAAATTTTCCAAAGCAGTTTGATTTGATTTGTTTAAATGTGAAAAACTAATTTTTCTCCAGTTTTATTCAATGTTTTTACAGTACTTTGGAAAGGCATCTGAAGAAAGGACAATAAGAAATATGACATAATTTACTGTTTTCTGCAAGCATCTGCTATTTTGTTTTGTTTTATCTGTTCGTGTTTAGTTAAAGTGTGATAACACAACTGTTTTTTTCGATTGGGAAAGTTTTTTTTAATTTACTTGAAGTGATGCAATTGCGTGCGCCTGACAATGTTTTGCTCCACCTTCTTAAAAACCTGTAAAGGAGTTAACCCCTTCCACTGACAGCTGTTTAGTTCACTAAGTAACAACTTTAGTATGAAATTTAAAGATATTGGACATTATTACATTTAAGTTTCTTAATTTTAAGTTAATATTTCCCCATCGTGACAGAAGGAAAATTATGATTTGATAAATTAACCCCTTGGGCTCTTAAGCAGAGCCACAATGGATTCTCTTCTTTCTTTTGTTATATGGAAGTTACCTTGTAAACTAACTGCAGCACTTCTGTCTCTAATGTTAAAACACTGTGTAAACCACCTAGCCTGGGAATCAGCCGTTTTTGAAATTGGAAATGGAAGATAAATTGATAGAAATGAAATTGAACATTGACAAAACTTGTCAGTTAAACAGTACTGCTGTTTGGATTTTGGGATAATTTTGTAATAACAAAATGGACTCAGGCACTATATATTGGGTTACTTTTGGGAAAATAAAAGGTTCTCTGAAATAATGATAAATAAAAAGTGTTAATAACTTGGACCAAGTGAGAATGTTTGATCTATGTTTTCAATCTTAACTATTGTACTGGACAGTAAAGTTCCTCCAGGGCTCATGAATGAGATATGAATGGTAAATAATGGGATGTGTAAAATGGAGAGAGGAAGTGATTGAGGGTGTGAGATAGAAACAGGAGAATTACATCACCAATTGGGAATTTTCCAAACTTTCGAGTGAAAGTCAGGAAAGTTTAGTTAAGAATAGTAAATTGATAGCTTTCTCTTGGAGACATTTGTGTCCCTGCCTATAATGAACTTTTTAAGAAAACTGAATTTGATATTCTGGCCACTATCCAAGACATCGGGACCATGCAGTGGAAGATGAACAAAGACCTCCAGACAATCTTTTGATATGATCACCTGAAAGCCCGAGAAAGGCTTGTATCAGATGGCACGTGTGGCATAATATGGAGATACCGATATGAGTGTGCAAATGTGATTTGTTACGTATGAAGCAATTACCATCCGCAAATGCGTGGTGAATCTGCACTGAAGAACTGGTCTCAGAAATGCTCAGTTACTTGACAACAGCAAGACATGAAATGTTTAATGTGGCTCAGGAGAGTGAGACAACTTTTAAAGCATTGACACATACTCCATCAAGAAACTATCTAATTAATGAAACAATCAGAATAGAGTTAAACACATTGGTACCTGTTCGAGGGATTGAAATTGAAGTTGAAGAATTTGGATTGGGACAATTGAGGGCCAAGGAGAAATCATGTTTAGCAAGAATTATCCACAAGATAGATACGAGTAAAAGGGAAATCTGGAGAATCTTTTAAGTCCATGATTTGTTGATTAGATGTTAAAATGTAATGTCGCTTGAAATGATTGTAAGACTGAATTTAACTGTGACTGTAATAATTGTGTTTTGTAGGTAACAGAGCATGGGAAAAACCAGCATGAATCCAGTATGAGGTGATTTTGGTGGTGCCTCCTGTGTCACTACTACCGCAACTACCATGCTTTATGGGTCTAACAGGACCTGTCCCATCAACCAACACATTTTACTCCATATCAAAACCTACGGTCAAGTGAAACTGACAGTAAATGAGATACTTAAGTATGAGCTGCACAATTATGTGGCACAATTCGGATACTACATTCCCCTGTTGTCTAAGGGTTTCAGTGAGCTCATGATGCGACTGAACTCCTCCCTAAAGCATTTTTATGTTTTGGAGCAAGACAACTCGAGAATAGATGTTGAAATTGATAGCATAAGGGACGATTCACACTGGTGGGATATTGGGCTTAATACATCAGCACACCCTTAGGTTCGTATTATTTCACATGCTCTGGTAGTTCTCCAACTTGTAATGATAGTGTATTTGTTATATGTATACCCTATGTAGTAAGACTTTGATACATAAGCCAATTGTATACTCATGCCTATGACTAACCAGCACTAACATATTGATTGAGGACACCGAAAGAGAAGATCCAAAGAAACAGAGGAGACCCCAGGCGGGGTAAGATCAGGGCCGTTACTGCCAGATCGTATGATGCAGCAATAGGAGCAGCGGGCGGAGGAGAAATGATAGACTGGGACGCACTAGAAGGCAAGACATATTGGCATGGCCGGCATGATGGTTGGGGAGATCCCAGGGTATCCCTCAGCCATGACGATAGGGGTTCGGCCCCTGTGAGTGTCATAGTTGGCACCCAGGCCTATAATGAGAAGGGGGATAAAATCTCATTTGAGAAGTGCTCTGTTCCTCTCAATTAGAGGACTCTGATTTGTAGCAACGCTTGTCAGAGAATAGATTGAAATAGTCGAGGAATCAATGTTTAAAATATTTCATCCTCGAGGTGGGGACTTGTACGAAAGGCTGATATTTAGAGATATTTAGTAGACGAGAATCATATACATATAAATTCAAGTGTAGCCATTGATCAAATAATATTTCCCATAATTACTCCTGTTAACTAAAAAGCTAAGACTTGTTCAAAATGCAGCTGCAAAGACAGTCAAAAGCAGTTTTGATTAAGTTTTGATAACAAACAGCCACAGGCTGCAAGTGAAGGTTAAATTGCTAAATAACATATTATGATGCTCAGTAAACATAGAAACATAGAAAATAGGAGCAGGAGTAGGCCATTCAGCCCTTTGAGCCAGCTCCGCCATTCAATATGATCATGGCTGATCCTCTATCTCAATACCATATTCCCGCTCTCTCCCCATACCCCTTGATGCCTTTTGTGTCTAGAAATCTATCTATCTCCTTCTTAAATATATTCAGTGACTTGGCCTCCACAGCTGTCTGTGGTAGAAAATTCCACAGGTTCACCACCCTCTGAGTGAAGAAATTTCTCCTCATCTCAGTCCTAAATGTCCTACCCCATATCCTGAGACTGTGACTCCTCGTTCTAGATCCCCCAGCCAGGGAAAACATCCTCCCTGCATCCAGTCTCTCTAGCCCTGTCAGAATTTTAGACGTTTCAATGAGATCCCCTCTCATTCTTCTAAACTCTAGTGAATACAGGCCTAGTTGACCCAATCTCTCCTCAGACGACAGTCCTGCCATCCCAGGAATCAGTCTGGTGAACTTTCGCTGCACTCCTTCTATGGCAGGTACATCCTTTCTTAGGTAAGGAGATCAAAACTGCACACAGTACTCCAGGTGTGGTCTCACCAAGGCCCTGAATAACTGTAGTAAGTCATCCTTGCTCCTGCACTCAAATCCTCTTGCAATGAAGGCCAACATACCATTTGCCTTCCTAACTGCTTGCTGCAGCTGCATGTTTGCTTTCAGTGACTGGTGTATAAGAACACCCAGGTCCCTTTGTACATCAACATTTCCCAATCTATCACTATTTAAATAATACTCTGCCTTTCTGTTTTTCCTACCGAAGTGGATAACTTCACATTTATCCACATTATACTGCATCTGCCATGTATTTGCCCATTCATTCAACTTGTCTAAATCGCCTTGAAGCCTCTTTGCATCATCCTCACAACTCACAATCCCACCTAGTTTTGTGTCATCAGCAAACTTGGAAATATTACATTTGGTTCCCTCATCCAAAACATTGATATATATTGTGAATAGCTGGGGCCCAAGCACTGATCCCTGCGGTACCCCATTAGTCACCGCCTGCCACCCCGAAAAAGACCCATTTATTCCTACTCTCTGCTTCCTGACTGTTAACCAATTTTCAATCCATGCCAGTATATTACCCCCAATCCCATGTGCTTTAATTTTGCACACTAACCTCTTATGTGGGACTTTATCAAAGGCCTTCTGATAATCCAAATACACCACATCCACTGGTTCACCCTTATCCACTCTACCAGTTACATTCTCAAAAAACTCCAGTAGGTTTGTCAAAAACGATTTCCCTTTCATAAATCCATGTTGACTTTGTCTAATCCCGTTGATAATGTCTAAGTGTCCTGTTATCACATCCTTTATAATAGACTCTAGCATTTTCCCTACTACTGATGTTAGACTAACCGTCTGTAGTTCCCTGTTTTCTCTCTCCCTCCTTTTTTAAGTAGTGGGGTTACATTTGCCACATTCCAATCTGCAGGAACTGTTCCAGAATCTATAGAATTTTGGAAGATGACAACCAATGCATTCACTTTTTCCATGGCTACCTCTTTAAGTACTCTGGGATGCAGATTATCAGGCCCTGGGGACTTATCGTTTTTCAGTCCCATTAATAAGTAGAAATTAGAATTCGCTTAACAAAACTAATTGCAAAGTTATTTAAAAAATAATTAGCATAAGGACATAAAATGAGAGAGATCATGGAGATAAGGTATTTATCTGGTAGATTAAAGTAAGATAGTCTGGATACGGGTTGGGGGCGGGATGGGTATGTGCCCCACGAATCTGCAATTTTCCCACCACTCCCGCCTCCAAACCCGCCTCCACGGGGCTTGGAAATTCGAGCCCATAGAGTACAAAATCAAGGAATCATAGAATCTTACAGCACAGAAGGAGGTCACTCGGCCCATCGTGCCTGTGCCAGAGCCTTTGAAAGAGCTGTTCAATTTAGTCCCACACCCCAGCTTTTTCCCCCATAACCCTGCAAATTAGTTAAACGGCAAAAGAACCAGGTGAGATGAGAAATAAAATTACGCAGATTAATTGGATAGCTCTATGAAAGTGCCGGCACAGGCATGATGGGCTGAATGGCCACCTTCTGTGCTGTGCCTATGATTCTATGGCCCTGATAATGGGCCGTATATTCCGATCCCCACTGGTGGGTACGTGCTGTGTACACACCCGTAGGGACATCGGAAATGCCGGTTTCGCGCCTGCACAGCGCATGCGCTGAAAACTGGCATTTCTGATCTGTCAAGAATGCTCTTGACAGATCGGACGCCTGCCCTGGAGAAGGGCCTCCATGGGCAGAGAGTTCCGCTTTCTGGAGACCCTCTGCCCGCAGAAAACTCTTAGGAATCTTATGCCTGGTAAATACTTTAAAAAAAGGTAAATTTATTTTTAGCCCCATAAAAAACTTTAAATATTTTTTTCAAAAAGTTAAATTTTTGTTTAAAATATTTAATTTATTGTAATTTCAACTAATTTTAAAAAGGTGAGGGTTTTTATTTAATTTATTTAACATTTTACAGTGTTTTTGGGGTGATCTCCATTCATATGTCTGACAGCTCTATCTGTCAAATGTATGAAGGGAGATTCCCTTCTTCTATTGGCTCCCCATGGCCCACGCGATCTGAGGCACGCTTGCAAACTGCCTGCGCCTCTGGGATACGTGGGCTCTGCGCACTTGGAGTTTGGTGAGGCCCAGGAGTGAAAGCGTGTGCGTCCCGGGAGCCCTCAGGTAAGGGCGCAGATTTTTCCAGATCGGAGGCCTCCGCATGCAGGAGGCCTCCGATCGGAAAATACTGCCCATTAACTCAGAGGCACATTGGGAGCGGGGGCAGGGTCCGATCTCATGTAGGAAGCCTGGAATTAAATTCAGCACAACTGTCAGTGGCATGTTAACGCAGCTGGGTTTGGCGTCAGTGGGCATGATGAGGACCAGCATGAAGCGATCTCAACTCTATTATTTAAAGGGCCAAGGAGTTTGGAGGAGTTTGGAGTTGGAAGCAAGAGAAGACAAGGTGTGACAATGGATTCAGGACGCTCAGAGTGCGCCGCGCTTCAATGACGCTGCCTTGATGCCATGCTGGGGCATCTGAGGAGCTGGAGAGAGATACTCTTCCCCAGCAATGGGAGGAAGAAACCTGCTGCTGCCACAAAGAAGGCATGGCTGAAGGTGACCCAGGAGGCCAGCAGCAGGAGCATTGTGGCACGCTACTGGATTCTGTGCAGGATGCGCTTTAATGACCTAACCAGGTCAGGAAAGGTGAGTACAGTTGCACATTGACCTACATCTTGCTGTGCGCATCACCCACTCCCTCACTCTGCCTTGTCAAGCTTACTCCATCACATCACTCCTCATACCCACTTACCTTGAAAGCGCGCACCCATCCTTCTCTTTCTCTGCACTTCCTCAAATCCCCATCTATCCATCCCCCACTGCCACTCACCCTTAACATTGTGCAATTTCATGCCTCGCCCTGATAGTCACCCTCACCAAATGCACTGCAGCCATCGGGTGAACATATGCCTTTACTGTCGCAAATAGGTCTGTTCTTTCCCCCGTTGCAGAAGAGAGCGCAGAACACTAGGGAGCGGGAGAGAACTGGAGGTGGTCCTCCAATGATTTCACAGCGAACAACTGCAGAGGGGCAAGTGTAGTTATCTGGTGACACAATTAACGATCAGCGACCCACATGTCATACAACACTCAGTCAGGTTGACTTGATTTCAACAGTGAGTGAAATATGATCATCTTCATCATAAGTTGCAACATTCTTACCTTGCCAGTACTAATTCATAACTTTTCTCTCCAGCAGGGTCTTCATGTGTGCAGCAGGAGTCCATGGACCTCGTAGATGACAAATCCTCAGAGGAGCTCATTGCTTACGAGGGTGCACCGTCACAGGACTCATGCACTATCTCAGATACTTGCACTTCAGTGGGACCAGTTAGACAGACAGTTGGCTTCTCACCTGGTGACTTACACTTGTAAGAAATAGCTGTTAGATTTAAAGATGGGGTTTTAATTCTTAGAACAGAGACTGACAACATGCTGCTGGGAACTGATGACAGAAATGCCAGCGAGGTTGTATAACAAGCACCAAAAGACAAATAGAAGTGATAAGGGAATCTTAAAATACAAAACAACACAGGGTGGTGTGATAATAGACAAAATGGAGCCGAAAAGTCATAAAATGTCCTTAAAGAAACATAACAAAATATTCCTCAGAAAGATAAGAAGTAGGCCTCGTCAGCCATGCAGAAAGGGACGGTGAGGGCTGTCTTCCTGCTTCACAATTGTACATTAGGATGGGGAACAAATGGGGAACACCAGCCCACCGAAATAACTATAAATATAGACGACCGAGAGGAGGAATCGGGCAGGTAGGAGCGAAAGCTTCCCTAAGGTGGCTACGGCCTAACAACTTGGTCAAGTTTAGGCTCTGAGGTGGCTGACGGCCTAACACCTCCAACAGCTCGAGGGACAACCCAACAGAAGTGACCGCTGCAGCAGACTGCAGGAATCCACCCAATCCGAGACCACCGTACTGCCTCAACCTGAGCCACGAGCAGTATGTGAGGCATCTACGCTTTACGAAAATTGATAAAAAGGGAAAAAATAGAATATGAGAGAAAACTAGCAAGAAATATAAAAGCAGATTGTAAGAGCTTCTACAAGTATGTAAAAAGGAAGAGAGTAGCAAAAGAAAACCTTGCTCCCTTGGAGGCTGACAGGAGAAATTATTATGGGGAATAAGGAAATGGCAGAAACATTAAACAAATATTTTGAATCTGTCTTCACAGTAGAAGACACAAAATGCATACCAAAAATGGTGGGGAACCAAGGGTCTAATGAGGATGAGGAACTTAACGTAATTAATATAAGTAGAGAAAAAGTACTAGAGAAACTAATGGGACTAAAAGCCAAAAAATCCCCTGGACCTGATGGCTTACATCCTAGGGTTCTAAAAGAGGTGGCTGAAGAGATAGTGGATGCATTGGTTTTTATCTTCCAAAATTCCCTAGATTCTAGCATGGTCCCAGCAGATTGGAAGGTCGCAAATGTAACACCGCTATTCAAGAAAGGAGAGAGAAAGAAAAAAGGGAACTATAGGCCAGTTAGCCTAATATCAGTTGTTGGGAAAATGCTGGAATCCATTGTTAAGGAAGTGGTATCAGGGCACTTAGAAAATCATAACATGATTAGGCAGAGTCAACACGGTTTTATGAAAGGGAAATCATGTTTGACAAATTTATTAGAGTTTTTTGAGGATGCAACTAGCATAGTAGATAAAGGGGAACCAGTGGCTGTAATATATTTGGATTTCCAAAAGGCATTCGATAAGGTGCCACATAAAAGGTTATTACACAAGATTCGGGCTCACGGGGTTGGGGGTAATATAGTCGCATGGATAGAGGATTGGTTAACGGACAGAAAACAGAGAGTAGGGATAAACAGATCTTTTTCAGGTTAGCTAGCTGTAACTAGTGGGGTGCCGCAAGGATCAGTGTTGGGGCCTCAGTGATTTACAATCTATATTAATGACTTAGATGAAGGGATCGAGTGTAATGTATCCAAGTTTGCTTGCGATACAAGGCTAGGTGGGACAGTAAGCTGTGAGGAGAACACAAAGAGTCTGCGAAAGGATATAGATAGACTAAGTGAGTGGGGAGTAAGGTAGCAGATGGAGTATAATGTAGGGAAATGTGAGGTTATTCACTTTGGTAGGAAGAATAGAAAAACAGAATATTTTTTAACTGGTGAGAAACTTTCAAATGCTGATGTTCAGAGAGATTTGGGTTATCTCGTGCAAGAAACACAGAAAGGTATCATGCAGGTACAGCTAGCAATAAGGAAGACAAATGGCATGTTGGACCTTATTGCAAGGGGGTTGGAGTATAAGACTAAGGAAGTCTTGCTACAATTGTACAGGGCCTTGGAGGGACCACACCTGGAGAACTGTGCACAGTTTTGTGCTCCTTATCTAAGGAAGGATATTCTTGCTTTGTAGGCGGTGCAACAAAGGTTCACTAGATTGATTCCTGGGATGAGAGGGCTGTCCTATGATGAGAGATTGTGTGGAATGGGCCTATACTCTCTGGAGTTTAGAAGAATGAGAGGTGATCTCATTGAAATATACAAGATTCTGAGGGGGATTGACAGGGTCGATGCTGAGAGGTTGTCTCCCCTGGCAGGAGTGTCTAGAACTAGGGGGCATAGTCTCAGGATAAGCGGTAGGCCATTTAAGACCGACATGACGAGGAATTTCTTCACCCAGAGGGTTGTGAATCTTTGGAATTCTCTGCCCCAGAGGGCTGTGAATGCTGAGTCTTTGAGTATATTCAAGGCTGAGATAGATAGATTTTTAGACTCTCGGGGAATCAAGGGATATGGAGATCTTATATTCTTATGTACGAAGGAGGTGCTCACAGAACTCTGCCACCTCTTGCAAACTGACCTGCAGCCTCACACCAGGGCAAGGACAGCTTTGCCAGTTGCTGTGAAGGTGATTGTGGCCCTGAATTTTATCGCATCGGGAGCCCTTCAGGCTGTAGCAGGCAACATATGTAATATCTCCCAGTTTGCCGTCCACTGCTGCATAAGAGAGGTGACAGATCCCCTTAATACCAGGAGAGGGGACTTCATTATCTTCTCTCTGACCAGAGAGAAGCATGCATAGCATGCATGTGGCTTTGCCAGGATAGCAGGCTTCCTCATGGTGCAGGGCGCCATCGACTGCACGCATGCGGCTTTGCGGGTGCAACATCTAAATGCTGAGATGTACCGCAACTGCAAAGGTTACCACTCGCTGAATGTGTAGTTGGTGTGCGACCATGCTCAGCACATCATGATGATGAGTGCCCGGTATCCTGGCAGCAGACATGATGCTTTTATTCTGCAGCAGTCCACTGTTCCCTCAGTCTTTGATCCACCAAGACAAAGCAGAGGTGACAAGGGCTATCCACTGACCACCTGGTTCATGACTGCACTCTGCAACCCATCCACAGCATGCATACAATGAGAGCCAAGCTGCCACACGGAATCTGATAGAGCAGACCATTAGTATCCTTAACCAACGCACATGGATGTTTGACAAAACGTTATGTTCTAATGCTTTCTTCAACAGCTTCACAGCTTTTTCCACATCTCCTTTCATTCTGTAAAATGTTGCTGCATAACGAGTTACATATGTAAGGTCAGGGGACTTCTGCAATGCTTGTTCAACTAATGTGAGAGCTTCCTCCTTATGATTGAACTCTTGTAGTTTTATAGCCAACAGCACCATGGCTACAGAGTCATCTGGATCAAGCTCCAGCACACGTCGCAACTTCTTCACTGATTGACTGCGTTCACCACTCTCTGGGGTACCAGAAAACCCTTCCAGACGAAACAGAGCAGTCGCATAACCAGCATTCCATTCAGTGTCATCAGGATCTTCCTCCAGAGCTTTCTCAAAACATTCCTTTGCCTCTTCATAATATTGACTAGCAGAACTCAACAGTGACCAAACCTTCTCCCCGTAAACTTCAGGTATCAGTGCTGTATACCGAGAGCCTCTAGTAAATCGTTTACAGATCACCTCCAGCTTGTCGAGGTAGGACTGGGCCTCTGTCAATTGTCCCATGTGATAATATACCCAGGCATGGTTTCCATAGGTGATGATGCTTCTTCTTTCAAATTCATGTTCATGATTCTCCCTCAGAATCTTTTCAGCTTCCTTTAAGTTTTGAATTGCCTCTTCACAGTTGCCTTGCAGACAGTTTACAAAAGCGAGATGGTTGTAAGACATGGCCTACGATAGCAAAATACTGCGGATGCTGGAAATCCGAAATAACAACAGAAAACGCTGGAAAAACTCAGCAGGCCAGGCAGCATCTGTGGAGAGAGAAACAGAGTTAACGTTTCAGGTCGAAGACCTTTCGTCAGAACTGGAAAAAAGCAGGAAATGAAATAGATTTAAAGCAAGTATAAAGCTGGGAAAAGGGGGAGGGGATGAAAGAACAAAAGGGAAGGTCAGTGGCGGGATAGAAAGCAGGAGAGATTAAGAGACATTGAGAAACATTAAGAGATAATCAAGGCAAGAGGAGGTGTCAATGTGACAGTTTGAGGCTAGATGAAGTGTGAGATGCGCTGGCAGAATGAAGGACAGCTGCCAGCTTCTGGGAGGGAAAAAAAAGGCCAAACAAAAGGGTGGATGAAAAAATAAAATAAAAAAATATAAATGTGATAGGGGCCGAGGTTATGATCTGAAATTGTTGAACTCGATGTTGAGTTCAGAGGGCTGTAGGGTGCCTAAACGATAGATGAGGTGCTGTTCCTCGAGCTTACGCTGAGCTTCCGTGGAACAATGCAAGAGGCCGAGGACGAGGTCTGAGTGGGAATGGAGCGGTGAATTAAAGTGACAGGCCACCGGGAGCTCGGGGTCCCCCTTACGGACTGAACGGAGGTGTTCCGCAAAGCGGTCACCCAATCTGTATTTGGTCTCCCCAATGTAGAGGAGATCACATCGTGAGCAGCGAATACAGTATACTAAATTGCAGGAAGTACAAGTAAATCGCTGTTTCACTTGGAAGGGGTGTTTGGGGCCCTGGACAGTGGGAAGGGGGGAGGTATAAGGGCATGTGTTGCATCTCCTGCGCTTGCACGGGAAGGTGCCGGGCGAAGGGGAAGGGGTGCTGGGGGTGTTAGAGGAGAGGACTAGGGTGTCGCGGAGGGAGCGGTCCCTACGGAATTCTGAAAGTGGAAGTGAGGGGAAGATTCGTTTGGTGGTGGGATCACGCTGGAGGTGGCGGAAATGGCAGAGGATGATCCGTTGAATGTGGATGCTGGTGGGGTGAAAGGTGAGGACAAGGGGAACTCTATCGTGGTTCCGGCAGGATGGGGCAGGGGTGAGGGCAGAAGTGCGGGAGATAGAACGGACACGGTCGAGGGCCGTGTCAACCACAGTATAGGGGAATCCTCGGTTGAGGAAAAAGGAAGACATGTCGGAAGCACTGGTATTGAAGATGGCATCATCAGAGCAGATGCGGCGGAGACGGAGAAACTGGGAGAATGGAATAGAGTCCTTACAGGAGCCGGGGTGGGAGGAAGTGTAGTCCAGGTAGCTGTGGGAGTCAGTGGGCTTGTAGTGAATGTTAGTCAATAACCTATCCCCAGAGATGGAGACGGACCATCTGTTACTGACCATCACAGTGTCCTCTTGGCCACAATGTGACAATAAACGCTACCACAAAACAAACATTCCAAACCAAATTTATAAATCAAACCATCCAATATCACATTCCAAATTCAACTAATCAGCCTTGTGCATTCCCTTAGTGCCTGTCTTCCGTGTGCCTTTGCCTGTCCCAGTGCTCCTACGCAGTGCTACCCCAGTGGCTGCAGCATGGCTGGTGGAAGGCTGCTGGCTTTCAGTGGGGGAGACTGCAGTTGGCCTTGCAGGAGAACCTCGAGCAGCTTTGGGCCTAGAAAGCTCAGCTTCGGACTGCACCACCTCGGCCTAGGCGGCAGCAGTCTGTGCTGGCTGACAGGCAAAATCAGGGGCACTGACGGAGTGGCAGTGGTGGGAGGACGAATGCTGTCAATCTGAGAGAGGACAGCAGGTTCTTGCTGCAAGAAGCCACTTCCACTTCCCTGGGGCGGCGCCTCGGCAATCCTAGTAATCTGTTGGAGGACAGATTGCTGGAATGCTGTGACACCCTGCAAGCCCCTTTCAACACTGGTAACCGCAGCCACAAAGGCAGCAGTCTGAGCCTGTGTGGCAACAAGCTGAGCTTGCATGACCTCAGTCTGAGCTTCCACTGCAGCACTCAGATGTTGGGTGGCTTCTGCTTGTTCTGCAATGGAAGCTGAGACATCGGCCAGCAGATGCTGCATCATGGGTGAGTCCACAAGTGCGTTAATCGATTTACCCACCATCTCCACGCTGGAAACGATGGGCTCCAAGCTCTGTGCAAAGCCCTGTGCAAGGTTGGTGCTGGATTCCTCCATGCTCTTTGACATTGCCCTCAGACTTTCTGGCAGGCCTGACAATGCACAAAGCATTCCATTGTGCATACCCATCATCATTCTTCTGTAGGCCGCCCAATCGAAGTCCTCATCTGAGTCCTCTGCCGTAGAACTTGTGTCTGACCTCACACTCTGGTGAGCTGGCACCTGTGCTACATTTTCCCCCTGTCCTGGCTGCAGCCCACTTGTGCCTGGTGTCTCACCGTGTGCAGATCCCTCCTCGATGCTACCCTCTAAGTTCGCGCAGTGTCAGTATCTGAGCTGGTGGCTGTGAGCGTGAAATCGAGTGACGGTGCTGTGCCTTCAGCATCACTGCCTTCTTCCTCTTGCAGTTCCTGCTCCTCCACCACTGCCTGGCCAGGTTGGAGTTCTTGGCTCTCTGAAAGGAGAAAGGCCCAAGGGGAGGGTTGTGCTGAGGGGAGGGGGGAAAGCAAGAGGTGCATGCTTGCACCATTTGTAGCTTGTAAATCAGAAGAGATTGTTGAATGAGGGGGAAGTGGGATGTGAGATGAGGATTAGGAATGAGGATACCGTCATCTTGCAGTGTTTCGGCCGCACCTGTCACCACGGGCTCAGTGATAAGCGCTCCAATGATCTCCAGCACCGTCTCCTCCATTAGGGTAAGGTTTGCAGGCGCGCCTGTCTCCCTGCAGGTAGCCCAGGCTGGCTGCAGTTATCAGCCACCTTGTCCTGTAAGAGAGAGGGAAGTATGTCAGTGAATGTGGTGCAATGTGTTTGGGTGATGTGCCCATCATGGTTGAATAGCTGGCAGTGTGTGCAAGCTGTGAGTTGTGGGTGTGAGGCTTGCAGCAGTGCTAAGTGTGTGAGGGTGAGGTGAAGCCATGAATGTTAGGTATGAGTCGTGATTAATAGAGATTGTTGTTCGGTGAGTAAAGGTGGTGTGGCGAATTGAGCAGTGTCTGAGACTAGTGGTTTAGTTGTAAGGATATGGCATTTGAAAATGAATTCACTCACCTTGACTACTCTTGTGTGGTCATTTAACTTCTTGCAGCACTGCATCCAGGTCCTCGGGGCTACACTGCTGGCATTGACCACGATGGCTAGCTGCCTTTTCCGTATTTGCCTGGAGGGCCACCTGGCCCCCTGTGGAAGCAGGACCTCTCTCCTCCTGTCCATCTCCTGCACCAAGGCCTCCAGTGCTACATTGGAGAACCTTGGGCACGCTCTATCCCTGTTGTGCCATTGTACTTCCTCCTGCTCACACTCTGTTCCCCAACCAGTTGAATCACCTCCTGCAGCCAGAATGCACCTCCCCTTTGCAGGCTGGCTTTAGGAAGTGCAGGCCAGCTTTAATTGGTGCTAGCATGGCACAAACTTGGAGTCCCTGCTGAGCGAGCAGCCACACAGCAGCACATTCAGCGCTGAGCTGCACACCACAATCATTCCAATTAGCAGGCAGCACCAAGTTTGCTTTCTGCCTTCATTACTTTGAACGGGCACAGGTTGATCCTGCATCGCGATCCCAGCGCCCGTTTTCGGGGGCAAACAAATATTTAGCCCAATATCTGGTCATTATCACATTGCTGTTGGTGGGAGCTTGCTGTGTGCAAAATGGCTGCCGCGTTTCCTACATTACAACAGTGATTTTACTTCAAAAGTACCTCATTGGCTGTAAAGTGCTTTGGGGTGTCCTGAGGTCATGAAACGCGTTTTATCAATGCAAGTCTTTCTTTTTATGTAATTGTCAACATCCTCAAACAATTTTGTACGTATTCCATTGGGGCCTCGGGATTAGGAACAACTGCACACTTTGGGGGTGAAATTCGGTTAGGCTCCGTTTGGGGACGGGAACCGAATTATTGCCAGAGATTTAGCGCCCGGCGAGGTACTTCAGCTTACCACACCAGTGTGGAAGAGGAGCGCTATCTCGGGCGCGCCACTTCATGTCGGGGTGGTGTCGGGGGCGCAAAGCGCGGTAGCGCCAGAGCACTATATGGCCGTTCCGCGTCGCGCTGATGCATTTCAGTGGCCCTCCCCTTCCGTTAAAGGGGAGGGATGCTGCGAGCTCTGCAGGGCCTCTGATGGCCCACACTAGACCACCAGGGTAGCGTGGTGCCGTGGCTGTAGCCCGGCACTGAGACATGGTGCCAGGCTGAGCGATGGCGGCCACGGACCACGCCAAAGGCCGCCATGGAGGGCCAACCTGGCGATAGGCCAAAAAAAATAAAATGGTGGCGCTGGTTGCGGCCACACCTCCCTTTAATTAGCGCCCCGTGAGCAGAGTTCGGCCCGACTACCGACCCACGAGGCTGGCGCTGACACTGCCCGCAGCAGCCTCACGGGGCACAGCCGAAATTCTGCCACGGGGTGGTACGGGTTCGCAGCGGGGCACTAAGCAGTCACGGTGCACGCCGATAACGTGGTGCCAGAACATGAGCAGTGTTTGATGTCACAGATCTCCATGGGCCCTATTCCCAACATAAACCTGTTGACCAACAGAGAAAGAACCAACAAAACCCAACCTGTTTGGTTGATCTCAACTCTGCCTTCTCACCATATTCCTCAGTCACCTCCTCTGGAATCCACTGATACAACATGCTTCAATAGTATCTCCATGGTAAATTAACCTCAGTGTCTCTAATGCCTAGAACTGGAAATTCTAGTCAGGCTATTGAACCACTGGAACTGGGCTGGGGCAGAGCTTCCCAACAACCAGTCTGCACTCGAATTGACACCATCCCCAATCCCAGGGTCAGCGCCATTAGTAAAAAGGGGGTGGACACTTGCAAGAGATTCCCTCCACCACCCACCCTAAGACAAAACAGCTGAGTTCCTGATCCTTTGCAGCCCACTCAGTGCTGCTGTATTCCAAAATTTAAAATATACAAAATAATCTGCACAGAGTAAGCAGGGCAGGGAACATGAGACCAACCACCTGACACGCCCCAGCCCGACCCCAATGGCAAAATCCAGCCCAACACCTCCACAGAAAGGCTGAACCCTTCCAGGTTTTGCTTTTCCAATAGGTCTAAGTGTGGTGTGAGGCCTCTGCAGCCTCTCCCAATGTTAGGTTCTTCCATTGTCTGAATCCTCTGGACCTTCCCAACCATTCCTTCCTAACCTTTCTCTAATATCACTATGGCTACAGTGAGCAGTGCAAGGGCCTTGTTTCACTCCACAATCATCAGCTGTTAAGTTTACTGCCTGTGATAAAGGCTGGTCTGAATGTTCCTTACAGAGCTGATACAGTTCACCATCTCAAATTATGTACGATGAGCGACACTTACTGTCAGCATTAGCACAGATCAATGACACAAATAAAATCATAGCTACAGTTTATTTTTATTGGTTCTTTTAACACTCAGTCTCTGATATTACAGCAATTGGAAAATCTGCATCTGCAACTATAAAGCTTCATTATTTTTAACCATTTTAATCCATTTTTATATCCTTTAGCCGTAAGTCACCCGGTGGCATTGAACCGCTTCCATTGAGAGGCTGGAAATCAGGGAGCTGCGAGCGGCTTGTAAGGGGTTTGCTCGTGCTGTGCTTCTAGGTGCTCGTGCGGGGTTAGGCCTTATTGCCTGCTCTGGTCTCCAGCCAGCCTTGTAGCACTAGACACCTGTGAGTGGTTCGACCCACTCGCCCTTACGGTTCTGACACTGGACTTAGGTGCGAGAGCAGTAATGCAGAGAAAACTCAGGTAGACCCGGTTGAATAGTACGAAATGGAAATCTTTATTGCATATTGTTCAAGATTACGAAATACATGTCATAAGCACAGATGAATGACAGTACAAGCTTACATACATTTATAAAACTAAATTTAGGGTAATGAGGAGCGCACGACACATCGTAAAAGGGGACACACATTATAATTATCCTTAATGAAGAAGACACCCTCCCCTATCAATACCTACACTAATCTAGATCTGAAGGATCGAGAAACATGCTCACCACTCGTGATACCTCGGAGAATTCTAAAAACGGCGCTCGGCTGTTTTCGCTGCAGCACCTGACCGTTCACGTGTTGACCAGGGGTCTCTGTACCTCACTTGTTTATTTGCTCTGCCCCGGCTAGCAGGCTAGAACGTCTGCTGTCATGAAGATCTGTGTTGACCTCGGACACCTTTTAGAATTCAAAGAAGAGTCTTCCTGTGTCGACAACGGGTTCGATAAAACTCGAAGAAGAGTCTTCCTGTGCCCTTTCGCGGGGTAACCTATAGAATTCAAAAATGGTCTATATATTTTCGGGCGCGGTCGGGGTTTACTGACCGCGGCGGCACGTGTAGTCTTCTTCTTCTCATCTCATCTCATCTCATCTCGTCTCCTCGGGCCTTCGGATCCGAGCACCGTTTACCGACCTTCGGGATGGTGCACCCGCTTACCGGCCTTCGCAATCCAGCTCTTCACAGATCTTCGCGGCAAGCCACGAGGTCGACCCCAAAAAGGATCAGCGGAACAAGGGCTCGGTGGACAGCCAGAGGATAAGCGTCAAGAGCGCTCCAGCGAGTCAAAAGAATAAGAGACCGATGGACGTTCGTTGTCTATAGTTATAGTGCTCGGTTCCTTTATCTCCCGCCCAATCTTAATGTTCATCTTTTGTAAAACTTGGCGCTCAAACTTCTCAGTATGGGGTGATTCTGTCTTTAATGGGTTTCGGTGATACTTGTAACTGGCCAAATACCCGTTAATGTTTCTCTCATTGTGGAACTGGCTAGGAGCCTCCCTGGCGGGGTTTTGGGGGCCTCCGAAATATTTGTGTAAGTACCCGAGAATGGCTCTCTCATTGTAGAGCCGCGGGGAATTTGCGTATTGATGTCTTTTGGATGGGCCTCTGATTGCCCAGCACAATAGCCCTTGCTTGTGCATGGAAAACCGATTCCAGCACTTAAGTCTCTTGCTATTGTGACGAATGCAAATCGGTCGCGTCCTGCCTTTTACCGATGTTTGCTGAGTATTATCCAATCTTACTGAAATGTTTATTCGAACGCCATCTTGTCTGCCTACTGAAAAGTCTAGAAACTTCTGCAATGAGGCGCGGCGGCCATTTTACAGGCTTCTTGTGTCCGTTTTTGAAACATGACAGCATTTCGCTGAAATAAAACTACTTAAACGAAACTGCATCTCTCTCTCGTTATTTTTGAATCGCGATCATTTGCGAATTTTATAGGCTCGTCAGAGAGAGAGAGAGAAAATAATCTTCCGACGTTATACCGGCCATCGCGTAGAGCGGGCAAATTGAGCAATCCGGGTGAAAGTGGCCGAACCAACGCAAAAGATCACGGAAACTCGAGCATGAGTTACGTCAAGCGTAAATCGAGTTTTCCACGATCTTTAACGTTTTAAAAAACATTCCAATCGAAGATGGCCACGCCCCTGAATGAAATAACAAGGATGGTGAGTTTCCGCCGATTGCGCCCGTTTGCGGACGTTCGAGGAGGGTTTTCAAATTGAGCTCGTTCACATAGGCACCCAGGAACTAGTGGGCAAAATTTAATAGGTTTTACATCTTAAAAAATATTCAAATTACTAAAAATCTGACTGGTGTACAACAATAAAACTAAAAATGGTTCAGTATAGGTTTTAAAGTCATTTTCAGTCACTTTAAATCAGGTTAATCACAGGTGAAAGATTTATTAAAAATGCTTATTTTTTGTGTTACATCCATTTTCAGCTGTATTAATAAAACTGCATGTTACCATTCTTAAATACATCAATGAATGTTTTTAAATGCAAAAAAAATAACTGATTACTTTCTATTCCACTGACAGATTGCACTGGTTCTTGGTTGAATTCCATATCTAATTAGAGGGTGAGAAGGTTGGTTCTCAAACAAGCGTACTGAGCTTGAATAAAGGAGACTATGATGGTATGAGAGCAGAATTGATTAAAGTGGACTGGGAAAATAGATTAAAGGGTAAGACGGTACATGAGCAGTGGTGTTCATTTAAGGAGATATTTTACAACTTTCAAAAGAAATTTATTCCACTGAGGAAAAAAGGGTGTAAAAGAAATGACAGCCATCCGTGGTTAAGTAAAGAAATTAAGGATAGTATCTGACTAAAAACAAGGACATATAAGGTAGCCAAACTTAGTGGGAGGATAGAAGATTGGGAAGTCTTCAAAAGACAGCAAAAAGTAACTAAAGGATTGATTAAGAAAGGGAAGATAGATTATGAAAATAAATTAGCAAAAAATATAAAAACAGATAGCAAGAGTTTCTATAGTTATATAAAAAGAAAAAGGGTGGCTAAGGCAAACGTAGGTCCCTTAGAGGATGAGACCGGGAAATTAATGGTAGGAAACATGGAGATGGCAAAAATGCTGAACAAATATTTTGTTTCAGTCTTTACGGTAGAGGACACTAAGAATATCCCAACACTGGACAAACAGGCGGCTCTAGGCGGGGAGGAGCTAAATACGATTAAAATCACTAAGGAATTGGTACTCAGTAAAATAATGGAACTCAAGGCGGATAAATCCCCTGGACCTGATGGCTTACATCCTAGGGTCTTGAGGGAAGTGGCAGTAGGGATTGTGGATGCTTTGGTAATAATTTTCCAAAATTCCCTGAACTCAGCAAAGGTCCCGGCAGATTGGAAAACTGCTAATGTAACACCCTTATTTAAAAAGGGTAGTAGGCAGAAGGCTGGACATTATAGATCAGTTAGCCTAACATCTGTGGTGGGTAAAATTTTGGAGTCTATTATTAAGGAGACAGTAACGGAACATTTAGATAAACATAATTTAATAGGACAAAGTCAGCATGGCTTTATGAAGGGGAAGTCATGTCTGACAAATTTGCTTGAGTTCTTTGAGGACATAACGTACAGGGTGGATAAAGGGGAACCAGTGGACGTAGTGTATTTAGACTTCCAGAAGGCATTCGACAAGGTGCCACATAAAAGATTATTGCTCAAGATAAAAAATCACTGGATTGGGGGTAATATTCTGGCATGGGTGGAGGATTGGTTATCTAACAGGAAGCAGAGAGCTGGGATAAATGGTTCATTCTCGGACTGGCAACCAGTAGCCAGTGGTGTTCCGCAGGGGTCGGTGCTGGGTCCCCAACTCTTTACAATCTATATTAACGATTTGGAGGAGGGGACCGAGTGTAACATATTAAAGTTTGCAGATGATACAAAGATGGGAGGGAAAGTAGAAAGTGAGGAGGACATAAAAAAACTACAAGGGGATATAGACAGGCTGGGTGAGTGGGTGGAGATTTGGCAGATGCAATACAATATTGGAAAATGTGAGGTTATGCACTTTGGCAGGAAAAATCAGAGAGCAAGTTATTATCTTAATGGCGAGAAACTGGGAAGTACCGCAGTACAAAGGGATCTGGGGGTTCTAGTGCAAGAAAATCAAAAAGTTAGTATGCAGGTGCAGCAGGTGATCAAGAAGGCCAATGGAATGTTGGCTTTTATTGCTAGGGGGATAGATTATAAAAACAGAGAGGTATTGCTGCAGTTATATAAGGTATTGGTGAGACCACACCTGGAATACTGCATACAGTTTTGGTGTCCATACTTAAGAAAAGACATACTTGCTCTCGAGGCAGTACAAAGAAGGTTCACTCGGTTAATCCCGGGGATGAGGGGGTGGACATATGAGGAGAGGTTGAGTAGATTGGGACTCTACTCATTGGCGTTCAGAAGAATGAGAGGCGATCTTAATGGCCCAAAAATTCGGCCGAGAACGGGTGAGTACTCAGTGCGTACTCACCCATATTCGTTCCCGAAGTGCTGGTTTCCTGCATGCACTGCGCATGCGCGGGAAACCGGCACTTCCGGTATGGCGAAGGGGGCGGTTCCTAGGTGAACCGCGTGCGCACTAGAGGCTGCGCGCACGCAGCACACTTAGGGTTTTTTTCAGGTTTCAACGCGAGAGTAAGTATTGAAGATTCTACACAAGTAAAAAGGAGGTGTAAGACCCCTTTTGAACAAGGTAAGTAGTTAATTAAGTATAATTTTTAATTTTTTTCAACAGTTTTATCTTTTTTAGAGACTTTAAAGAAAGGTAAGTTTATTTTTATAACTTTTAAAAAAAAATTAAATTTTTTCAAAAATTTAAATTTTTGTTTAAAGTGGTTAATTTATTTAACTATAGTTATTTTATTAATGTGATGGTTTTTTTAAAATTTATTTGAGGTTTAGTTGTTCTTTTGGGTCCTCTTTCAGTTCACAGATTTGACAGGTCTCCTGTCAAATCTATGAATGAAAGATGGTCTGCTGCCATTGGCTCTCCATGGCCCACGTGATCCCAAAGGTCGCATCGCACTAACTGCGCCCCTGTGACACGCACACACTGCGCGCCGGCACTAGGGAGAGGCCCAGGACCTGAAGTTCCTGCGGGGGCAAACAAGGATGGCAGACGCGGTATGTGATATCGCGTGGGATCCTTACCCCGGCGGCAAGCCTCCGAGTCAAATTTCTGGGCCATTGAAACATATAAGATTGTGAAGGGGCTTGATCGGGTGGATGCGGTAAGGATGTTCCCAAGGATGGGTGAAACTAGAACTAGGGAGCATAATCTTAGAATAAGGGGCTGCTCTTTCAAAACTGAGATGAGGAGAAACTTCTTCACCCAGAGGGTAGTCGGTCTGTGGAATTTGCTGCCCCAGGAAGCTGTGGAAGCTACATCATTAAATAAATTTAAAACAGAAATAGATAGTTTCCTAGAGGTAAAGGGAATTAGGGGTTACGGTGAGCGGGCAGGAAATTGGACATGAGGCTGAGTTCGGATCGGTCAGGGCCCTGTGGGTGGCGGAGCGGGCCCAGGGGCTGAGTGGCCGGGTCCTGCTCCTACTTCTTGTGTTCTTTAGATTTGAGGTTAGGATCAGATCAGCCATGATCTTATTGAATGGCGGAGCAGGCTCGAGGGGCCGATTGGCCTACTCCTGCTCCTATTTCTTATGTTCTTATGTTCTTATGTTTGCGAATATTCAAATACATTCTCACAGAAACTTGAACTGTGAGCTATCCAGTGCAATTTCAAGCACAATTTGTGCCGAAAGCAGAAACTCTACCCCGCTGTGTGTAGTTTCAGCTGGGAAAGTCAGCGTTGACCTAGATAGAAAGGCGTAATTCACAAAGAGCACATAGATATTCTTCATTGTCACGATCAAACTCCAAGGCCTTTTCAAAGCACTCAATAGCTTCACACTTCTCCCCGTCCAACTGGTGCAGGAACCCAAGAACACCAAAGGCCTTGCTGTCTCTGGGGTTCCTGTCAATTTGTTTTGTTGCAATGTTTCTCAAGTTTTCGCGACACAATTTCCATTCTCTTGTGCCAGGTTGGATTTTAAGTCCTTCCAGAAAATGGGTGATGGCCTTTGATTCAGATCTTTTATTACGCAGTTGAAATAACCCAGCCTCGAAACATATTGTCTGCTTATTATCAGGATGAATATCCTCTAATTTCAGTAGATCGCTGTAGATCTCCTCTGCTTTGAGATATTCTCCATTTAATGAACAGATTCCTGCAAAATCCAGTTTTGCTTTAATAAAAGTTAATGGGCGGGGCTCAAATGCCTTTTCAAAATGCTCCTTGCATTTATTGATCAACTCAGCTTTCTGTTGAAAAGCAGGATTGCGAGGGTCTCTGCTGCCTGGATTTTTGATCAGTTGAAATATTTTTTTTCTGTAACACAGACCTATTTGGTGGTGTAAGAAGGTAGAGTTTGGGGTAATTTCTAATGCTTTCTTCAACAGCCCCACAGCTTTTTCCACCTCTCCTTCTCTTCTGAAAAATTTTGCTGCATAACGAATTACACGTGGAAGGTCAGGGGACTTCTGCACTGCTTGTTTAACTAATTTGTGAGCTTCCAACTTTTGCTTGAACTCTTGTAGTTTTAGAGCCAACAGCACCATGGCTACAGAGTTATCTGGATCAAGCTCCAGCACACGTCGCAACTGCTTCACTGTTTGACCAGGTTCACCACTCTCTGGGGTACCAGAAAATCTTTCCAGACGAAACAGAACAGTCGCATAACTGACATTCCATTCAGTGTCATCAGGATCTTCCTCCAGAGCTTTCTCAAAACATTCCTTTGACTCTTCATAATATTTCCTGCAAGATTTCAACAGTGACCAACCCTTCTCCCCGTATAGTTCAGTTATCAGTGCTGTATACCGAGAGCCATTAGTAAATTGTTTACAGATCATCTCCAGCTTGTCGAGGTAGGACTGGGCCTCTGTCAGTTGTCCCATGTGATAATATACCCAGGCATAGTTTCCATAGGTGATGATGCTTCTTCTTTCAAATTCATGTTCATGATTCTCCCTCAGAATCTTTTCAGCTTCCTTTAAGTTTTGAATTGCCTCTTCACAGTTGCCTTGCAGACAGCATATGAAAGCGAGTTGGTTGTGTGGCATGGCCTGATATTTCACACCAGTCTTTATTGAATCTTCCAATCTTTGCTTCATATCGTCCAAGTCAATGTTTTCTTTCTGTGGGCCCCACGTGAAGTGACATTGAAGCTGATCGAGCTTCTCTTTCAACAAATCCTTCTGTGTGTTGCTGCAAGAGAACAAAGTTCATCAAAATCCATCTCAGACTAGCTGAGACACGCCCTCCCCTCCATCCAGTTTCTTTAACAAAGGCTTTCTCCCGACTCCTGAACCCACTGGCCATGAAGACTCTGTTCACACAATGATGACATCTGCAAAAACCACTGCAAAAGTGAAGGGTATGACTGCAAAATCTCAGCTTATACTCGTCTCCTTCATGCTGGCTGATGTACCAGCTCCTGGCCATTTAGTCTTCTCACCCAATGTGCAGCAACACCTCAACCACCCCCACTCCCAATGATATGAACAGGAGCATTGGTTGAAGTACTCAGTCTGCCTTTTGGTTCACCCGTTACACCTCCTTCTCATTCTTGTATTCCATTCCGAAATGGGATTCCCCTCACTAAAAAGGCCAGTGCTAATTTTAAATGCTCTTCCTCCCATATTGGCAGTCCAAGTAACTCTTTACTAAACAGGATCGCCAACCTGGTCCTCCACAGGGACCCTGCTGACTGTGAGCCAGATTATTCCCCACTCCAACATGCAGAAGGAGCACTTATCCTTAAAGCAGAAAATAAGTCCCATCACAAAGGTATCCTCAGCATTCTGAAAGACCATGTTTCATGAACTGACTCTTACCCTGCTGAAAATCTTCCACCGTGCCAACCTCCAGGTGAGGTGTTAAACCAGGGCAGCATCTGCCTGTTCCAGTGGTTCAGGTGGACGCTAAAGATTCTATCGCACTATTTGAAGAAAAGTAGGGAGTTGTACTTTCCAACATTCTTCCCTCAAGCAACACCACCAAAAACAGATCCTCCGAGAATTCTGCATTCCTCTAACTCTGGCTGCTGTCCATCCTCCACCTCACCCACCAATAGCGGCCGTGCCATCAGCCCAGACAGGCCCGAAACTCTGGAATTCCCTCGAGAAACCTCTCCACCTGACTCTCCTCCTTTAAGACTCTCCTTAAAACCTACCTCTTTGACTAAGCTTTTTCTCACCCCTCTAAGTATCTCTTTCTTTGCCTCGGTGTCAATTGTTGTCTGATTACGTTGCTGTGAAGCGCCTTGGGACGTTTTACCACGTTAAATGCAAGTTGTTGTTGCACAAACTGAACTGTCACATTTCCCTACAAAACAACAGCGACTGCACTTCAAAATAATTCACTGAATGTGAAGCACTTTGGGACATTCCTGAGCGGTGTGATAAGGTGTTCTATCAATGCAAATTCTTTATTGCTTTCTTCCTGTTCAATTCACGTCGATACACTTCATCTGCCAGCTATCCCAGCTCATTCTTGCACTCTACTCCGCCTGCCTCTTGTTCATGTTGGCACTCGTCTCCCTTCCCCCCTCAATCCAAGCTGTGATTCTTACCCCTGCCCCAGTTCATGGTGGCTTTCCTCCCTTTGCTGCTCAGTTCAAACTGGTACACCTGTCCTTTTCCCCCAGTTCATGCGAGCGCTCTTCTCACCCAGCACCCCCCAATTCTCAATTTAAGGAGCACTTTTCCTTCTCCTACCCACTTTAAGCTGGCACTCTCCTCCTGCATTTCATGCTCGGTTCATCCCCCATCCCAGTTCATGCTGTACTCTCCCTTTGCTTTCTAGGTCAGATTGCTTTAGTTTGGATATATGAAAGTGCTGAAAATCACTGTTTTACATTAGTAGATCCCTTCTAGATTCCCATGGAATGCAAAGTAAAACTTTCTCTCTTCAAAGTCTGCATACAGCCTGAGGACACTTACAGAATACGCCTTTCCACGACAGAATAAAATTCAAGTTTAACTTTGTACTTTCAACAAAGACCGAGTGGAAACTAATTATTACCTGATATAATATTATAAACAGATCTGCCTTTTGCCTCATGTCTTCTGACTATCACCAGTCTTGGTGCAGCAGTATACCCTTATCTGAATGTCTCACTGTGAACAAATATTCCCAGCTCTCTGCATTTCACCAGCTTTGGAATGTATACTACTTTATTTGTGAAAACAAGCTCGTTCTTCAATAGTCTACACATAAATTTAAATACAGAAGGAATTCCAATGATCTTTACCTCATAATGCTGATTGGATGGAAAATGCGTTGAATTCCTTTTTCAGGTTGAACTGTACTTCCAATGGTGAGTTGATCGAGAAGAGTGTTTGGTGTGTTGTTTACCAGCTCATTTATACTGTCCAGTTATTTAGCTCTATGCATCTGTTGCTGAATGTGAATAGAAACTAAACATACGAAGCGAAACTAAGAACCAATGTGTTTATCCCAGTAATTGAGTGCCAGCTGAGTAACATTGTGTGCTGTCACAGAACTCCACAGAGACTATTATAAAAATAAGAACATAAGAAATCGGAGCAGGTGTAGGACACACAGCCCTTCGAGCCTGCTCAGGACTGATCTGATCTTGGCCTCAACTCCACTTTCCTGCCTGTTCCCCAGAACCCTTGACTCCCCTGTAGCTCAAATATCTGTCTATCTCTGCCTTGAATATATTCACTGACTCAGCCTCCACAGCTCTCTGGAGTAGAGAATTCCACTGATTCACGACCATCTGAAAGAAGAAATTCCTCCTCATCTCCGTCTAAAATTAGTGACCCCTTATTCTGAAACTATGTCCCCTAGTTCTAGATTCACCCACGAGGGGAAACATCCTCTCAGCATCTACCCTGTCAAGTCCCCTCAGAATCTTATACGTTTCAATAAGATCACCTCTCATTCGTCTAAACTCCAATGAGTATAGGCCCAGCCTGCTCAACCTTCCCTCATAAGACAACCCTTTCATCTCAAGAATCAATCTAGTGAACCTTCTCTGAACTGCCTCCGATGCAAGTATATCCCACCTTAAATAAGGAGACCAAAACTGTACACAGTACTCTGGGTGTGGTCTCACCAACACCCTGTACAGTTGTAGCATGACTTCTCTACTTTTATACTTCATCCCCCTTGCAATAAACGCCAACATTCCATTTGCCTTCCTAATTACTTGCTGTACTTGCATGCTAACTTTTTGTGTTTCATGTACAAGGACACCCAGATCCTTCTGTACCACAGCATTCTGTAGTCTCTCCCCATTTAAATAATATTTGCTTTTCTATTCTTCCTACCAAAGTGGATAACCTCACATTTTCCCACATTATACTCCATCTGCCAAATTTCTGCCCACTAACTTAATCTATCTATATACCTTTGCAGAATCTTTGGGGGGCGATTTTGCCAGCCCTGGGGAGGCGGGTATGGAGGCGGGACTGCCGGGAAAATGGCAGAATTTAGGGGCGGGTGTCCAACCCACCCCCAACCCGCCTCCATGCCATCTTGCCAGGAGGCGGGTAGCCGTCCTGCGCCGGGTCCCGTCTCCTTGGAGGCGAGAAGGGATTAAAGCCTATTAACTGCCTGTTAATAGGTAGTTAACAGGCAGAAAATAGGATTATCCCCTTTTCTCAGATGCAACAACCATCTCACTTCTGTAAAAGAAAGAAGTTTGATGAGGTCTTGAAGTCATCAAACTGCAGAGAATGTCACTGTTTGACAGCCTCACACAGCTGTCAAACGATGGCAATTCATCTGTCAACATTTTTTGACATATGAAACGTCATACGTTGACGTTCCCTGCAATCGGTTTTCCCTGAATTGGCCTGCTAAGCCCGCTGGGCGGGTTTAACAAGGTCAATCAAGGGAAAATAGCATGGGTTGGCCACAAATCGATGGAGGTGGGACATCGACCCATCAAGCAGCAGTCCCGCCTCCAACGCGCCCCCATTAACAAAATCACCCCCTTTGTGTCCTCCTCACAACTTGCCTTGCCACCTATCTTTGTATCATCAGCAAATTTGGCTACAGTGCATTCGGTCCCCTCATCCAAGTCATTAATATAGATTGTAAATAGTTGAGGCCCCAGCACTGATCCCTGTGGCACCCGACTAGTTACAGTTTTCCAACCTGACAATGACTCTTTGTTTTCTGTTGGTTAGCCAATCCTCTATCCAATCTAATATATTACCCTCAACACTGTGAGCTCTTATCTTGTGCAGTAACCTTTTATGTGGCACCTTATAGAAAGCCTTCTGGAAATCCAAATACACTACATCTACTGGTTCCCCTTTATCCACCCTGCTCGTTACATCCTCAAAGAACTCTAATAAATTTGTCAAACATGATTTCCCTTTCATAAAACCATGTTGACTCTGCTTGATTGTATTATGATTTTCTAAATGTCCTGCTACTACTCCCTTAATAATGGATTCCAGCATTTTCCCAGTGACAGATGTTAGGCTAACTGGCGTATAGTTTCCTGCTTTTTCTCTCCCTCCTTTCTTGAATATGGGCGTTATATTTGTGGTTTTCCAATCCACTGGGAACTTTCCAGAATCTAGGGAATTTTGGAAGATTACAAAAAATTCATCCACTATCTCTGCAGCCACTACTTTTAAGACCCTAGGATGCAAGCCATCAGGTCCAGGGGACTTGTTAGCCTTGAGTCCCATTTAGTTTGCCTATATAGGCCAGTATAACAGGAGATAAAGTCTACTTTCCACAAACGGCCCAAACTTTTCGGTTGATCTCAACTCTGCCTGCTCACCATATCCCTCAGTCACCTCCAGTTGTCTGTTGAAACCTCTTATATTATTTGCTTCAATGGCATTTCCCTGATAACTTGCTCCATATTTCTCTTACCCTTTATACGGCTGCGTCCAGTTACTTTGCTGGATGACTGGCTGAAGCATTGGCAGCCTTGAGGATGTCAGTCACCGTTCCCACTAATTTTTATTTTGGGTGCGCGGCCCCTTTAACAGGCTGCCCGGCCCATTCAAATTTTCACACAGGTGCGTATTTTTCCATTTAAAAGCCGGTGAGCGGCCTGTGCGCAACCTCCAGACCGCTGCATGATCACGCAGTTTAACGGGAACATTGGTGTCGGTGCCTGGAAGGGCTCCCAGTTTCTTGGATGCATCCTTGGTGAAGTCAAGTCCAGAACAGGAAGATTGTTGGAAACTGACGGCTGGAAGCCCCATAGAGGATGGTGTAGGCTGTCTGGGGCCAGATGGCAGAGACAGTGGGGGATTACCATGCACCCGTTCAATGTGATGCAGGCAGCACGCCAACTGCATGCTGCCTGCTGATTAACATGTTTGCAGCGTACAGCCAGTGCTAACAGCGCTGTTGATTGGCTGCATGCATTAGCAGCTGGCACAAAATCGCACTTTGCTAGCACCAGTTGAAGGTAGCCTGCACTGCTTAAAGCTAGCTTGCACCTCTTAAAGGGGAGGTGCATTGTGGTTGAACCAGGTGCTGGAAGTCGTTCTACAACTGATTCTGACCTGAGAAAGACTCAATAATGGCTCTACTTGAGTGAGAGCGGGCTCCAAGATTTTCTAATGCTGCACTGGAGGCCTTGGTGGAGGAGGAGAGATGTCCGGATCCACAGGGGGTGAGGAGGCCCTCCAGCAACATGCTCAGAGCAGATAGCCATGGTGCTCAATGCCAGGACTCAAGCCCCGGGGACCACACTCACTCACACACTTCCCTTTCTCTTGCAGGACATGGTGGCTCACAATCGGAGGCAGCAGGGGCTATCCAAAGGGGCACAGGCACGCCTACATAATTATACCTCCATGGAGGAGAAGGTGCTGGCCATTCTTGGGAGGGCAATCTCTGAGGCAGTGGCCAACGGCGGAGCTGAAGTGATTCAAGATGACCGTATCGTCAAACATAATCCTCCCTCTCACATCCTACTTCCCCCTCATCCCACAATCTATTCTGACTTACAAGCTGCAGATGGGTGTAATCATGCACCTCTTGCTTTCTCCCCCACCCTTCACCACAACTTTACCCTGTGCCTTTCTCCTTTCAGATACCCAAGAACTGCATCCTGGCCACACACTGGTGGAGGAGCAGGAAGACAGTGATCATGAAGATACAGCGTTACTCGATATCACACTCCCAGCCACCAGCTCAGATACTGACACTCTGTGTACTTTATAGGATAAGGTAGACGTGGGATCTGCACGTGAAGAGACACCGGACACAAATGGCCTGCAGCCAGGGCAGGGGGAAAGGGTAGCACAGCTGCCAGCTTCCCGGAGGGCGAGGTCACACATGGGTTCTGCTGCAGAGGACTCAGATGAGGACTTCGATGGGGCAGCATACAGAAGAAGGCTGATGGGTACGCACAAGGAAATGCTTGGTGCATTGGCAGACCTGCCAGAAAGCCTGAGTGCAATGTCAAGGAGCATGGAGGAGTCCAGCACCAACCTTGCACAGGGCTTTGAACAGAGCTTGGAGCCCCTGATTCCCAGCATGAAAGTGATGGCCAATTCCATTAGCGCACTTGTGGACCCAATCATGATGCAGGGTCCGATGGCCGATGATTCAGCTTCCATTGCAGCACAGGCGGAAGTGACCCAGTGTCTGAGTGCTGCAGTGGAAGCTCAGACTTCGGATATGCAAGCTCAGACTGCTCTCATGCATGCTTAGCTTGCAGCCACGCAAGCTCAGACTGCTGCCTTCATGACTGTGTTTACCAGTGTTGAAAGGGGGTTGCAGGGTACCACAGCAGTCCAGCAATATGTCCTCCAACAGATTACTAGGATTACTGAGGCTCCACCCTGGGGGAGTGGCAGTGGCTCCCTGGAGCACGAACCTACTGTCAGGATGACAGCATTTGTTCTCCCACCACTGCCACTCTGCCAGTGCCTTTGCTGTTGCCTGTCAGCCACTCAGACCAGGCTGCTTCCGCCCGTGCCGAGGTGGTGCAGTCTACAGCTAGGCATTCTGGGACACGAGCTGCTCGAGGTCATCCTGCAAGGCTATCTGCAGTCTCCCCCCATGGAAATTCTGCAGCCTTCCACCAGCCATGCTGCAGCCACTGGGGTAGCACTTCGTAGGAGCAATAGGACAGGCAAAGGCACAAGGAAAACAGGCACGAAGGCAATGCACAAGGGTGATTAGTTGACTTTTCTATGTAATATTGGAAGGAATGATGTATAAAGGTGGATTGGAATTTTTGTTTTGTGGTGGTTTTCATTTTAGCATTGTGGCCAAGAGGATGCTGTGATGGTCCATATCAGAGGGAAGGTAAGGTGTGGAACTATTGATGAATGTGGAATTGGGATTGCTTTCACTGGAACCGCTGTCAGTTGAGTCGATCACGGAGACCCGGGCAGAAAGAGACTGTCTGGTTTGCCTTCTCCCTTCCACTTCCTCCTCCTCCTCTTCCTCCTCCTCCTCTTCCTTCTCCTCCTCTTCCGCTTCCTGTTCTTCCTCTTGGTCCTCCTTCTCTTCCCCTTCTTCCTCCTCTTCCTCCTCCTCCTCCTTCTCGGCTGGTTGCCATATGACTGGTGCCAAGGGCAGTGCCCTCATGATGGCGAGGTTGTGGAGCATGCAGCAGACTACGATGAACCTAGACACATGCTCTGGTGAGTATTGCAGGCTCCTCCAGAGCAGTCCAGGCAGGGGATCCATTGCTGAAGCACCCCAATGGTCTGTTCTATGATAGTTTGTGTGGTAGCATGGCTCTCATTGTACGCATGCTGGCCATGTGTGGTTGAGTTGTGGAGCGGAGTCATGAGACAGGTGGTGAAGGGATCGTCCTTGTCGCCCAGCAGTCAGCCTGTGGTTTGACAAGGTGCCTCAAAGACTGAGGGAACAGTGGACTGAGGCAGAATAAAATCATCATAACTGCTGCCAGGATACCAGGCTTTCGCTCATGATGTGCTGAGCATGGTCGCACATTCAGCGATTGGAAAATTTTGCGATCGTGATACATCTCAATATTTAGATGCGACGCCTGCAAAGTCACGTACGTGGAGTGGATGGCGCCCTGCACCATCTGTTCAGAGAGAAGACAATGAACTCCCCTCTCCTGGCATCAAGAGCTTCTGTCAACTCTCTTAAGAAGCAGTGGACGGTGAACTGGGAGATGCTACAGATGTTACAGATGTCACCTGCTCCAGCCTGGATGGATCCCGCGCGAAGGAATTCAGGGCCACGGTCACCTTCATAGCCACTGGCAGCGCTGTCCTTGCCCTGGTGTGAGGCAACAGGTCTGGTTGCAAGAGGTGGCAAAGTTCTGTTAGCACCTCCTTTGTAAAGCGCAGACGCCTCACACACTGCCCCGGCTCAGGATGAGGTAATTAATTGCTCTCGGATGTCCCTAGGTGGTTAAGGCCTCCTGCTGACAGCCCTTCGCCCTCTCCTACACCTCCCTCTGCGAGCAGATTGTCCTCTTCTTTGCTGCCTCTGCTCCATCTCCCTCTAATGTTGCAGCCCAAGGGTGATGACAGCCACAGTATCCATGACTGGGAGCAAATGGTCTGAGCAGAACCATTGAAGTCAGAACCAAGACCCTCTCCACTTGTAGCACCACTCCCTTTCACCTCATCAACTTTAAACAACTCTGGAAAGCACTAAAAACTTCTATAAACTTACACAGAGCCAGTAGAAATCAATCAGCAACTAACCTGAAAGCAGGTGATGATCCCTTTAAATAACTCTGGTGTGGGGTCCTTGCTGCTGCTGAACGCATGTTGCGCTGTGCGCGGCTAAGACAGGGCGTTAGCTCCAGCGTTGAAGACGAAAATGGCAGCGCTGGCGTCAAATCAGCGTTGCATGCTGATTGATGGCACGATCTGCGCACTCTGTACACTCCCGGCGCACGCTCCTAACGTCCGCCCTACCGCCCTCACCAAAATGGCGTCCAGCGCGGCCCACACCAGAAGAGTGCACCTGTAGTGACGAGCAATTGGGCGCGATGGAGCCGAATTTCTAGCTCACTATAATAATAGATAAATGTTAGACTGAAGTAGAAAAGCTTGCACTGTGCTATGATCCTATCTGAACCAGTAGATTACATAGATCAAGCATGTTGTTTGATCTGAAAATACAAAGGGATTGATTATTCCCCTTGTTTGGCACAGGTCGATGGGATGAGTCCTTCCATTCAATTCAGACCTCCTCTGTAATCGATATTCTGGAGAATATTTCTGAAGTAATATGTTTGACTGACAGCCACATTTGTGTCGAGGACTTGAGCCAGGAGTGAAAGGGTCTCGGCCATGGATCTTTGTAGACCGTTGATGGACAGCTCTGTATTTCTGCTGACTTCAGGCTGACTGTTGAGCTGAGTGCAGGTGGCCAAGTATAAGCCCCGTGTCAGAATCTGCAGGGGTTGCGAGCGAAGGCTTGTGTTTGGCCGCCTGCCCAGTCTGAAGCCAGTAGAAATACAGGACTATTGAGAGAACTCTGTGGTATGTAAGAAATAGAGCAAGAATGTGTCAAGGGCAAATTTAATGTCAAGTTCGCAGGAGAAGATTCCTTCTTGTTTTAATTCCCAGAGGAAGAATAAAGTCTACATTTACTATAAACATATTGTTTATGTTCAGTACTGTTCACATATTTGTTTGACTTTGTCCTGTGCTTTCTAGGCTGAGCTGTGATCTGATAATATTATTCTTCCACTTACCGATGAGATCTCATGGCAGCACCTGGTATATTCAGTAAGCCAAAGGTTTTCGACCTGAAACGTTCCTCCCCCTTTTCCCAGCTTTATACTTGCTTTAAATCTATTTCATTTCCTGCGTTTTTCCAGTTCTGACGAAAGGTCTTCGACCTGAAACGTTAACTCTGTTTCTCTCTCCACGGATGCTGCCTGGCCTGCTGAGTTTTCCCAGCGTTTCTGTTGTTATTTCGGATTTCCAGCATCCGCAGTATTTTGCTATCGTAAATCATTTGGAATTTTGTTTCCAGTTTTCTGAGGGTGCATCTGTAATTCTAGCCTGCTCCATAACTTTTTACTTAAACTGCAGATTAAAACAGTTAATTTGTGCCCTTTTACACCAAAAATTCCCATTAACTGGTCCAGGCAGCGGGCGGTCGACAGGGTCATTCGGCCCGATTGCCTGCCTCTCTTCCGCGGCCACGTTCGCGCCCGGCTAGCCCTGGAGATGGAGCACGCGGTGTCCGCCGGCACACTTGAGGCCTTCCACAGCCGGTGGGCACCGCGGGGACTGGAGTGCATCATCACCACCAACAACCAAATTGTAATTTAAGTTGTTAAGTTTCCTTTAATGTTTTATTAGTTACAGTATTTTTTGGTTTAGGTGCACCAATCAAAAGAGTACACCAAAATTTCCACATAATGAGTCACACAGATACCATATTGAAGTAATTTTACATAATAATGGATAACAGCTGACATTTCTTCAGTGCCTTTAATGTTTCTGTGTCAGCTGTGGCTCATTGATATCACTCTCCAGTTGGGAGGGGCGAGGAATGAGCAGGTGCTGCTGGTTGCCTAGTTACTGCAGGGATTTGGAGTGAGCTTGTAAAAAGTTGGTGGTGTTTTTTTTCAGGTTTTAGGGCCTTATTGGCCCATAAAGAGCAGCCAGATGGTTCCTGAGGGGCTCGGGGTGCCGGACCCCTCAGAGGACAGTGTTCCCGAGATGAATTGAATCAAGGGAGAAACTGTTGTTGGAAGGGAGAGAAAAAGGCCCAAAGATTTGGGCCGGGGTCCCTAGGAAGTGTGGAAAAGAAAACACAATGGTGGTTCAGTGCGAGGAAAGGAGATACGAGCTGGGGATATTATCCAAGCGGTACATGAGGACTGTGGCGCGGGAAGCTGCTTTGCCCGCCGACCAAAGCCGAATGTTGGGTTCGAGGTGATGGTCAGTGGCCGAGAGGAGGTGGAAAGACTTTTACTCAGATTGAAGGTTGGAGATAAGTTCTTGGAAGTATCTCTGCTATAATCAGAAGAGGTGGTGGGCTCATTCTTAAACTTGCCGGTTTATATTGAGGACGAGGTGCTAATCAAAAAGTTGGAGTCGTGGGACATTAAAATTTGCTCTGCATTAAAGAGGAGGTACTATCCAGGAACACAGGTAACAGATGGAACCTGTTACGTTAAGGTGCGGTTCCCAGAGGGGGTGAAGTCATTACCGTACAGCATGAAATTTAAGACAATGGAAGGAGTGCAGTACTTCCGAGTACTGCATGATAACCAAGTGAAGGTTTGTTGTTATTGTCTTGGACACGACCATCTTGTAAGAAACTGTCTGGACTTGTACTGTTATAATTGCGGCGAGTCTGGACACATCGCTCGGAGCTGCAAGGCGGAGAGCTGTGGGGTGTGTCACAAAGGCCCCACCCGCTGTGAGTGTGAGGCAGAAGGAAGCTCTGAGTGACGAGGAAATGGGAGAAGGAGCAGGAGGTGTGAGTGGAACGGCCGGACAAGCGGAGCAGGCGGAGGACACAGCTGGTGAATTCAAAGAGAAAAGAGCGCAGGAAGAGGCAGAAAATTGCGGAGTAGAGAACAGAATGGAGATGGTGGAAAAACGCACCAAGTACAGTGGAAAAGGACAAAGAGAGCAGAGAGCAGCATGGGTCGAGAGCAGAGTCGAGCCATAATATGGTTCAGCTCTCCCTAAAGAATCTGGGGTCTACGGGGGGAGAGGAGGCGGGAGCGGGGTGTGTGGTAAATGTCAGTACTCCAAAGAAAGACGGGGAGTCGGACATCTCGGTGAGCAGGAGGGGGCAAGACAAGGAGAGGGTGCAAGAGGCAGGAGCCTTAAAGGGGCAGCAGGATGGGAGCGGCGAGACAAAGACGCCAGAATGGAGCAATATTGGTGTGCCATTGTCCCAGAGAGAGAAGGATCAGGGAGCAAGGGATGATGAGGCCGAAGGGAGCGGCACTGTTGGAGAAACCGCGATAGCAGGAAGACTCTCTATGGGAGATGATGTATCTGACGGGGAGCAGGATTATTTATCTGACGGGGAGTAGGAGCAGAAGGTTTCAGAAGAGCACGAGAGTGAGGAATCAGAGGGGGACAGAGACATGGAAGTAAGGGTTGGGGTGGCATCGTGTGGTAAGGGAAAAGTTAGTGAGGGGCAGAAGGAGGTAAAAGGGGCAGCTCCACGACCCAAACCTAATGCAAGGAAGAGGCTGAAACAGCAGGGAAGTTTCAAACAGGAGGTGAAAAAGAGCAGGAGGCTGCAGGAAAGAGCAACAGCTGCCCGAAAAGTTGAGAAGGAGCATGAGAGGAGGGAAGGGCCAGAGATTAAATGATGGGGACATTATCGGGCATACTTCCCTGATTCGGAGCCGTCAATACATTGGTCTCGATTAATGTGAACGGACTGAGGGGTGAGAAGAAATTGCAGCATTTGTTGCAGTGTTTTAAAGGCACTGACTTGTTGTGTCTGCAAGAAACCTTTTGGGATGAGGATATCCTAGAAAGAGTTTGGAATGTTTGGAAGGGAGAGGTGTTTGCAAGTTGTGCAAACAATAACCGTAGACGGGTCGCTGTTTTGGTGAGTCCGTCCATAAAAGAGAAAACGTTGCCTTGGTGGATAAGGACACTGAGGGGAGATTTTTACGGCTAAGGGTAAAAATGGAGGAATTTAATTGCGATCTCTTTCATATCTAGGCACCGAACGACCATTGCAAGCGGCGCGAGTTTTTTCGGTGGTTATTCACTGAAGTGGCAGAAGTGGAAAACCCTTGTATAGTGGGGGAATTTAATGTATTTTTTATCTCAGATGGACATATCAGCCCAGATGACCTTTAAGGATGATAACTCCAGAGGGATGATTGTAAAAATGATGTCAAATTTAAATGAGAGACTTATGGAGGGACCGGAACCCCATAAAAAGGGAGTTCTCCAGAACAGGTTGTGTGGGTGATGTTTTAAAACAGAGCAGAATAGATTTTGTGTTAATGCGGAAAGGGTTAAGTTCTGAGGTGATGGAGATTTATTAAAAAAAGTATTTTTTGTGACCACTCGGCTTTGACTCTCAGAATTAGGAACAGCAGAGTTTAGATCGGTCCAGGGGTATGGATTTTACACAACCAATACCTGAAAGAAATTGCTTATAAAGAAGGGATTTTAAATATAATAAAGATTGCTCGGAAGGAACCTTTGTTCTTGAAAGAAAGAAGAGTTTGGTGGGACAATTTCAAATATGAGGTAAAAGATTTTTCGGTACGTTATGGGAAAGGGAGAGGGGTAGCTAACCGGCGTCGAGAATAGAATATAAACAAAAGGTTTACGGATGTCTGTAAAGCAGTTGACGGAGGGGATAAGGTTGCTGGGACTAAGTTCTGGGTTTTAAAGGAAGAGTGGGAATTATTGCAATCTGAAAAATGCAAGGGGGCCATTCTCCATGCAAAGGCGAAAGATGCATTGGAGGGTGAAAGATGCACTAGATATTTTCTAGAGCAAGAGAAGCTGCAACAGAGATTATCATTAACTGGAGAGTTGAAGGTTAGGGAGAAGATCATTATTGAAAGTGGGGAGATTGTAGAGGCGGCTAGCAGCTTTTATCAAGAGTTATATACAAAAGAAGAGATTTCCAATTTGTCGATGGAGAAGGTTAGTGCTTTTATTGAAGAGTGTTTAAAAGGAGGATGAGAGAAGCATGTGTGACAAAGAAGTAGGATTAGCAGAAATAAAAGTAGCATTAAGTGGAATGAAGGGGGAGGGAAAGCCCAGGGTCTGATGGAGTAAGTGCAGAATTTTATAAAAAATGTTTTGAGATTTTAAGTCCATTGCTCTTAGAGGTTTTTAAGGAGATTAAAATTGAGGGAAGCCTGGCCCCATCTATGAGGAGAGGTGTCATAAGCTTAGCTTATAAAAATAAAGGGGATGGAAGGGATCTGAAGAATTGTAGGCCCATCACATTATTAAATGTGCATTATAAGAACTTGGCGAGGGTTATGGCAAATCGTATGAAGGAGGTGTTGCTGCAGATAGTTTGCCCTCTCAGTCCTATGAAGTCATAGACCGGGACGTTGCAGACTCTGTGGTCTCAATCCGAGATGTGAGAGAGCTCATGGAAGAGAGTGGGAGGGAGGCTTATGTATTAAAGATAGATCAAGAGAAAGCCTTTGATAGGGTTTTTATTGATGGTTTTGGAAGCATTTGGTTTCGGGGAAAATTTCATTGAGTGGATAAGGATTTTTTATTCAAACATATTTAGCTGTGTTAAATGTAATGGTTTTTTATCCAAGTATTTTCCGATACAGAGGTCAGTGAGACAGGGTTGTCCCCTGTCCCCATTGTTGTACACATTGGTAGCAGAACCATTAGGGTACATGATGCGAAAGAAACAAAATGTAGTTGGGATTGCGGTTTCCAGTTCTGGGCTGGTGTCGGTGATACAGCAATATGCAGATGACACAACCTTAACATTGAGAAATGGGGAGTCAGTGAGGAAAGCTATGGATGTAGTAGAGGAATATTGTAGAGCTTCATGTTAGCTTTTTATTTCGACTGGCATTAAATTGACAGCAAGATCAAATTTTTTGAAACAATTTGGAATAAGTTTATTAATCACAAACTCATGCAAGTTTATTAAACACACACAATCATGCACATCAAAACAATAGCTTACTGGTATTTATGGACTCTAATCAATTACAACACGTAAGGTAATGGGTTAGATTTACACAGACTGGTACTTCCCTGAGTTAAGCAATGCACGCGGCCTTTTTCCTTGCTTCTTGGTCTGGTCTGTAGAGGGAGGGCTTCTTGTTTTTCCGCGTGCTCAGAGAGAGAGAGAGAGAGAGAGAGAGCCTTCCTTTGGGTTCCTTGTTTTATATCTTTTTAAGTCCATTGTCTCTTCTCTAAATTGCTAAGTCCCCATGATTGGGTCTTAGATTCATGGCAGTTCTTGATTGGCTTTCCTTTGAACATGTCTGTCTGCAGTGGCTGGTGCCATTTCTTGCTTAAGTTAATTGTTTGTTGACACCTTTTATTTGCTCTTGAGTTTCGATGGTGAGCTTCGATGGTGTCTCTCTGGAGGGTTATCCTGTTATGCAGGTTTCCTTTGTTAAGTTTCGCGCCGTTGCCTTACCCAGGGGAGATCCATGCACATCAAATTTATCTTTATTACATACATCTTATATTAATAGTCTCGAGTCCATCACACATACAAAACATGTATTTTTATTCTTACATTCAGGAGCCAGAGTGAATTAAAGTAAGTCCCAATGCCTGGTTGCAGGAAGGGGTAGGGGGGAATGGTTGGAGGAAAGTCCCTTTAAGGTGATGGAAGTTCTGGGGGTGCATATGGGGTGCAAGAAAGACAGGGATGAAGTGGATCGATTAAATTGGGAACCAAAGTTTAATGAAAATTAAAAAGATTTTGGGAAGATGGGAAAGAAGGTGTTTGAAAGTGCAGGGAAGAGCGACCGTGGTGTCTGCTCTCCTGTTATCTGAGCCATGGCCCAGAAATTCGTCCGAATACGGGAGAGTACGCACTGTGTACTCACCCATATTCGGTCCCGAAGTGCCGGTTTCCTGCATGCACTGCGCATGCGCGGGAAGCCGGCACTTCCGATATTGCGAAGGGGGCGGTTCCTAAGTGAACCGCGTGCACACTACAGGTTGCGCGCACGCAGCACACTTAGCTTTTTTTTCAGTTTTGAACGCGCAGGTAAGTGTTGAAGATTTTACACATGAAGAAAGCAGGCGTAAGACCCCCTTTTAACAAGGTAAGTAGTTAATTAAGTATTATTTAAAAAATTTTTCAAGAGGTTCATCTTTTTTAGAGACTTTAAAGAAAGGTAAGTTTATTTTTATAACTTTTAAAAATTTTAATTTTTGTTTAAAGTGGTTAATTTATTTAACTATAGTTATTTTATTAATGTGATGGGCTTTTTTTAAAATTTAATTGAGGTTTAGCTGTTCTTTTGGGGGCTTGTTGTATTCATAGTTTTGACAGCTCTTCTTGTCAAAACTATGAATGAAAGATGGTGTGCTGCCATTGGCTCTAACTGGCCCACGTGATTCCAGAGGTCGCATCGCACTAACTGTGCCTCTGGGACACGCACACACAGCGCGCCGGCACCAGGGAGAGGCCCAGGAACTGAAGTTCGTGTGGGCCAAAACCATAAAGGCAGGCGCGGAGTGCGATATCGCGGGGGATCCTTACCCCCGCGGCAACCATCACAGTCCAATTTCTGGGCCCAGGTACTTATTGACGGTGGAGGATATTCCTGAGTCAGCAGAAAAGTCCATCCAAGAGGCTTGTGTGAGATTTTTATGGGAAGGGAAACCAGCCTTGGTTGCTTACAATACCATCACTGGACGGAGAAATCAGGGAGGACTCAATTTCCCAGCTATTGATGTGAAGAAAAAATCCTTTAGAATCAAATGGGTGAAGAGATTTCTTCAGAAGTCAAATATAAGTTTTTGGAAGAGTTGTTTTGAGCATTTTTTTAAACAAAGTGGGATAAGAGGGCAGGGGATATTGTATATGGAATACAAGAATATGTTTTTGAAATCGATTATACCTCTCCCTAGGTATTATAAGGGGGTTGTAGAGACTTGGGCCCAATTTTTAAAAAGTGTGCAGTTTATGCCCAAGGGATCTAAGATGAGGCGTTAAACCGAGGCCCCGTCTGCTCTGTCAGGTGGACCGTAAAGATCCCGTGGGACTATTTTGAAGAAGAGTCGGGGAGTTATCCCCGGTGTTCTGGCCAATATTTATCCCTCAATTAACATAACAAAAACAGATTATCTGGTCTTGTAAAACGCTTTCAGACGTCCGGTGGTTGTGGAAGGTACTATATAAATGCAAGCTTTTTTTCTTTTACAGTAAATGTCCCAAGATGATCCATCGATGGGGAATGGATACTCAGCGATAGCAAAGGAAAGGTGAAAGGTTAAAGAGGAAGAATTTTAGCAGGTTTTGACGGTGGGGCGAGAAGGAGCAAGATACAGGGGTTTAAGGGGAAGTGTTCCAGACAGCAAGGCCAATGAGGCTATTTTCCAGCTCTCAGAATTTCCTGCTTAAGGCTGCTCGTAAACAAAGTGTATGAGAGCCTCGGTGAGAGCTTCAAATTATTAAAAATATTTAAGCAGGGCAAAGGTGCAATTTGCCAGCTTTTTCAGTTGGCTCTCCCCTGGATCATGTTATTTGCTTTGTGAGCCTATTTGGAGCGGTCCTCAGGAAAGGAGCTTTCCGAAAAACTCGCTGCTCCTTTAATGACTCCATTATGGAGCCTTAAAGGAGCAGCGACTTTTTAGGATTTTTTTTGTTTCTATTTTTAAAGTGCATATTTAGTACTGGGTTGTTTTCCTTTTTTAGTGTTTGTATTGTTCATTGTATTCAGGTGGTGGGAATTAATTGGGGACTCTTTTTCTCTCATAGGCCGGAATTCTGTGGAGGAAGGCGGGTTGGGGTTGGTGGGGGGGCTCCGAGGCGGTCGGGAAACCCGGGAGGCCAGATTGAGAGGCTGGCTGGCTGCGGGCGGGTAGACTTTAAACTGCACAGAGGGGGAAGGGAGGGTTCACGTGGGGTCCGGGCCGTTAAATGGATCAGGGTGTGGGGTGGGGAGAGGATTGGGGGGGGGGGTGGCCAGGCAGATACTTGCGGGGGGGAGAGAGGATCGAAGGGCGGGCAGATGATCGTGTGGGGGGACAGGGGATCGGGGGTCATGCAGACGATCGGGGGGTTGTAGAGGATCGGGGGTCGGGCAGACGATCGGTGGGGGGTGGCGGGGACAGAGGATCGGGGCAGGATGATGGGGGTGGTGTGAAGGGTACATCGTGACCGACCACCGGTAGATTGTGGCCGGCCTCAGCATCACCTTTGGGCGGGGGGCTTGAGGCCTGAAGGGGGTGATCAGAGGACTCGTGAGGGGGTCTCCGAACATGGGGGGTGGGTTAGGTAGTGACCCTGGATCCAGGAGGTAGGTATAAAGGCACGTATCTCCTGGATCCAGCAGTCCCCGCCTTGCTTAACTGTCGGGTTTCACGAATTGTGTGAAACCCGTCCACATACAGTTAAAAACAGAATGGAGGTAAAAAGAGTTTTCCAGCCTCATTCGAACATTTAAATTGAGGCTCCGCCCCCTGGGAGAGGGCTGGTCGCCCGTCCCCGTCCTGCCTGCGTTCAAACCAGAAGTGGGCGGGTTGGAGGCGGGATCAGGTCGGGAATCCCATTTTTAGCAATTTAACTACCCCCCACGCTCCAGACCCACCTGATTCTGAAGGTTAAAACTCCCCCCATATATAAGGGTAGGCTGGGGAAAGGGAGCAAGCTTATCTTGGATGCGCAGTTTGTAATGGCCCCGAAGTAAGCTTCCCACAAAAATCCCGCGGTCTCTGTGGACAGAAGCTCGGCTTTTCCAACACGTAATTGAAATCAGCGCAACTTAATGGGGAATCCCTGACGAGAGCTGCTGTGATGTCAACAGGCTGTCCAAGCAGCCAATCACAATGCAGAATTCTCACAGACAGCGAATCAGGAGGAGGGTAAGCCCCTTTGATTCTAACTTTTTAAAAATGTGACAGAGTAAAACAAAGATTGGGGCTCTCACACGGGGAAAAGGCAAACCTGAAATAATGAGAGAACTTTTTTCTTTAAATCATTTTTTAAAAAGTTTCTTTAAAATTTAAATTTTCAATAAAATGGATGAATTTCACACTTAACAAAATTAAAATTTGTTTTTCAGGGCCATAAACTTTGTTTAACAGTAAATATGCGGTTCAAACCCCAGTTACACCTCATCCAAAGGGTCTAACTTTTAATGGGGTATTTAACAGCAGTGTTACCGCGGAAGAGCTGAAGTTTTACAAGACTTCAGCCGAAGCACAGATTGGGGAGGGAAACGGAGTTTGCATCACAGGATATTAACTGTGTGTTGCGTTTGTGTGGTTGGATATATGGTTGTGTGGGAATGTGTCAAAAGAGGAACCAGGCATAAGAGCTGGATGTTACTAGTCCCGAGCTATGGGGTGGTCTTCAACTTCACCTTCGATATTCCTTCCATACTCTTGTGTCCAGAGCTTGTAATGTCCTGAGCTGTAATCCAATTCAGATCTGTGCCATCCTGTGCAACCAGAGAAGTATCCTTACAGAGGTCTGTTGAAGGAGCACGCACATTGACAGACATGTGGCCAACCTTTAGCCCATCTTCAATGGAGAGGACAATTGGGTGGAGTGCCAATGCACTGTGGTCTGTTTAGTGCTGCCGCCCAAGACATCCTGAGGTCGTGGAAGGTGCTTTATGAAAGGTTAATGAGCAGACTATTCAAGTATAGTCAGCACTACAGATGAGCCAAAAATTTGGGGCAGTTTCATTAATTAGAGTTTTACGGGGTGATTTGATAGAGGTATTTAAAATTATGAAAGGATGGGACAGAGTAGATTGAAACTGACTGTATCTAGGGGTTGAGGGATGTAGAACAAGGGGACATAGACCGAAAGTTAAATGTAAGAGATTTAGGACAGGAAGCAGGAGAAGCTTTTTTACACAGAGGGTTGTGAGGCTGCGGAATGCACTACCAGAATAGATTAGATCAGTGATTGAAGGAAAGGGGAATAAAGGGATGTGGTAATTGGGTGGAGAGATGGGATTAGGACAATTACTCATGTGGGGGATGAAACACCAACATGGACCTGTTGGGCTGAATGGCCTGTTTCTGTTTTGTAATTTCTGCCTGATTTGATGTAAATCATGTCTGCACCTAGGCCTAGAGTTCCTGCTGACTATTGGCTAATTTTAGATCGAATTATATCGAAAGTACAGCACAGAAACAGGCCATTTGGCCCAACTGCTCTGAAGAGATTGCAAAGTCTCTGTTTGAAGAATGGACTCGCAAAGTCTCTGTTTGAAGAATGGACTCCGTTGAGAAAATTCTGTGGACTTTATGGGATTTTTCTGGGGGTATTTTCCCTGTGATGGGATCACCCTGTGCAGATACGTGAAAAACTGGTTTGTTAAAACTCCAGAGAACGCATGGCAGTTGGCTGCGACAAAAGAACTGTCAGTCATCCAGAATGTATGGGTTCGCCCGACAGTCCTGGAAAAAGAAAGGGGGGGGGGTCATTGACAAAGCGGCTGAGGACCCTGAGGCACCCGTTAACTTGAACCTATTAGAAAGCCACTCTAATATGCAAAAGCACTTCTCACCTCCATCTCAGAAGAGAGGCAAAACAATGAACCCACTAGCCTAGCCAGCCGAAGAGGAGCCAGTTTTTCCCAACACAAAGACCGAGATATGTCCCAGACTTAGGGCCATTAGTCCAATCATGGAATACTCATGGGTCTGATGATGGCCCATCACTGACTAAGCACCGGAGTGCTTAGATACAAAAGGATTTTAAAGATTGGCGGGAAAGATAGGGGTAGTAAGACTCCTATAAAGATAGATCCTTTTCGACCATTCTCTCTCTCTCTCGCTCTCGCTCCACCAAGATCGACCTAACAAGAAGTACCAGAGGAAGAAGCCGCTGAGACTGAGAACCGCATACCCCTCACAGGGAACGGCCTCCAGGCAGTGACTTCCCACAGCTGAGCGGAGCAATCGAGACCGACTGTGTGTGGTGATAAGCATGGTCTCGAGTGTCCCAAGCCGGTAACCAGATATCCCAGGCGAGCTGGGTGAGGTGTAAGGGCTCAGGGTTTTTCTCAGAAGTGAAGTTTTTTTGGGCTATTCCGGGGTGGAAACTTCGTTTGGTTCAGCCAGGCGAAGGGGCTTATGCGACTGGGTAATTCGTTGGAAGGAGTGGAGTTAGAGTCCACCATAGCAACAAGGGAATTACTGCATGTTACAGTCCCCAGTTGTGTACTGTATGTATGTTGTTTGTAACCTGGATCTTATTCTCCACAGAGACAGTGATTTCGTTTAGTAGTGCATGTTTTAGCCAGTATATGTTAGACCAAATAAATATAAGTTTGATTTTTCACCGAAGCATTCCTGTCCGTGACTTATTCCATTTACACTCTGAATAATAATTCCCGGGTATAGAACTTTTGTAAGGCGGGGGCGATTCGAACCGTCTGTCTAGCAATTGGGCTAAGATCAAAACCGCTTACATCTCTTGGTGACCGCGGCAGGACCTGGGTTAAAGGAGTGTAAATCAGTCATGGACAGCGCTTCTGGCGAAAGATCCCAAATAGAGGAAAGGATTTCTTCATATGTGTTTAAGAAGGTTAACGTCACTAAGAAGTGGGTGCTAGGCCTGTTGCGTGCTGAGCGTCCAGTGGACGCAGCGGCAGAATGGACGGAGGGCAAGGAGCATAGGCGCAGCATTGAAAAGGCGATATGGCTCGTCTGTCTACAAAGACAAGTCCAACTGCTAGATAAGCAGGTTGCTAAGTTAGAGGCAGAGCTCAGGGAGTCCGAGGCACAGTCAGATGCAAGGGCTGTAGTAGGGAGCAGGTTATGCACGGAGCTAAGGGATGAGAAGCAAGGAAGAATAAGCCAGGAGGAAACCTTCCGTAACCATAAGGAGTTCCTGCAATGCCAGGTAACTGAGGCAAAGGGGAACGAGAGGGTGGTTAGGGAGGAGAATGCTCGCTTGACGAGTGAGGTAAAGGTGCTGGGAGAGCAGTTGAAGGATATTCAGGTGGCACAGAGGGTTTGATACGGGTAATCATGGTCCTTGCCAGGAGCAGATCCGGAATTTGACCGATGCTCTATCTAAGGCCAAAGGGATGGTCTGCTTGGTAGCTCTGGAAATGGCCCGGGTAGATGAGGAAGAGCAGGAGGGAGATAAGGAGGACTGTGAGGCAGAGGAGGACGCTCGACCACCGCCCGAAGTGCCGGGACCAGGACCCATGTGCCCTGTCCGGCAGCGGAAATACGGTGCGCCCGTAGACGGTCAAGCGCAAGGACCACTGCAGAGTGACTTCGTGGTCCCGTATACGACCCCCCAGCTGCAGGCAATGGTCTCTAACCTGACCAAACTGACCAGCACAGGGGACCCATCTGTCCATTTTACGGATGTGGAGCAGGTGGGGGGGGATCAATAATTGTAACGAAGCTGAGACAGGCAAATTACTTTTATTTTCCCTGGATAGTAGGTTGTACCAGTCGCTCTCAGTGGGTAGCAAGAGGGGGCAGGGTACGTTAGAGGGGATAAAGGATGACATCCTAGAGGCTATGGGCCTCAATGATGGAAATCCCTTCTCCCGAGTGGAAAGGACACTGCAGTCAGCTGGGGAGGCACCGCAGGCTTTCGCGGACAGGCTTTGGCCCGTCTACCGGAGTGCCTGTGCGGGGGTGCCCGACCGGGCGCAGCTGCAGGGGGAGCCTAGGGCTCATTGGCTGAGGACCCTGGTGGTGAACAGCCTGCCCAGGATCAAGGCCAAAGCAGAGGGGTGGTTCGATTCCAGGGATCCCCATTCCACAGAAGAGTGTGTGATCTGCCAGTTAACTCTCTCTTTTAAGAATGGTAGGGGTGAGGATGACAAACCAAAGGGTGTAAGGTTTCCAAAATTTACAGATCCCCAAAACCTAAGGAAAAAGGACTTTGGAACTACCTCAGTGATAATATTGCATTTGGCCCTAACCTAAGAGACTGTAAGACCAAAACCCAAGTTTTGGCATTTTAAAACTATGTCTGGGCCTGTAAAGGAACAAGAGGTGGGGTCAACCTCTGTAAAAGCTGTTTGGGTAATGCAGTTAATTGCAATGTCTGGGGAACCGGGATGACCTCACTCAAAGCCCCAGCAAGCATTAACATTTTGACAATAGACCCTAGGAGAAGACAGTCCCACCCAAAACAACAGGTCCCATCAAAACCGTTTACAGAACCCATTAAAGACATGCATAAAGCAAATATTGTAGAGAAGTCCTAGGCCCAGTCAAGAAACCCAAAACATGAGGACAATTCAAACTCCGATTAAACAACAGATCGACAGGATGGAGCTATCCTGAAACCACTTCACACATTTACAAAACCAGTTAACACGTTAGTAAAGTTGTTACTGTTAACGAGGTCTTACAATGACCAGGATTTGTTTTGGGTAGATAAGGCCACTTCAATTTAGTATAATTGAAGGCCCATCAAGCAGTTCTCCAGTTACAACAGTTCAAGTTCAACAGAAGGCAGTTCTGCAGTTTCGAGTTCAATTTGAAAGCCTGTTTTCAGCAGAAGACAGTGCTGGAGTTAGAGAGTTCAGGAGAAGCAAGTTGGGCAGTTAAAGAAGACAGTTCAGTAAGAAGGGAGTTCTCCAGTTCTCCAGCACAACAGTTCAAGTTTGAGTTCTCCAGTAGAGTTACAACAGAAAGGAGTTCTTGAGTACAACCGTACACAGTTCAACAGAGACAAGCAGCAGGCAGCAAGGAACAAGCAGTTATGTGTCCAGCCAGACCGTTCAACAAGGCGAGGGGGCAACAGAAAGAAATTCAACCGAGAAGGCCAGCAGCTCTAGAAGCAGGCCAACACGCAAGAAGAGACCAGAGCGACCGCCTCAGTGACCATCGGACACCTCGCGGCAACAAGGGCCTTACGAAACTTTTACTCAAAAGACTCTAAACCCTAACTCTCAACTGTCAAGGATTCGTTTGGTGAGCATTATCCCTGGTTCTCCAGAGCCCAACCTAGCTAGTGAAGTGGGATTGGGAGGGGTGAAGTATTCTTCTAATGTTATTTCCCTCGCTTGCTCCGAAGTGTTCCGCACTTTTAGAGTGTTAAGAGTGTTTGGGGGAAAAATTAGGTCGCGCCCCATTTGGGGCGCAAATATCGTCTGGACGCAAATATTAGCGCCTGGCGCTAATTATCGGCACTGACTGGAAACTTCACTTTTACCGCCCCGGGAGGTGAGTGGAGCGCTAAATCAGGTGCTGCACACCTGTCTTAAGGCGCAAAGGCCGAGCAGTGAGGCGCTAACTCAGAGCGCGAGCGCAGCGCAGCTGCTGCCAGTTAGCGAGGGAACACAGACACACTGGCGCCGGCCACTTCTTAAAGCGGGGGGGGGGGGGCCAACTTGCTCCCCAGCCACACCCTGCTCATTGCAGCCTTGAATCTCGGCCTGGAGAGACCTGTGAATCCATTTTGCTGCCAAGGATGGAGAGGGTGAGAGAACGATCTCATCGCTTCACCGAGCGGGCCTTGGATGCTCTGGTTGGCGCGGTGGAGCGCAGAAGATGTATGCTGTTCCCTGAGAGTGGCAGGAGGCCTTTGCCACGCGAGTTCAGAAGAGTGTGGAGGGAGGTGGCTCAGAGCGTCTCCTCCAGGAGCATGGTGCCCAGGACCCATACTCAATGCCGCAAAAAGTTCAACGACCTCACTCGGGTCGTCCGGGTGAGTGGCTTTTTCTCAATACCTCTCCATCCCTCCATCTCAACCTCACTCTATGGCCAGAGGGTCTTAAAACCCCAATGCACAACACTCATCCAACACCTATGGCCCTTTCATGAAACACACACACACATTCCACACTTTGCATACAGTAAGGGCTATTCATCTATGGGAGGCACATCAGGCAAGACCATGGCTGTATACAGTAAGGGCTATTCACCTATGGGAGGCACATCAGGCAAGACCATGGCTGTATATTTACTCAGATGCTGTCCTTTTTCTTACAGGCCAAGCTGGTGCATAATCGGAGACAGCAGCAACGGACAGGTGGAGGGCGGCCTCAGCTGCAACCCCTCAGCGATCTTGAGGAGCGCGTCCACAGGATTGTGGCAAGCCGGGTGATCGGTCCCGTCGCCACTGGAGACGCCGACCCCGTTCTGGACAGCAATGGTAAGGTCATCACCTTTTTGTCCTCTGTCCTTCCACTTGTCCCTCACAACACCAGCCTTTGACACTTTCAATCCAACTTGCTAACTCGCTGCACTTATTCCTCCCTGACTGCCACCTGTCCTCACACTAAAGCCACTCTTGTACCTCCCTGCTTTCAGATGGTGATTCACCAGCTGAGGAGACGGGCCCTGAAGCTGCCACTGGGAGTGATGCTGCAGCCGAGGAGGAAGAGGAAGCCGGAGCATCAGTGCCACCCTCTCCCGAGGAAGCCCATGCCCACACTGGGAACATGCCTTCCCTGGAGGGGAGCAGGGGGGAAGGGTCTGATGAGGGTGAAGCTCCAGGACCCAGCGGGCTGCAGCAACGCCATGAGGGTAGGGAAGAACGGGGGCCTTCTCCCCAGAGGGAGAGTATGCCAGACACTCCTACTGCAATGGACGCAGAGGAGGAGCGGCTGATTGCAGAAATGAACACCCAGGCGGTGGGCATGCACACTGAGCTCATGGGTGCAGTGGGAAGGGTGCCCGAATGCATTGAGTCACTGGCAAGGAGTGTGGAGCACTTCGCTGTAGCACAGGCGGATGCCACACTAACGCTTAGTGCTGCAATTCAGTCACTGGCTGCCGTGATCCCATCTCTGACTGCTCTCATGCAGACTCAGATTGAGGCCACGCGAGCACAGACTGCTGCCAACCTCGATGGTTCGTGCACATGTCCCCGGGGCTGTCACCGCGCCGCAGCAGGCCAGCAATCTGTTCTCCAGCAGATTGCTCCGGATGCTGAAGTGCTGCCCCGTGGGAGTGCCAGTGTGTCGGGCGAGCAGGGAGTTGCTGTCCTCTCACGATGACAGCGTTCCTGCTGCCAACACTGTCACTTCTCCACTGCACTTGCCACCGCCTGTAGGACAGACTGCTGCCGCCCATGCAGAGTTGGTGCAGTCTGCAGCCGGGCCCTCCAGGCCCAGAACTGGTCGAGGCCGTCCTTCAGGGGCATCTGCAGTGTCAGGGTCTGACGAGCAGCAGCCTTCCACCGGCCTTGCTGCAGCCACTGAGGTCCCATTACGGAGGAGCAGTAGGGTTAGAAGGGGGGAAGTGCGCAAGGGAAGGAGATCACCCTCGAAGGGCAAAAAGTAGGAGGTGTGACAAAATGCTGGTCATTTTTTTATTAAAGGTCGAGGTTCATGGTCCAACTTTTGTTTAGTGTTTTGGACATTATCTCCAGGTTGTGAGAACCAGTTATGTTATTGACTGTTTTTTTGTGTTTATTTCTATGAGTTTGTCATGAGGAATTGACACACACAGAGTTTGTAAAATAAATAAGTTTCTGTATTCAAAATATACATGGTTGGTGGTTGGAATTATTGGTGCCTTGGCCGGCTTAGGGGTTGCGTGCTGGGTTCATTAATGTTGTTAGCAATGGCAGAAGCCATTTCCACAGCAGGGGCCCTAGAAGCGGCTTGCTATTAGCCGTTGACGGACGGCCCTTGCAGTTTGACCATTGTGGGCCGCCCTCCCGCCTTGGTGCTGCTGATGATCATCCTCCTCGTCCTCTTCCTCTCTTCCTCCTCCTCCTCTGGTGGTGCTCCAAGGCCTGGTGGTATTGGCTGGGTCCTGAGGATTGCCATGTTATGCAACATGCAGCACACGACTACGAAGTTCGATACTCGCTCAGGCGAGTACTGCAGGGCTCCTCCAGAATGGTCGAGACAGCGGAACCGTTGCTTCAGCACACCGATTGTGCGCTCAATTATGTTCCTGGTAGCTTGATGGCTCTCATTGTACCGCAGCTCAGCAGGGGTGTTGGGCGTACGGAGCGGTGTCATCAGCCAGGTGCTCAATGCATACCCCCTGTCCCCGAGAAGCCAACCAACTGGCTGATGCGGTGCCTCAAAGTTCTGCCACAGTAGTCTGGCGCAGGATAAAAGCATCGTGGCAGCTGCCAGGATAGTGGGCATTGACAGCGAGTATCAGCTGTCTGTGGTCACAGACCAACTGAACATTCAAGGAATGGAACCCCTTTCTGTTCCAGAATTCCTCGGCATTCTCATGCGGAGCACGCAAAGCCACATGCGTGCAGTCAATGGCGCCCTGCACCATGGGGAAGCCCGCTACCCTCGCAAAGCCCAGAGCGCGGTCACGCTGCTTGTCTGGGGTCATGGGGAAAGAGATGAACTCTCGTCTCCTTTTAAAGAGGGCATTTGTGACCTGCCGGATGCAGCAATGCACCGCGAACTGGGAGATATTGGCGAGGTCCCCAGCAGCAGCTTGAAATGAGCCAGTAGCGTAAAAGTTGAGAGCCACTGTGACCTTCACTGCCACCGACAAAGACGTCCTGGACCTCAGTTGAGGCTGCAGATCTGGCTGCAGCAGGTGGCAGAGCTCAGTGACCACCTCCTTGCTGAATCGCAGCCTTCGCAAACACAGCTCCTCAGACATATGGATGTAGGAGAGCTGTTCACGATATACCCTGGGAGGGTAAGCTCTCCTGTACATACGCCTGTTGGCCCTCCTCCGTCTGGCCATCATTGCAACTCTCTCTCTGCGTCTCTGTATCCTCCGATTCAGCTGGAGCAGGACGACGCCCCCAATCAGTGCAGCCCCCTGAGTCTCTTTGCAAGCAAAGTAATGAAGGACAGCAACTAAAGTACTAGCGAAGTTAGGATCAATAGGCAAAACTACCTCACAAAGCGTTGAGTCAATGCAGAAGTCTCTCTTTCTCTCTCTCCGAATCTCTCTCTCTCTCTCTCTCTCTCAGAACGAGTGGTGCAAAAATGTCGACCACAGAAAAAGACAGGAAGAGGCCCCCTTTAAATAACGCCCCCCCCCCCAGCCCCACAGCGATTGATAGCGTTCCAGTCTTCCGGTCGTTGGATGCGCCAGGCGGTAAGGCAGGGGGCGCCACTCAATTTCCGCTCCGGGGCGCCACAAGGGCATTGCACCATGGAATGATGTCACAATCTGCGCGCGCAGGTGGTCGCAGCGGTAAGTTTTAGCGCCGCCGCACAATCTCTAGTTAAGTTCCCGAGCGGCGCAAACATCGCTGCGCCCGGGCGTTAGCGGCTTTGCGCCCCATTAGCACCCTCTTAAGGCGCTAACGGGAGGCGCAACCAACTGAATTTTTACCCCTTTGTGTTGTGTTTTACTTTCTTGAATAAAGATTGAAGTTCTTTCATCAAACTCAGTTGTCTGCTGCACCTTTGTATCACAACCCCCAAATAAGTCCAAGGTCTAGAACCAAGGGAGTTGGAGCGATTTGAACCGCTCAGAAGTCAGAGGTAAAGCTGACACAAAACAGCACCCCCTACAAGGGCAGAGTACATGAGTTAAAGCCTAGTGGAGGCAACGTTAGGAGAGAGTGGCGCCAGGAAGGGGGTAGCTCAGAGAAGAAGCAGGGTTGTTATATGTGCGGGAGTAAAGGGCACTGGAGGAAAGACTGCCCAGTCTCTGACAAAAGGAGCGGGAAAGGGGATCCTCCAGCGCCAGTGCAGAAAGCCGCAGCTGTGGCAGGAAGCAGCACTGATCCGTTCGAGGTATTAGTGGCTGCTCTCCGCGCAGTCTTTCCGGCAGGGCAGGGTAGACGCGGTAACGGGCAGCGTACTCCCATCTGCCCCGAACAATCCCGACCCATGACTAGGGGCTTCTCAGCTCTTTTACCTATGCCCACTAAGTTATGATGCTTGGAAGAGACCGTGTGTGAAGATGGGGGTGGAGAAGGTGCAAGGGACCTATCTGCTGGACACTGGAGCTTCAAGCACCATTGTCTATGCGGATAACCCAACCACATCACCTCTATCGAGCGGGGTTCCATATAACTTAGTAGGGTTCACTGGGAATGAACAGGCTGGGTCTTTCTCCATCCCGCTAGCCATCGATCTGCGTACACTCCATACAGAGTGGAAATGTGTCCTGATGTGGTGGGAGCGGGAGGGAATAGGCATTTTGGGGGTGACTTGACTCTGTCATTCATGAAAGAAAGACTTATGAAATAGTACTGAGTGGCCTGCGGGTGGCGCTGTCCAGGGAGAGTATAAATACTCGGGCACGGGCCCAGCTTGTGCAGGACATTCTTTAACAGGAACTAGTGAAAGACACAACTAGACCTCCATGTTGTAAAACAGTTGATTAAAGCTTTGTTTAATGCTTAGACCAAGTGCCTAGTAGTTTTCTTACATCAGGGGGCAGACTTCATACTGGCCCACAAGATATTGGTGGATTTCCGGAATCACTGTCTTTGGGGGGCAGTATTCACGGGAAAGGAGAAGGAGGTGGTAGTTATGCTAGGGAAGCAAGGCAAGGGAACCGTGTGTACGATGAAGGCCAAGGGTAGTTATGACCTTGAACTTGGTCACTTCTACCCCGGCGGAGTACATAGCGAATGTGCGAGCCAACCTCGTGCATTCGCTGCACATAAGCACAACTGTGGGAGGGTAATAGGGGTGCAGGTCAGAGTAGAAGGAGACCCCATGGCCCAACCACAGAAGCAGTACAACTTCCCCAGAGAGGCAGAGGCGGATTTAGAGATGGCATTGGGATCACTGGTTGAGCAGCGTGTGTTGAGACCCATCGCGACCCATGTGAACTCTCCGATTTGGCCGGTTAGGAAACCGGACAATTCGAGCAGAGCCACTGTGGACTATCGGGTTCTTAAGAACATCCCAGCCTGTGCCCCCACCGTCGCAGCTGTAGCCGACTTGATCGGGAGTATCCCAGCATCCGCGAAAACATTCACGGTGCTGGACATTTCGAACGGATTCTGGTCTATCCCTCTCAAAAGGGAGGACCAGTATAAGTTTGCATTCACTTTCAAGGGTCAGCAGTACTGTAGGGGGTGGTGGTTTGTGTCAGCTTCACCTCTGACTTCTGAGCGGTTCGAATCACTCCCACTCCCTTGGTTCTAGACCTCGGCCTTATTTGGGGGTTGTGATAAAAAGTGCAGCAGACAACTGGGTTTGATGCAAGAACTTTGATCTTTATTTAAGAAGTAAAACACAACACAAACATTCTTAACACTCTAAAAGTGGGGAACACTTCAGTACAAGCCAGGGAAATAACATTAGAAGAATACTTCACCCCTCCCAATCCCACTTTATTAGCTAGGTTGGGCTCCAGAGGACCAGGGATGATACTCACCAGAATCCTTGACAGTTAGGTTAGTTCGCGGTTTTGGGGTTCACTCTATATGTCGGTTGGTGTCTGCCGTACCCCATACGCGGTAGAGGACTTCAACTGCGTATCTGGTCTGTCTTTGCGAGTCCGCTGATGCGTTAGGGTGCGTATTGGATTTCTCAGGTGAGTACCTGCTTTCTTTAAGGGAAAATCTTACCCAGGGGTAAGTCAGGAGTAGATTGTAGAGTGGAAACTTTGCGATTCTTCGGTTTTCTTCGAGTTGGTTTTTCTTTGGTCGCGGTGGCCCAATTGTTGATACTTGATGTTTAGTTGGTTGTTTCGTGAGGATCTTGTTGCCGCGAGGTGTCCGGTGGTCACTGAGGCGGTCATTCTGGGTTCTTCTCGTGTCAGCCTACTTTGTTGGATGGTCTGGCCTTCGAGCTGTCGACCTCCTGGCTGGACACAGAACGCTAAACGGTTTTGGTTTTAGAACTGTGTTGCGGAGAATGCCTCCGTTGATGTCTTCTTGTTCTTCCTTCCTCTTCTTTTTCAGGTTGAGAGCGGGCCTTCAATTATACCCACTGAAGGTTCCTTATCTGCGAAGGTTCCTTGTCCTTAAGCTGTGGTGTGCGAGGAGACCTTCTCAGGACTCTGGCCACCAAGGGTGCGTCCGAGTCCCACATAATTGGTGGGGTGGCCCCTCCTGTGCTGCAGCACACTGCCCCTACCGGCGCGATCTGCAAGTCTGCCACAGCTGCTTGCTGAGAATCTCTAACTTTAGGGCGGTTCACCCTTCCTGGCTGTTCCCCTTTGGGTTTAAACAGCTTACACTGGTTAATGTAGAACCACTTTGTGCGGCGGGGCATCTTTATGGCGTAGACCATGGGGCTTGCCTTGTCGACAATGCTGTACGGCCCCATGTACAGTGGTTTGAAACTCCCTACCCGGGCAAAATTCCTAACCATGACCTGATCCCCTATCTCCCACTCGTGGTGCTTGCAGGGTTCTAGCAGCAGTCGGTTACTCCGATGCTGTTTTCCCATGTTGCTAGCAGCCTGCCAGTGAACCTGTTTAAGGTGTTCAAACAGATTCCTGACAAAGCTGTCCCGGTTCACCTCTCTGAGCTGACCCTCCGTGAGCACCGGGGCTAGCACATGGGTGGGGCTCCGCATAATCCTGCCAGTCATGAGCTGGTGTGGGGAATACCCCATGCTTTTTGACTGGCTGGCTCGGATCCCCTTTAGGACCAACGGTAAGACTTCTACCCACTTCTTGGGTGAGTCTCCCGTTTCCTTCCGTAGCCTTTCTTTAATGGTACGGTTTAAACGCTCCACAGGACCCGATGACTGCGGGTTGTGGGCGACATGCCATCTCCCCTCTATGCCGAGTACCCTGAGGGTCTCTTGCATAATTTGCCCGGTGAAATGACTCACCTGGTCAGACTCCACATACTGTGGTAGTCCCCAATGTGAGAACACTTCCCTGACCAGGATCCTAGCCATACCCAATGCGGTAGCAGTACGGCATGGGAACGCTTCCACCCACTTTGAGAACACATCCACCAGGACTAGGCAGTATTTAAAGCCTCCCTGGGCGGTGGGTAGGGGCCCAATGTAATCGACCTGGATCAACTGCCATGGTCCCTCTACCCTCCTGATGTGCCCCATAGATACCTTCCTTTTCTGGGGGTCTGGCTTGTTAGCAGCACACACTAGGCAGCCTGCACAAAACTCGCGTACATCTTCCCTGAGTCCTGGCCACCATCCTGTCTGTTCCACCCGTTACCAGGTGGTTTCAGGTCCGGGATGCCCTGCTCCTGGACCCTCATGGGCCAGTTGGAGGAATTCCCTTTGGTGCAGCTGTGGCACCACCCATTGCTCCCCCCTGAACAGCATGCCTTCCTTAACTGTGATGGCTGCTGTGCCGTACGGGCCTTCTATCTTTTCCCCTTTTTCTCAGGCATTCAGGACGGCCTTGAGGACGGTATCCTGTGCTTGGGCCTGCTTTAAGTCCAGGGCTAAGGTTACCCCCTGGGTGCCTCCCTTGCTCCGGATTGCGGCTACCGGACCCGTTTGGTACGGATCCCAGAACACCCCTTCCCTGGCCCCCTGTTTGGCCAGCTCGTCTGCCTTAGTTACTCTCCCACCTGGGCTCTGTCTTTGAGTGGGCCTTTACCTTATGGATATAGACCTTTCTTTCCTCCAACAGGGGCTTTATGGTGAGGGGTCTCCCATCAGCGGAGGTGTAGCCGCGACGGGACCAGATGGCCAGGTACTCCGTACACGAATTGCATGTGAACATGCTGTCCGAGAAAATCGTGTATGGGGTAGGGAACATCTCGGGGTGTGTAACCACATACACCACCGCAGACAGTTCAGCCTGCTGGGCGCTCAGGGTGCTGGGGAGTTTAATGGCCAAGGCAATGTCCGCCTCTGGGTCATAAACTCCACACCCTGTGAGTCGTTCTCCAGTAGATACTGTGCTCGAACTGTTCACGTAGATTTTGCGGCCTGTGGGGTGTATCCCGGTCCGAAAACCTATGTTGACTTACCATACCCCTTCAATGGAACAACGGTGGGCAGTCCCTGGGTAGATCATGTTGGCTGCGAACTTTGGCTCGCAGAGACCTTTCACCCTCAGGTCCATCTGGGAGAGAAGCAGGGTCCAGCGAGCAATGCGGGCACTGCTCACTGTCCCGTCTTTGATTCTCCCACCTCGGAGCATCTGGGTGGGCATGTGATGGGTGAGCAGGGTGATGGGAGAGGTGCCTGTGAAGATCACTGATCTTTTCACAGCCCAGTGAGTGGCGAGGAGTTGCCTCTCATTGTTGGAGTAGCCCTTCTCCACATTGGAGTGTATCCTGGAGGAGTAAACCACTGGTCTCAGCCTGTCGTGCCTCTCTTGGAGCAGCACGGCACTCAGACTGTCCCCGCTGGCTGCTACCTCCAGGAAAAACTCTTTCTCCCCATCAATAGCTCCTAGAGCCGGTGCGGTCTGCAGATCTTTCTTTAACTTGAGAAAGGCTGCTTCGCAACCCTTGTCCCAGGCCCACTCTACACCCTTGTGTTGGAGTTGGAGCAGAGGGGCTGCGGTGGCTGCGTAATCCTCAATGAAATCTCTGCAGTACCCGGTTAGCCCTAGAAAGGATCTCACTCCTGTGACTGTGTTGGGGGCTGGTAACTCCTGTACTGCTTCCCTTCTAGCTCTGTCGATGGCCCTTTCCCCTGCGCGCACACTTAGCCCTAGGAATTTAACTTCCTGTTGGCCGATCTGCACCTTCTTTGGGTTTACCTTGAAGCCTTCTTGCCGGAGCAGCTCCAGCAGTTCAGCCAGTAGTGGACCGTGTTCCTCTCCCTCATCGGTGAACAGGAGTAGGTCATCCACATACTGTACCAACTGCCGGGGCCGGCTGAAGCCCTTCAAACAATTAGCCATGCATTGGTGAAAAATGCTGCGGCTATTGTAGAAACCCTGGGGTAGGCAGTTCCAGGTGTACTGTTGGCCTTTAAAAGTGAAGGCGAACTTGTACTGGTCCTCTCTTCGTAAAAGGATGGACCAAAACCCGTTGGAAATGTCCAGCACTGTGAAAGTGGTCGCAGATGCTGGGATACTTCCGATGAGGTCGGCGACGGCTGCCACCGTGGGTGCACAGGCGGGGATGTTACGGTTGAGTACCCGATAGTCCACTGTGGCCCTCCAGGAGTTGTCCGGTTTTCTAACCGGCCACAGTGGAGAGTTTACATGGGTGGCTGTCGGTCTCAGCACCCCCTGTGTTACGAAAGAAGCCATGGCCTTTTCCATGTCTGCTTCCTCCTCCCTGGGGAAATTGTACTGCTTCTGTGGTCGGGTCATGGGGTCTCCACTGACACTAACCTCGACCCCGTTGACCCTCCCACAGTCGTGCTTGTGAGTGGCAAATGCTGCAAGGTGTGCTCGCACAAATGCCTGGTATGCCATCGGCGTGTTACTGACCATTTGTTCGAGGTCGTAACTGTAACATTTGCATATTGAGATGTCATTGGCCTGCAGGCATCTGTAAGGACTACTATTGTTTTGAAAGACCCAGGCTAGGGGTCCTAATGCCATGCTTTTCCCCTCTGGTGCTGCTATGAGTAAGAACACAGACCTAATGCTTAATAAACAAAGGTAAACCGTAATACTCCATTGTCCTTCAATTTACAAAGCGTGCAAAAAACAAGACATGGTGTCAGAAGTGGGATTCTAAATGGACATCGTTGGAGCTTCCTTGCCTCGAATGGATTTGGAATCTTTGTACTTACCTGGAGAATGGCACAAGTTCAAACAACACGTGGAGTTGATGTTATCGGGTCCACTGAAAAGCAAAGGGGAGGAAGAAAAATGCAGCTACCTACTCCTGTGGATCGGAGAAAGAGGGAGAGACATTTTTAACACATGGTCTCTCACCGCGGATGAAGCAAAGGTACTGGAAAGTTATTTTGACCGTTTTGAATCATATGTGATGCCCAAGGCAAATACGATATTCGCTAGGTACAAGTTTCAGGAGAAAGTACAAGGAGCTAGTGAGTCGTTTGAACAGTTCGTGACGGAGTTAAAACTGCTGGTAAAAGACTGTGAATATGCAGATAAAGATGAGTTGGTCAGAGACCGCATCGTGTTTGGAATACATTCAACTAAAGTGAGAGAGAAACTTTTGAATGTTGGGTCCGGGCTAACGCTGGACAAAGCTATGGACATAGCTAGATAGCCCAAGCACAGTTGAAAACCATAACCGGCGCCACGAGCAGCTCGCGTGAACAGACAGTGCACACAGTTAATAGACACGGACCAAAGAACACCGCCCAGAGAGCGTGTTTCAGAACAGAAAGAGTTCTAAAAATGAGCGACACAGACATAAAAGGCTTCAAAAACTGGGTATTGTGGAAACAAGGTGCATGGGGAAAAGGAGCACTGCCCTGCCAAAGGAAGGCAATAAGAACATAAGAACATAAGAAGTAGGAGCAGGAGTAGGCCATATGGCCCCTCGGGCCTGCTCCGCCATTCAATAGGATCATGGCTGATCCGAACCTAGACTCACGTCCACTTCCCTGCCCGCTCCCCATAACCCTTAATTTCCTTATCAGCTAGGAAACTGTCTTTCTCCGTTTTAAACTTATTTAATGTCGCAGCTTCCACAGCTCTCTGAGGTAGCAAATTCCATAGATTTACTACCCTCTGAGTGAAGAAGTTTCTCCTCATCTCAGTTTTGAAACGGCAGCCCCTTATTCTAAGATTATGCCCCCTAGTTCTAGTCTCACCCATCAGTGGAAACATCCTCCCCGCCTCCACCCGATCAAGCCCCCTCACAATCTTATATGTTTCGATAAGATCGCCTCTCATTCTTCTGAATTCCAATGAGCAGAGGCCCAACCTACTCAACCTTTCCTCATAAGTCAACCCCCTCATCTCTGGAATCAACCGAGTGAACCTTCTCTGAACTGCCTCGAGTGCAAGTATATCTTTTCTTAAATATGGAAACCAAAACTGTACGCTGTATTCCAGGTGTGGCCTCACCAGTACCTTGTATAACTGAAGCAAGACTTCCCTGCTTTTATCCTCCATCCCCTTGCAATAAAAGCCAAGATTCCATTGGCCTTCCTGATGACCTGCTGTACCTGCATACAGGTGTGTTTCATGCACCAGGACCCCCAGATCCCTTTGTACTGTAGCACTTTGCAGTTTCTTTCCATTTAGATAATAACTTGCTCTTTGATTTTTTCTGCCAAAGTGCATAACCTCACACTTTCCAACATTATATTCCATCTGCCAAATTTCCGCCCACTCACTTAGCCTGTCTATGTCCTTTTGCAGGTTTTTTATGTCCTCCTCACTCACTGCTTTTCCTCCCATCTTTGTATCGTCAGCAAACTCGGATACGTTGCACTTGGTCCCCTCCTCCAAATCGTTAATATAGATTGTAAGGAGTTGGGGTCCCAGCACTTACCCTTGCGGAACACCACTAGTTACTGATTGCCAACCCGAGAATGAACCATTTATCCCAACTCTCTGTTTTCTGTTAGATAGCCAATCTTCCACCCATGCCAGTATATTACTCCCAATCCCGTGATTTTTTATCTTGTGCAGTAATCTTGTGTGGCACCTTATCAAATGCCTTTTGGAAGTCCAAATACACCACATCCACTGGTCCCCCTTTGTCCACCCTGTTTGTTACGTCCTCAAAGAATTTGCGCAAATTTGTCAAGCATGATTTCCCCTTCATAAAACCATGCTGACTCTGTCCGATTAAATTATGCTTATCCAAATGTTCTCTTACTGCTTCCTTAATAATGGACTCCAACATTTTACCAACCACAGATGTTAGGCTAACTGGTCTATAGTTTCCAGCCTTTTGTCTACCTCCCTTTTTAAATAAGGGCATTACATTAGCAGTTTTCCAATCTGCTGGGACCTTTCCCGAATCCAGGGAGTTTTGGAAAATTACCACCAATGCATCCGCAATCCCTACCGCTGCTTCTCTCAAGACCCTAGGATGTAAGCCATCAGGTCCAGGGGATTTATCCGCCTTAAGTCCCATTATCTTACCGAGTACCATCTCCTTAGTGATTTTAATCGTGTTTAGCTCCTCCCCGCCTATAGCCCCCCGTTTGTCCAGTGTTGGGATATTTTTAGTATCCTCTACTGTAAAGACTGATACAAAATATTTGTTCAGCGTATTTGCCATCTCTGTGTTCCCCACTACTCATTTCCCGGTCTCGTCCTCTAAGGGACCAACATTCACTTTAGCCACCCTTTTTATTTTTATATAACTGTAGAAACTCTTGCTATCTGTTTTTATATATTTTGCTAGTTTATTTTCATAATCTATCTTCCCCTTCTTAATTAATCTTTTAGTTATTCTTTGCTGGCTTTTAAATGCTTCCCAATCTTCTATCCTCCCACTAGATTTGGCTACTTTATAAGCCCCTGTTTTCAGTTGGATACTATCCTTTATTACTTTACTTAGCCACGGATGACTGTCTTTTCTTTTACGCCCCTTTTTCCTCAGTGGAATATATTTTTCTTGAAAGTTGTGAAATACCTCCTTGAATGTACACCACTGCTCCTGTACCGCCTTACACCTTAATCTATTTTCCCAGTCCACTTTAGTCAACTCTGCTCTCATACCTTCATAGTCTCCTTTATTTAAGCTTAGTACGCTGGTTTGAGATCCAACTCTCTCACCCTCCAACTGAATTTGGAATTCAACCATGTTATGTTCACTCATTCCAAGGTGATCCTTTACTAGGACATTTTTTATTAATCCTGTCTCATTACACAGGACCAGATTTAAGATTACCTGTCCCCTGGTTGGTTCAGTAACATACTGCTCAAGGAACCCGTCCCTAATGCACTCTATGAACTCTTCCTCAAGGCTGCCCTGCCCAATTTGATTTGTCCAGGCAATATGAAAGTTAAAATCTCCTATGATTATAGCTGTTCCCTTATTACAAGCCCCAACTATTTCCTGATTTATACTCCGACCAATAGAGTTACAACTGTTAGGAGGCCTATAGACTACGCCCACTAGTGACTATTTCCCCTTATTATTCCTTATCTCCACCCAAACTGTTTCACTATCCTGATCCTTTGACCCAGTATCATTTCTCACTATTGCAGTGATTCCATCCTGTATTAACATAGCCACCCCACCTCCCTTTCCTTCCTGTCTGTCCTTCCTAATAGTCAAATACCCCTGTATGTTTAGTTCCCAGTCATGGTCACCTCACAGCCATGTTTCTGTAATGGCCACCAGATCATACATGTGTAGTTATTTGTACTGTCTACTCGTCTATTTTGTTACGAATGTTGCGTGCATTCAGATAAAGAACTTTTAAACATGTTTTGTGACAATTTATTTCTGTTTTTACCCCCTTTACTACTTTACCTTTATCTTTATATATTCTGTCCCTTCCTGACATGCTCTGGTTTTTAATTTCCCCACTTCTAATTTGCTCTATTGCCTTCTCCGCTGACATTTTTATTCTTCGCTCTCTTGAAACCTCCCCCCCCACTAATTAGTTTAAAGCCCTCTCTACAGCCCTAGTTATTCGATTCGCCAGGATTCTAGTCCCAGCACTGGCCAAGTGAAGTCCGTCCCAACGGAACAGCTCTCTCCCGTCCCAGTACTGGTGCCAGTGTACCAAGAAGCAAGACCCATTTCTCCCACACCAGTCTTTGAGCCACGCAGTTAACTCTCTGATTTTATTTACCCTAGCCAAATTTGCTCATGGCTCAGGTATTAATCCAGAGATTATTACCCTTGTGGTTCTGCTTTTTAATTTGGCCCCTAGCTGCTCATACTCCCTCAGCAGAACCTCTTTCCTTGTCCTATCTATGTCGTTGGTACAAACATGGACCACGACAACTGGATCCTCCCCCTTCCACTCCAAGTTTCTCTCCAGCCCAGAGGAGATGTCCTTATCCCTGGCACCGGGCAGGCAACACAACCTTCGAGACTCTCGCTCTCGGCTGCAAAGAACACTATCTATCCCCCTTATGATACTATCCCCTACCACTACAACATTTCTTTTAACTCCCCCCACTTGAATGGCCCCCCGTTCCACGGTGCTGTGGCCAGGTTGCTCATCCTCCCTGCAGTCCCTGCTCCTGTCCTCACAGGGAGTAAGAGCCTCGAACCTGTTGGACAAGAGCAAGGGCTGCGGCTCCTCCAACACTACCTCCTGGATACCCGTACCGGCCTCACTCATAGTCACACCCTCCTGTCCCTGACCACTGACTACATCTGAACACAGAGTCCAGGTAACTCTCCCCCTCCCTGATGTGTCGCAGTGTTTGAAGCTCAGACTCCAGCTCATCAACACGGAGCCGGAGTTTTCGAGCAGCCAACACTTACTTCAAATGTGATCACCGTAAGCATCAATGGTGTCCACCAGCTCCCGCATATTGCAGCAGTAACACATCACCTGCTCTCCCATTCTATGTAATTAATTAAATTTATTAATATTTTTTAAATACCCTCTGCCCCGCCTGATGAATATCACACCTTAGAAACTATAAACCACAGAGTTTAAGTTTAAAAAGAGAGAAATACTCACCAACCAATTACTTACCTGCTTTCTGGTGATGTCACACCTCAATTATTTTTTACCTCTCTCCCTCCCTCCGAGTTCGGAGACTGGCCCCGCCTTACCTGGTCTCTGGAGCCTTTTAAACCCTCTGCCGCCACCTCGCCTCACGCAGGTCCACCGCCGCACCAGGAAGCTGACAAAGATGGAAAACGGAAGGAACACCTCCCTCCCCAAGCTCCCTCACTCACCAAACTTGCAGCTTAACACTCTGTTCCAATCTGCACTCCAGTCTCCCTTATTTATACTGCTGAGATTTAAATAAGTGAGCTCTCTGGCAGTTACAGAATCAGATTAGACCAGTTAATTAATTAATTACTCTCACCTGCTCTCCAGCACAGAGCTTGCTTAGCCCTGCCCAAGCCTGGAAGAAACTTAAAACTTGAAACAGTAAATTTAAATGCTAATTGCAAGCACACAAGACTAGAATTTATAAAAATAAGAGATTAACCTTTAAGATTTACTCCCTCACTCACCAAACTCGCAGCTTAACACTCTGTTCCAATCTGCACTCCAATGTGCTAAATGTGGCAAATGGAACCACTTTGCGAAAGTTTGCAGGACTGTTTTTGGAAAAGCAGTACACACAGTGAGTGACAGCCAAATGCGAGATAGAGAGCCAAATGCAGAGGAACTGTTTATTGATTCTGTGTCCCAGAAAAAAAACAGTTTTTAGAGACGGAGCAAGCCTTTGCAGATATTGAGATAGGAAAACAGGGCACAGAGCTTAAGTTTAAACTAGACACTGGAGCTCAGGTTAATGTAATTCCTCTGAGTGAGTATCACAGCTTGAAGGATGAGTGTGAGCTACAGCCCACCTCACGCAGGCTGACCAGCTATGGGGGCGAGCAGCTCATTGTAAAAGGCACATGCGTGATGAAATGCAAGTACAAAGAAAGCGACCTGATGTTGGACTTTTACATTGTTGACACTCGAGCACCTCCAGTGCTAGGTCTAAAGGCATGTTTAGACATGGACCTTGTCAAGCTAGTGCTATCATTGACAGCACCAGTTGAGAAGCAGACAGTCATGGAGGAGTTTGCTGATGTTTTCAAAGGAATCGGACTATTCCCAGGTGAATGCACCATTCACCTTGACCCAGCAGCAACCCCTGTGGTTTGCCCACCGAGAAGGGTACCCCTTGCTCTCCGTAGTCGCCTGAAGGAGGAGCTGCAGAGCATGGAGAATACAGAAATCATCGTCCAGCAAACAGAACCGACAGAGTGGGTCAACGCGTTAGTAGTGGTTGAGAAACCACGTACAGGCAAACTCAGAGTCTGTCTCGACCCCAGAGATTTGAACAAGGCTATCAAATGCCCTCACTACCCTCTACCAACGCTAGATGACATCACACCCAAGCTAGTGGGAGCACGTTACTTCAGTGTAATGGACGCACGATCAGGATACTGGACTATCAAGCTCACGGAAGAGTCATCTAAGCTAACAACATTCAGCACACCATTTAGACGCTACCGATTTCTGCTTTTACCATTTGGTCTTATCTCAGCTCAGGATGAATTCCAGCGGAAGATCAACGAAACCTATGAAGGCCTCGACGGAGTAGTCACAATCGTAGACGACATCCTCATCTATGGTAGGAATAGTGAGGAACATGACAGGAACCTCCGTGCGATACTACACAGATCACGGGAGAAAGGTATCCGGCTCAACCCCGAGAAAAGCATAATCGGATCCACCGAGATCAGTTATTTCGGGCACCGCCTCTCAACTGACGGCATTAAGCCGGATCCAGAGAAAATCTCCGCCATCAAGAAGATGGAGCCGCCGAAGAACCGCTCAGAGCTAGAGACAGTACTAGGCATGGTTAACTACTTAGCCAAATTTGCCCCGAGCCTCTCCGAAATAAACGCACCCATGCGTCAGTTGCTCAAACAATCCAATGAGTTCCTGTGGGACAAACAACATGACATAGCATTTCAGAAAATGAAAGACCTAATCACCGGAGAACCAGGACCAGTCCTTGCATACTTTGACCCCAACAAAGAGCTCAGACTACAAGTGGACGCGTCAAAGTACGGACTAGGCGCAGTATTACTGCAAGAAGGTAAGCCCATCGGCTACGCTTCCAGATCTCTCTCAGACAGTGAAATCAACTATGCTCAAATCGAGAAAGAGCTATATGCAATTCTGTTTGGATGTAAGCGTTTCCACCAGTACGCCTATGGCCGACAAGTCATTGTGGATTCCGACCACAAGCCCCTCGAGTCAATCATGAGGAAACCACTCGCCGCAGCCCCACCAAGGCTACAGAGAATGATCCTTCAGCTACAGAAGTACGACTTCACAATCATTCACCGTCCAGGCAAAGACATTCCTGTCACAGACACGCTCTCCAGAAAGTCTCTTAGCTACCAGGACAGCAACCTCAGTGAAGGCATGGATGTGCAGGTACACATGGTATACAACAGTTTACCGTTGAGTGACTCAAAACTGAAGGAGATCCGAGCAGGAACAGAAAAAGAAGCACAACTCACACTGCTGAGCAAAATCATACATGAAGGATGGCCTGAGGAAAGGAGGAAATGCCTTCAGAGCATATCTGAATTCTGGAACCACAGAGACGAACTGTCACAAATCAACAGAATCGTTTTCAAAGGGGAGAAAATCATCATTCCTACCAGTCTCAGAGAAGAGATTTTGACAAAAATTCATGCTGGACATATGGGCATGGAAAAATGCAAACAAAGAGCATGTGACATTGGCCCAGAAATTAAAGACTGAGTGTTGACGCGGGGGTAAAGCTTCCCCGCGATATCTCACTCCGCGCCTACCTTTTTCCTCCGGGCCCACACGAACTTTAGTTTCAAGGCTGCAGCTGTGCAGTGCTTGCGTGACCCAGAGATGCAATTAGTTCGTGCGAGCTCTGGGATCACGTGATTCAGTTAGAGCCAATGGCAGCACACCATCTTTCATTCATAGTTTTGACAGGAAGACCTGTCAAAGCTATGAATAATATACCCCCCAAAAGAACAGCTAAACCTCAATTAAATTAATAAAAAAAAGCCATCACATTAATAAAATAAGTATAGTTAAATAAATTAACCACTTTAAACAAAAAATTAAATTTTTGAAAAAATTTAAAATCTTTTTAAAAGTTATAAAAATAAACTTACCTTTCTTTAAAGTCTCTAAAAAAGATAAACCTGTTGAAAAAAATTTAAAATAATACTTAATTAACTACTTACCTTGTTAAAAGAGGGTCTTACGCCTCCTTTCTTTATGTGTAAAATCTTCCATGCTTACCTGCGCGTTCAAAGCACTAAGTGCACTGCGTGCGTGCAGCCTGTAGCGCGCACGCGGTTCACCTAGGAACCGCCCCCTTTTGAATTCACGAAGTGCCGGTTTCCCGCGCATGCGCAGTGCATGCTGAAAACCAGCAATTGAAGACCTAAAACGCGAGAGTACACAGTGCGTACTCTCGCGTATTGGGTCTAATTTTCGGGCCATTATATTTTGGCCCAGAATGTGCAAACACATTGAGGACATTGTCGGAAAATGTTCCATTTGTCTAGAACGCCGCCCATCAAATGTCAAAGAGCCCATGATACCTCACCGTATCCCAGACAGGCCCTGGCAGGTCGCGGCAACGGATCTGTTCACATGGAACAACGAGGACTACATGGTAACTGTTGATTACTACAGCAGATTTTTTGAACTGGACAAGCTTCACAGCACCACATCTGCAGCTGTGATCCACAAGTTAAAGGCAGCCTTTGCCAGGCATGGCATGGTAGAGACTTTAGTCTCAGACAGTGGCACCCAATACAAATCAAAAGAGTTCGAGTCGTTTGCCATGGCATGGGATTTCACACATGTCACATCAAGCCCACATTACCCTCAAAGTAATGGCCTTGCTGAAAAAACTGTCCAGATTACAAAAACACTCATGGACAAACCCAAAGTGGACAAAAGAGACCCCGACATCAGTCTCCTTGAGTACCGCAACACTCCGGCTGACAACTTCAAGTCACCAGCACAGCTGTTGAGCTGCAGACTTCGCTCAATCCTTCCAAGCACCAACCAGCAGCTGTAGCCAGAGGTCGTCAGCTGCCAGCAAGTGCATGCAAAACCTGTACCGAGACAGCAACACCAAAAGAGATACTATGACAGGTCAGCTAGACTACTGCCGTCGCTGCACAATGGAGAATCCGTCAGAATCCAGGAGCATGACTACTGGAAGCCAGCAGTCGTCATCCAGCCAGCTGACACTGAGCGATTGTATCACGTCCGCACCCCAGAAGGACAGGTGTACCGCCGCAATCGCAAGCACCTCCTGAACACCAAGGAACAACACCGTCATTCCGACGAGAGGATCAGTTCAACAGAGTGTGATGAACAGAGCAATACACAAAACACATCATACTTACCTAAACCTGAACCTGAATTGTTGACCGATTCAGGAGCATGCTCAGTTTCATACCACACAAGGTCGGGACGAGAGGTCAAGCCTAGAGTTATCCTTGACTTGTGAACTTTCAAAGGGTGTAGGCGGATCGCTGCCCTAAAAAAAAACTGTACATCGTTATTGAAACGTTGAGATGTTTTCAGTACTAGTTAAATGCTGAGTTTACTTATATGTTTATGCTACCAAGAACATTGTGTAGAAGAAAGGTTTAAAAGTAATGCATAACATTTTTTTTTCTTCTCTTTCTTTTAAAAGAAAGGGGATGTAACATTTGCATATTGAGTTGTCATTGGCCTGCAGGCATCTGTAAAGACTACTATTGTGTTGAAAGTCCCAGGCTAGGGGTCCTAATGCCATGCTTTTCCCCTCTGGTGTGTAAAGTTTCGCAATTATCGCGATTCAAAATAACATGAGAGAAGCAGATTCGATTGATCAGTTTTATTAAACGAAATGCTGTCCTGATAATAAAGGACACAGAAGCCTGTAAAATGGCCGCCGCGCATCATGGCAGAAGCTTCCAGAAACACAGTGGGCAGACAAGATGGTGTCGAATATACATTCAGTATAAGATTGGATCATACTCGGTAAACATTGATAAAGACAGGATGCAACCCGTTTGCATTGTGAACAATAGCAATGATATAAGTGCTGGAATCGTTTTCCTATGCACAGTAAGGATCATTGTACTGGGCAATCGAAGGCCCATCCACACACATCAGTACACAAATACCCCCTGCCCCCGGCTCTACAATGAGAGACACATTGACGGGTGATTAAGCCAGTATTCGGGGGGCCCCAAAACCAGCCAAGGAGATGATTCATACACATCCTGGCTGGTTCAACAATGGGGAAGACATTAACGGATAGTTGGCCAGTTTCAGGTGCTACCGAAACCCGTTAAAGAAGATAATCGCCCCATGCTGGGAGTTTTGAGCGCCAATATTACACAAAGGATAAACATTAAGATTTGAGCGGGAGATAAGCGGACACATCACTATAACTATAGAGAACAAATGTCCATCGGTCTCTTATTCGCTTGCCTCTGGCTGAACTCGCTTGACTTGCGGGCTCTTGGTTTTCTCTGGACTTTGTTGACTCTTGACTCTTAGCCATACTGGTTGGTTATTCGAGTGTTGGGTGGAGCTCAATCGGAACGAGCCGCCCCGACAAGGGCAAGTAACAGGGTACACCATCCCGAGTGTCGGTAAACGGTGTCTGGACCCGGAGGCCCGACAAGACGAGATGAGAAGAAGACGAGAAGAAATTCCACATGCCGCCACGGTCAGTAAACCCCGACCGCGCCCGAAAATATAAATACAGAACTCTTCTTTGAGTTCTACAGACTTCTACCTGTACCGCAACACAGGAAGACTCTTCTTTGAATTCTACAATGTTTGAGTTCCATCGATTTCTTCATGACAACAGAGAGTCTGGCCTGCTTTTCTCAGCAGTGAAAGTAAACAAGTGGGGTGCATAAACCCTTCCAAACACGTGACAGTCAGGCGCTGCTGCGAAACGAGCTGAGTGCCTCACTTTAAAAATCTCCGAAGTAACACGAGTGGTGAGCATGTTTTCCGATCCTACAAATCCAGACGTAGTGTAGGTATTGTTAAGGGAGGGTGGTTTTAATAAGGTTAAGGTATAATGTGTTCCCCCTTTTACGATGTGCCGTGTGTTCTCCATTTCCATAGACCAAGCTTTATGAATGTATGCATACTTGTACTCTCTTTGATTTGCACCTATGACATGTATTTCATGATTTTAGACGCCATGCAATAAAGATTTTCATTTTGTGCTATTCAACCGGGTCTATTTGAGTTTTTCTCTGCATTACTGCTCCTTGCATCTAAGTCCAGGTGTCAGAACCGTAAGGGCGAGTGGGTCGAACCACTCACAGGTGCTTATTGCAAAAAGGCTGGCCGGAGACCAGAGCAAGCAATAGTATAGGCAACGAAGGCCTAACCTCGCACCAGCACCGTCTGAGACACGCCCCCTTACAGAAAATGGCGACCGCGGCAGGACACTGGCAGCAAGAGAGTAATGTCTTAGACCCAGGTTTGAATAGGAAAAATGTGATGGACGAGAAGGTAGCCGACTATGTGTTTGGGAAAGTTAACTTAACCAAAAAGTGGATATGTGACCTACTGATGGATAGGCGTCCGCTAGACGCCGCCATCAAATGGACAGGTAGTAAAGATCATAAGAAGTCGGTAGAGAAAGCGGTCTGGCTGATGTGCTACAAGAAGCAAGTCCAACTTTCGGACCAGGTCATTGCAGCACAGGCAGCTCAGATCAGGGAATTGGAAACTGAGATGGAGGAGAAGGTTACGGGAGGACAGAGACTCATTGCATCATTGAATGCATTGCATCAGGAACGCCAAGTAGTAGCCAACCACCACGAGGCTAGGATTGATTACCTAGAATGTCAGGTCATGGAAGCAAAATTAAGCGAGGGAAGGATTAGAGAACGGTGTATCCGCCTAGCTAACCAGATAAAGACCCAGGAAGAAAGCTTGAGGGGAGTTAGGGCGGCATACAAGATGGCTCTCGAGGATAGGCATGAGGGAGCCGACCACAGTGTTTGCCAGAGGGAGATAGAGAACCTAAGAGAGGCCCTGAATAAGGCAAACGGCTTGGTGTGTCTCATCAGCCCATCAGCGAGCCAGCCACAGGTGGGTAGGGAATTCCCAAAATCCCTACCGGAAAAAGCAGAAGTGGTATCAACCACTACGCCCTCCGCGCCACCCAGCTATACGGCAACCTGGGTAAGGGAGGAGGTGGTGGAAATAGAGAAGAAGGTTCCCGAGGTAGGACAATCCCCGGAGGTAGTGTCGAGACCGGGACCGATGTGTCTGGTCCGAGGTCATAAGAGAGGCCCGAATGGGGCAGATGGGGCAGACGGGGATGTCCTGAACCAACTTGTATTGCCCCACAGCTCACACCAGCTGAGAGCAATGATTAGCCATGTCCGGAAGCTGTCCGAGTCGGAAGACCCTTCCGTACATTTTAGAGAAATAGAACAGACCGCAGCGATTAATGGCTGCGACGACGAGGAAAAGACCAAGATGTTGCTGTTCTCTTTAGATAGCTCGATCCTTCAGTGTCTCTCCGACGAGAGCAAGAAGGGAACTAAAAGCTATGAGGAGTTACGGGACGAGGTCCTAGAAGTGTTAGGGGCGGATGACGAAGGTCCGTTCGTCAGATTGGGTCAGACCGTACAGATGGAGGGAGAACCCCCGCGGGTTTTCGCCGACAGACTGTGGCCAGTATACCAGCGTAGCTGCCCAGGTGCGCCAGAGCGCAGCTATCTGCACGGCGCCAGGAAAGCTCATTGGCTCAGGTGCATAGTAGCCAACAGCTTGCCAGCCATCAGGGAGCAGGCCAGAGCGTGGTTTGATCCCACTAACCCCGAGACAACGGAGGAATCTGTCCTGAATCGACTCACCATAGGGTATCGGAACACTAGGAGCACGGGAGCGCGTCCCCTTAAGGGAAAGGTGCATGAGGCAAAGCCCGCAGCTCCGGCTCAGAAAGAGTGGCATCAGGAGGGAAATCGCGCCCCACAAACCAGTGGTGTTTGTTACGGGTGCGGGAAGACAGGTCATTGGCGTAAAAACTGCAGGAATCCCTGGAAGGACTCCAGGGACAAAGCTCCCGCAGTCCGAACCCAAGCGCCTGTCTCTGAGAAAGGAGCTGGTGTGCCTATCCATCCCGATGCGATAGAATCAATGTTAGGAGCCATGCGGTCTCTCATGACCTCACACGGGGATGTAGCAACAGCCCCATACAACCCAGGCTTCTGACTGGAACCGGTGCAGCCTGCCTACCTGTGTCCCCTTGAAAGACACACACAGGAGGGGGTCTCCTGTAAGGAGGCCAGGTTAAAAGAGCACGCCTTGCGGGAGGAGAACGCCCGCTTAATGGGGAAAGTAGACGGGCTAGAAGGGCAGCTTAGAGAGCAGGCCTTACGGGAGGAGAACGCCCGCTTAATGGGGAAAATAGACGGGCTGGAAGGGCAGCTTAGAGACATAAAGTCAGCCTACAGGGTAGCCAGGAGCAGGGAATATGAGGATTTAAACCATGGGCCCTGTGAGGAAAGGATAAAAGGTCTGACCCAAGCCCTATCCAAAGCCAGAGGGATGGTTTGCTCAACACCCCCGGGGGAATTCACCACCCCGCAGTTGCAAGCCATGGTAGCAGAGTTGCCCAAACTAAAACAGAATAGAAATCTGCAGCCTCCAGCAGGCGAGATTACACAGAATGCACAAGCAGGGGTGGTGGCCTGTCTTAGGGGAGGGGCCAGACCTGCAAGTGGGGACTCTCAGCCCCGGGTAGAACCGCAGGGCACACAGGCCGGTAAAGCAGCCTGCGTGAGGGGAGAGGACATTCTGGAAAAGTGTAGGATCTTTTCTTTTTCTTGGGATTCAGATGAGGAAGAGCTCGGAGAGCTCAACCAAGGTAGTGACCCGGTCGGAGAGGTGGTGGGGTCGGAGAACGGAGGTTCCGCCCTCGACCCAAGCATAGGGGAGATAGGGATTGCGAGTGGAGTTCCACTTACTGGGGAAACAAGTAGGGTGAAGTCGGAAACCGCAGATCTCGAGCCCAGGGGGGCGGAGCCAGGGGAGACAGAGCCGGCGGCTGTGGTGGGACCACAGGCCGTGACGGTGGAAGTCCCGGTTCCCGGTCCATCGGTCCTGGAAATCTTGCCCAAGGTGGCCCTCCGCTGGTCGAGTCGGACACCCCAACCCAGGAAGTTGTGGTCAAATCCCTCGTACACTCCCAGGCGTAAGTTCAAGGCAGCCCAGGGAGATCCCAGTCCCAGCTCAGCAGCGACAGGCTGCGGCGGATCAAAGACAAGGGGTCAGTGCCCCCCCGCCACTGGGAAAAGCTCATGGCAGCCTTCGCAGAATTTAGGTAGGCCGCCCTGGGAACGGGCGGCGCTGTACAGTTAAGTTTAGGATAAGTTTAAGTTTATAGGCCCAGAAATTGATCTCGCTCTGTTCCCGCGGGGGTAAGCCTTCCCCGCGATCTCTCACCTCGCTTGTGCTTTTTCAGATCCAGCTCGCACGAACTTGATGTTCCAGACATCAGCTGGGCAGTGCTTGTGTATCCCAACGGCGTAGTGAATTTGTGCGAGCTGTGGGATCACGTGACTCAGTTAGAGCCAATGGCAGCACACCATCTTCCATTCATAAGTTTCACATACGTGCTGTGAAATCTATGAATCTTACACCCCCCCAAAATAACAGCTAAACCTCAATTAAATAAAAAAAAACCATCACATTAATAAAATAAGTATAGTTAAATAAATTAACCATTTTAAATAAAAAATTAAATTTTTGAAAAAATTTAAAATCTTTTAAAAAGTTATAAAAATAAACTTACCTGTCTTTAAAGTCTCTAAAAAAGATATACCTGTAAAAAAAAATTCAAAAAAATACTTAATTCACTACTTACCTTGTTAAAAGTGGGTCTTACTCCTCCTTTTTACATTTCTAAAATCTTCAGTACTTACCTGCGCGTCCAAAGCATGAAGTGCACAGCGTGCGCGCAGCCTGTAGCGCGCACGCGATGCACCGAGGAACCGCTCCCTTTTCAAAAGAGCAATTGCCAGTTTTCAGCGCATGCGCAGGGCATGCAGAAAACCGGCAATTGCAGAGGGAATACGCGAGAGTACGCAGTGCGTACTCTCGCGCACCGGGATGAATTTTTGGGCCATAGTGTTTTTAATATCCGGTTAAGTTTGTAGTTTAATTTTATAAGTAAATGGTAAAATGATGGGAGTTAGTGATAGGAATAGTTAAGGACTATCCAGTATACATGTCTTTGTACGTAAGACGAGGTCAAGGGACCCGCTCACCCTTCACAAAAGCCAGAGACTCTTGGGAGGCTGGCCACATCATTTTATCTGATCACAGGACCCAGGTGATATGGAAAGGATTCTGATAGTGCTCGCAACGATCGGATATGGATTGGCCTATCGGGGCCTCACCAAGGATGTCGTTGTGTTCGGTTGCTCCGGGGACACGGCCCCCATCGCGACGGATGGGACCGGGGAGCGAGAGGCTGAGGAAACCGCCACTTATTTCCACAAGGGAAGGTGGCCGGGATGGCTGGGAACGAATTCGACGGAATACTCCAGCGCATCCGGATTTGCCTACAAAGAGACTTCTTTACTGTGTCCCAGGGTGAGGATCATTGCACCCAGAATCAGTGTCACCGTCGGCAAAAGGATTTGTTTGACGTGCAATGGGAAGGTCCCATTGAGCCGATGGTGGTGGTTACAGAAGTTAAGCAAGACTATGAGAAATTCCTCGATCGAGTGGGAGTGATTGGGTAACAATACCCACCGGACAATTACGGGGACTAACGGACAATTGAAAGTCTGTTGGGACAAATGGTGGGAACCGGATGAGGGAATATATGTTTGTATGTGGGGATCGAAGTACGTTTGCCCCAAGGGTATATCCATATTTTTCCTACAACAGTGGCAGGATGCCGGGAAAGGGAAGAGGTGGGACGTCAGCACCAGGGGGTGCGGAGCTCCATTCTCCCCGATCCCGGTAAACGCCACTGAACTCATCACGCGCCCACGCAAGTCTCCGCCCACGATTCCGGTGGCTTTGGCTCAGGAGGAAGGGTGCCCTAAAACCACTAAGGGGCCCGGGAATGGTCTGGTACTGGTGCCAACAGATCAGATACTGTATCAGGGGGTACATTACGCGGTGGCTTCGGTGATTCTAAATCTCACCGAGGTGCATTTACCAGAGTGGTGCCCCAAAGAAACGGAACAATTGTACCAGGTCCTGTTAACAAACATGTTCAGGCAATTTTATGAGTTTGACTTTGCAGAGGTTGACAAAACAAGCTTATACACCACACCACATGAAGTTTTGGGTCAGGTGGGGAGACAAAAAAAGGGGTGTTGTGAACGATGTGTTCACTGCTTTTAATACGGGAACATCTGTGGTCAACGCTCTAGACAATGTGGAGCTGCAGACCCAGATCAACGGTTTAAAAACACAGTTAAAAAGCATCCTCACAAACGAGAACAAGGTAGTAGGGTCTGAGTTACCTGAGGACCAGGCCATGACACTACAGTTAAAAGAGATTATAGCAGAGCTGGAGAAGCATGCGAGAACGGTAAATGCCCTGATCAGGGAAGATCGAAATGCATCCGATCAAGCTGCGCAGAACGAGGTGTGCGTACTATACGGGGCGTGGTTACTGGGTGAGGGCCGCAGTAATTTGGAGGATTTAAAACAAGGTTTGGTCCCGTCCTGGATAAGTAACAAACACCTGCAGGCGCTCCACCCTTTTCAGAACGCATTAAGCCCGTGCCAGCTCAGGCTAGCCTCAGAGGCATACCCAGTCCCAGTGGACTGCGGACGGTCAAACCATACTATCATGGGGATAGTAGTACGGATGCTGGTGTTGGGCGACACAGCAAAGCCTGCCCCGGTGTATCGGGTGGAGAACATTGGTGTCATTCAGGGGGGAGCCCACATTCGCTACGCAGCGGTCCCACCTTACGTCATCCGCTGGGAGCAAACAATGACAGGTACCGACCTCTCGGGTTGTCGTGGCCGGGGAGCACACATCATCCTGTGTCCCCAGCACTTGAATGCCTTTTTAACACCACAATGCGGGTTCAGAACGGCTGGCGCGAAGCCCATGAATTGCACCATGGAAGTAATGAAACAAGATCATGTGCCTCCGCAGGTAGCATATATAGGGGGTGGAACGTATTGCGTTACCACTGCAGCGCAACACTACCAGCATGGACACCACAGCCGGTGTCTGGTTAGTGACAGCAGTTTCTGTTTTAAACCCAGGGCTGAAGTTCAAGTGGCACAACAGCGAATTGTCCTGATCCCTGAACCATACACTGTTCACCTCACTGTAAAAGAGAATTTCACAGACTTGCAGCGATTTGTCGCGCATTTCGGATACATCATTCCCCCTTTCCCTGAACACCTCACCAAGATTTTAAAAGCCGTCATGGTATCACAGAAACATTTTTACACCCTGGAACAAAAGACTGTAGAGATAGGGGCAGAGATATTGGACATAGTAACCCCACCGTGGTGGGAGCTGTTCACTAATATTGAAGTCCCGTCATGGATCAGGATAGCCTCCCACATTTTCGTAGTATGTCAAGTTGTAATTGTAGTGTACCTATTGGTCATACACTGCAAAAGAGGCAAACGCCTCACAAGGCAGGAGAACACAGGGAAGTGGAGAGAACGTTACGTGCGCGTGAACAAGGAAAGTACCGTGTAAACGGCCAGGATGACGCTGCTCTATTTTACCATGTGTGTTTTTTGTAATTGTTGTTAGTTATGAGTATTTGTGATTAAGTTTGGAACTTTTGTATTTTTAAAACAGTTGGTGTGATTATTTTTCCTTTTATAATAAAACATGGATATACAGGTGGTGCGAGAGGCATCGGCCTTTTGCACCTGGAAGGCGTACACGCAGTGTAAGTTTAAAGGCAATGCTGCCTACGATTTGTCCAAGTTAGAAAATGTAATTTTTGTGGGAAATGAGGAGTGCATGACGGCCATAGTTTTAATTACCGGGAGTGTTTGGATGTGGAGAATCGGGATAATTTTGCTCACCAGCATTTTAATTGATACGATAAGCTGAGTTATTCGCATCAACAGGACGGACTGTAAAGTTTCGCAATTATCGCGATTCAAAATAACATGAGAGAAGCAGATTCGATTGATCAGTTTTATTAAATGAAATGCTGTCCTGATAATAAAGGACACAGAAGCCTGTAAAATGGCCGCCGCGCATCGTGGCAGAAGTTTCCAGAAACACAGTGGGCAGACAAGATGGCATCGAATATACATTCAGTATATGATTGGATCATACTCGGTAAACATTGATAAAGACAGGATGCAACCCGTTTGCATTGTGAACAATAGCAATGATATAAGTGCTGGAATCGTTTTCCTATGCACAGTAAGGATCATTGTACTGGGCAATCGAAGGCCCATCCAGTCACATCAATACACAAATACCCCCCCGGCTCTACAATGAGAGAGACATTGACGGGTGATTAAGCCAGTATTCGGGGGGCCCCAAAACCAGCCGAGGAGACGATTCATACACATCCTGGCTGGTTCAACAATGGGGAAGACATTAACGGATAGTTGGCCAGTTTCAGGTGCTACCGAAACCCGTTAAAGAAGATAATCGCCCCATGCTGGGAGTTTTAAGCGCCAATATTGCACAAAGGATAAACATTAAGATTTGAGCGGGAGATAAGCGGACACATCACTATAACTATAGAGAACAAATGTCCATCGGTCTCTTATTCGCTTGCCTCTGGCTGAACTCGCTTGACTTGCGGGCTCTTGGTTTTCTCTGGACTTTGTTGACTCTTGACTCTTAGCCGTACTGGTCGGTTATTCGAGTGTTGGGTGGAGCTCAATCGGAACGAGCCGCCCCGACAAGGGCAAGTAACAGGGTACACCATCCCGAGTGTCGGTAAACGGTGTCTGGACCCGGAGGCCCGACGAGACGAGACGAGAAGAAATTCCACATGCCGCCACGGTCAGTAAACCCCGACCGCGCCCGAAAATATAAATACAGAACTCTTCTTTGAGTTCTACAGACTTCTACCTGTACCGCAACACAGGAAGACTCTTCTTTGAATTTTACAATGTTTGAGTTCCATCGATTTCTTCATAACAACAGAGAGTCTGGCCTGCTTTTCGCAGCAGCGAAAGTAAACAAGTGGGGTGCAGAAACCCTTCCAAACACATGACAGTCAGGCGATGCAGCGAAACGAGCTGAGTGCCTCACTTTAAAAATCTCCGAAGTAACACGAGTGGTGAGCATGTTTTACGATCCTACAAATCCAGACGTAGTGTAGGTATTGTTAAGGGAGGGTGGTTTTTATAAGGTTAAGGTATAATGGGGGAAAAATTGAGTCGCGCCCCCTTTGGGGCGCTAAGCTCGCCGGGGCGCTACGTTTAGCGCCCCGAAAAAATTAGCGCCCCCGCGCCGGAACTTCTGTGGTTGTGCCCCAAGAGGGAAGCGGGGCGCTACTGGAAGCACCCCGCATCCCTCTTGGGGCGCTGTGAGGGAATATCCTGGCGCTACGTGCCGCAGCGCCAGGGGCTGCGGCGCGTCGCGCTGCGGTATTGCAGGCCTTCCTCCCCTTCTTAAAGGGGAGGGGCCCTGCGCAGCGTGAACCGGGCCCAGCTGGGCCCCCAGGGATCGGGAGTGCCGGCAAAAGGGCCCGGCACTCAAGAGAAGTGCCGGGCTCTGGGAGCGCAGCCGGCACTTCATGGTGGGGGGGCTTCACGGGGGCCGGGGACAGCAACGGGGGCAGGTGCTGGCAGGCGGCCAGCAACAAAAATGGCCGCCTGCCACCTCCCCTTTAAATATCGCCGCCCCGGCCGCACGTACGCCCCCCTGAACCCGTCGGACATAGCGTCTGGCGGTAAGTCAGGGGGCGCGACCGAAGATCGCGGCTGGAGCGCGAGCGGGGTGCTGCGCACGGCGATGACGTCATCGCCGGTGGCGCAGCGCCACAGGGCGCTACCGGCTGGCGCCGCCGCTAACCTCCCGCTTAATTTTGCGGGTGGCGTGGGCGGCGCTGCGCCTGGCCGTTAGCTGCTTTGCACCCCATTAGCGCCCTCTTAAGGCGCTAACGGGAGGCGCAAGCAGCTGAATTTTTCCCCCAATGTGTTCCTCTTTTTACGATGTGCCGTGTGTTCTCCATTTCCATAGACCAAGCTTTATGAATGTATGCATACTTGTACTCTCTTTGATTTGCACCTATGACATGTATTTCATGATTTTAGACGCCATGCAATAAAGATTTTCATTTTGTGCTATTCAACTGGGTCTATTTGAGTTTTTCTCTGCATTACTGCTCCTTGCATCTAAGTCCAGGTGTCAGAACCGTAAGGGCGAGTGGGTCGAACCACTCACAGGTGCTTATTGCAAAAAGGCTGGCCTGAGACCAGAGCAAGCAATAGTATAGGCAACGAAGGCCTAACCTCGCACCAGCACCGTCTGAGACACGCCCCCTTACAGGTGCTGCTATGAGTCAGAACACAGACCTAATGCTTAATAAACAAAGGTAAACCGTAATACTCCATTGTCCTTCAATTTACAAAGCGTGCAAAAAACAAGACAGTAACCTTCCTTTGGTTTTAGGGTATACAAGGTCCCCTTGCCTTGTTTCCCTGGGATGACTGCCACTTCGCTCTCTTTGCCTGTACATGCTCCCCATAGACAGCGGTTCCTCAGCTCCACTAAAATCCTGTGGCCTGTGATAAAGTCGGCCCCCAGGATCCCCGTCCCCTCTTTCTCCCACTTCATCAGGACACAGATCCACTTGGTGTGGAGTGCTCCTAAATGAATGGACAGCGGGATGGAGAACGAGCCAGCCTGTTCGTTGCCTGTGAATCCCACTAAGCTGTACGGGACCCTGTTAGACAGAGGTGAGGCGGTGGGGTTGGCTGAATAGACTATGGTGCTGGAAGCTCCAGTATCTAACAGATAAGTCCCTTTCACCTTCTCCACCTCCATCCTAACGAGGGGTCTCTTCCATGCATCGTACTCTAGAGGACACAGGTAGAGAGGCTGTGCTGGCTCTAGTCATAAGTCTGTTTAGTGGGGCAGATGGGGTTACAGCACCAGTTGCGGTGGCTACCTTTCCTGGGCCAGTTAACAAAGCTCGGATCGCTGCTACGACCGAGTCTAACATAGGGGGAGAGGTCGGTGCTTCGGTGCTTGGGGCAGGAGCTGGGGAGTTCTTTCCTACGTTATCCTTCCACGGATTCCAACAGTCTTTACTCCAATGCCCACTCTTCCCGCACCCGAAGCAGTTACGCTTCGTGTCAGAAGGGTTACCCCCTTCCTGGTGCCACACTTTCTTTTTGTTAGGCCTTATTTCATGTACCTTTCCCTTAGGTGGGTGCTCTTCTGTCCCTCTACCGTTCCGGTAAGCCAGGGTCAGTTGTCTCACCACTGTCTCCTCGGTGACCCGGGGGTCTTTTGGTTCAAACCACAGCTCAGCCTTGGCCCTGATCCGTGGCAAGCTGTTTGCCACCAGACTTCGGAGCCAGTGGGCCAGCTCATCCTGATTCAGGTGAGCCCGGTCGAGAGCCCCATTACAGGTACTCCTGTACACAGGCTATAGTCGGTCTGCGAAAGCCTGTGGGGTCTCCGCTACTAGCTGTGTTGTCTACTCCACTCGGGAGAAGGGACTACCATCGTTCATTCCCATGGCCTCCAGAACTCCCTCTCGGATAGCAGCGTATCCACCCTGCCCTGTTTTACTCTCTGCGGAGAGGGACTGGTAGATTTTGCTATCTAGGGAGAACAGGAGCATTTTTGCCTTCTCGGCGTCATCGCAGTCGTTGATGCCCGCTGCCTGTTCCACTTCCATGAAGGGGACCGAGGGGTCCCCCTTTTGGGTGAGCTTACTCAGGTGGCTTACCATAGGCCTAAGCTGTTGGGTGCCGTGGGGAGTCACAAATTGGCTTTCAAGGGGTCCTTGACCCCCACCACCGCCGGGTGGGCCAAACTTTTACTGTCGGACCGGGCACATCGGCCCCGGCTCCGACCTTTCCTGCATTGGTTCGCCCACCCCTCCCTGTTGCCAAACCGAGTTAAAACCCTGCGCCACAGGTGGTTGTGGTGTGCACTCCCTGCCAGCCTCACAAATCATCCGTCCCCCCTGCTGCCGAACCGGGTCGTTCCCCGGTGCCACAGGTGGTGTCCAAACAGTTTCCCCTTGCACTTCCAGGTTCACCCAGGCCGCACCCGGGCTTAATGGGCATACCATGCCTTTCGCCCTGGACAGAGCAAGGTTCAAACTCTCGATTTGTTTCTGGCAGGGGCCGTGATCTCCCGCCTCATACACCCTAGTGCTTGCTATCTTGTAAGCTGCCTGGACGTCTCTCAACCTCTCCTCCTGCTCTCTTACTTGCTTGGCAAGGCGGGCGTTCTCTTCCCGTAACACCAGTTCACTGGTTTTAGCTTTGGTGACCTGACACTGAAAGTATTCCTGCCTGTTCCTATGTGTTTCCACTAGCTGCATCTTTTCCTGATTTCGGGTGGTTAATTCTGCTAATAATTACTCCCCTGCTAGGGCCCTTGCTTGAGACAGCTGAGCAGACTCCTGCAGTTCTGCCTTAAGTGCCTCAACACGTTTATCTAACAGCTGGATCTGTCGCTGGGAGCAGATCAACCAGATGGCCTTTTCCACAGATTTCCTGTGGTCTTCGCTCTCAGTCCATTTAGCTGTAGCGTCTATTGGACGCTCAGCACGCAACAGACTGAGTACCCATTTCTTGGTAATGTTCACTTTCTCGAACACATAAGAGGAAATCCTCTCTTCCATCTTGGTTCTCTCCTCAAAAACAGTGTCCACTGCATCACATCCCTTTTGCCAAGGTCCTGCCGCGGTCGACATTATGTAGGGGGTGGTGGTTTGTGTCAGCTTCACCTCTGATTTCTGAGCGGTTCGAATTGCTACACACCCTTGGTTCTAGACATTGGACTTATTTGGGGGTTGTGATTAAAAAGTGCAGCAGACAACTGGGTTTGATGCAAGAACTTTGATCTTTATTTAAGAAAGTAAAACAGAACACACTCTTAACACTCTAAAAGTGGGGAACACTTCGGTACAAGCGAGGGAAATAATATTAGAAGAATACTTCACCTCTCCCAATCCCACTTTACTAGCTAAGTTGGGCTCCAGAGGACCAGGGATGATACTCACCAGAATCCTTGACAGTTAGGTTAGTTCGCGGTTTTGGGGTTCACTCTATATGTCGGTTGGTGTCTGCCGTACCTCGTACGCGGTAGAGGACTTCAACTGCGTATCTGGTCTGTCTTTGCGAGTCCGCTGATGCGGTAGGGTGCGTATTGGATTTATCAGGTGAGTACCCACTTTCTTTAAAGGAAAATCTAACCCAGGGGTAAGTCAGGAGTAGATTGTAGAGTGGAAACTTTGCGATTCTTCAGTTTTCTTTCAGTTGGTTTTTCTTTGGTCGCAGTGGCCCAATTGTTGATACTTGATGTTTAGTTGGTTGTTTCATGAGGGCCTTGTTGCCGCGAGGTGTCCGGTGGTCACTGAGGCGGTCGTTCTGGGTTCTTCTCGTGTCAGCCTACTTTGTTGGATGGTCTGGCCTTCGAGCTGTCGACCTCCTGGCTGGACACAGAACGCTAAACGGTGTTGGTTTTAGAACTGTGTTGCGGAGAATGCCTCCATTGATGTCTTCTTGTTCTTCCTTCCTCTTCTTCTTTTTCAGGTTGAGAACGGGCCTTCAATTATACCCATTGAAGGTTCCTTATCTGCGCGCCAAATCAGGTCTCGGTCTTTGTTAGTTTTGGCGGGCTCGTTAACGGTAACGATTTTAGTGATGTGTTAACTGGTTTAAAACAGGCCTTCAATCTCACCCATTGAGCATAGCCTTATCTACGCGTCAAATCTTGTCCTGATCTTTGTGAGGTTTTGGCGGGCTCGTAAGCAGTAACTGTTCTGTAAGTGTCAAATGGCTTTTGGGATGGCTTGCATCCTGTCGATCTCCTCGGTTGATTACAGGTGATTGGTTTTGTGTTTGGTTTTCTTGGTTGGGCCTGTAATTTCTATAGGGTAAGCTGAAGTAATTGGTTTTATGCATGTCTTAATGGGCTCTGTAGCTTGGGGTGGAGACTGTTCTCCTCGGGTTTATTGTTAGGATGCTAATGTCTGATAGGGGCCGATTTAAACTTCCAGCGAGATCACGCAGTTCCCCAGACAGTCCCCATTAGCTCCAATACCCAAACTGGTTTTACAGAGGTTGACCCACCTTCCTTCACAGCCTTTTCTCTCCGACAAGCCCAGACATGTTTTAAAATCCCAAATCTTGGTTTTTGCTCGAAAGGTCCTTCGATTTAGGCACAATGCACTTCACCGTCCTGTAATAGCTAGGAAAGAGTCCAAAGTCTTTTTCCTTAGGGTTTGTCTTCGAGTTAGGGGGATCTGTGAATTTTGAGAATCTTACAGTACACATGGACCTGCCTTCCCCAAGGGTTTCATAACAGTCCTTCTAGTTTCCACCAATGTATGGCCAACTGTTTAAAAGGGTTCAGCAGACTGCAGCGGCTTGTGCACTACGTGGACGACCTGCTTTTGTTCTCCAACGAGGGGGAGGAGCATGGACCACTGCTGGCTGAGCTGCTGAGTCTGTTAAAGGAAGCTGGGTTCAAGGTTAATCACAAGAAAGCACAGATCGGCCAGCAGGAAGAAAAATTCCTCGGGCTGACCGTGCATGCTCGGGAGAGGGCCATTGATGAGGCGTGGAGGAAGGCGGTACAGGAGCTACCTGCCCCGAACACGGTAACGGGGGTAAGATCATTGGGCCGTGAGGAGATCACAAATCTTTAGGAGGGCGTCCCCGATCACTCTCTTAACCCATCATACGCCCACTCAGATCCTTCTGGATGGGAGGATAAAGGACGGCACGGTGAGCAGTGCACGCATTGCTCGCTGGACATTATTGCTCTCTCAGACGAATTTGAGTGTGAAAGGCCTCTGTGAGCCCAAGCTCGCCGCAAATTTGATCTACCCAGGGGTGGCCCACAAATGTTCTGTTGTAGGGGTGTGAGACGTAAACATAGGGTTTCGGGCTGAGATCCATCCCACGGGCCGCGAGATCTATGTCGACGGGTCCAGTACAGTGGTGGCCGGGGAGCGACTCACTGGATGTGGGATTTTTGACCCAAAGACAGGCATTGCCAAGGCCATTAAACTCCCGAGCACCATGAGCGCCCAGCACGCTGAACTGTCAGCGGTGGTGTATGTGGTTACCCAACCCGAAGAGTTCCCTACACCCTACACGATTTGCTCGGACAGCATGTTCACTTGCAATTCGTGTACAGAATATTTAGCCATTTGGTCTCGTCGCGGGTTCACATCTGCAGACGGGAAACCCCTAGCAACCAAGCCATTGTTGCAACAGATCATAACATCGATAGGAACCCAGGGGGATTTCTATATCCACAAAGTCAAGGCCCATTCTAAGACAGAACCCCGTGCGGAGGGCAATCAGCAAGCCGTCATGCTGGCCAAAGAGGATGCTCGAACGGGCACGTTTTGAGATCCATATGGGTCGAGTCTGGTAGCAGCGATCAGAGACAGAGGTGGGACCCAAGGGAGTGCAGGGGTAGCATTGGCCCCAGACCTAAAGATGGTCCAGGCACGGGATCCCGCCCTAAAGAGTGTTCTGGAGACGCTGGCTAGGGGAGATAAGGTAGAGGGTCCATACTGAGTGGCAGGTATTACGGTAAAGGAAGGGATGGTTTTCAGAGGGGAACAGTGGGTAGTTCCGCAGCAGCACCAGAGAGAATTCCTTCAGTTGGCACACGAGGGTCCAGGAGCGGGGCACCCCGGGCCGGAGACCACCTGGGAACGGGTGGAACAGGCAGGGTGGTGGCCGCAACTGAGGGAGGACGTCCGCAACTTCTGCGCGGATTGCTTGGTGTGTGCTGCAAACAACCCTGACCCCCAGAAAAGGAAGGTATCCATGGGACACACTAGGAGAGTGGAGAGACCATGGCAGTCCATACAGGTCGATTATATCGGACCGCTGCCCACCGCACAGGGGGGTTACAAGTACTGCCTGGTCCTGGTAGACGTGTTCTCTAAATGGGGTATAAGCCTTCCCATGCCGAACAGCCACAGCTTTGGGGACCGCAAGGATTCTAGTGAGAGAAGTGTTCTCTCGGTGGGTGCTACTACAGTATGTGGAGTCCGATCAGGGGAGTCACTTCACAGGGGCAGTCATGCAGGCGACTCTGAAGATGCTAGGTGTAGAGGGTAAATGGCACATCGCACACAACTCGCAGTCATCGGGGATTGTGGAGTGGATGAATAGGACCATCAAGGAAAGGTTACAGAAGGAGACGGGAGACTCGCCTCGAAAATGGGCGGAGGTCTTGCCGTAAGTTCTGATGGGGGTCCGACCCAGCCCGTCTAGAAGCACAGGGCATTCCCCGCATGAGCTCGTGACTGGCAGGGTCATGAGAACGCCCAGCCATGTATTGGCCCCGGTTCTCACGGAAGGTCAGTTGAGAGAGGTGAACCGGGACAGGTTTGTTAACAATTTGTTTGAGCAGCTCAGACAGATCCATTGGCAGGCTGCCAGTAATATGGGGAAGCAACATCGTAGAAATCGTTTATTGCTTGAGCCTCAGAGGCACCACGAGTGGAAGGTCGGAGATCAAGTAATGGTTAGAAACTTTGCCAGGGTAGGGACTTTTGAACCGCTATACATGGGACCGTACAGTATCGTGGATAGGGCAAGTCCGATGGTATATGCGGTCAAAATGCCCCGACGCACTAAGTGGTTCCATATCAATCAGTGCAAGCTTTTCAACCCTGGGGAAAGAGCTGATAAGAGGAGGAAACAGCAGGGAGTGGTGAGCTGCGCTACAGGTGTGGGTCTCCAGCCCATAATCTGGGACTGTGAGGAGCCCACAGAGGGACCAGTCGTTCCGCCTGTGGGGGCAGGAGTGAGAAGGAGTGCCAGGATCCCACGGCCGAGGGTGCCGGTGACGCCTCCTTACACACCGGTGAACGAAGGAAGCCGGAGTCGTAACAAGCCCAGGGTTGAGGAGACCTAGTGTGGCCACCCGGAGACGGGTGGCGCTGTACATAACTTCTTTCTCTCCTGTCTGTTGCCTCAGCTTGTCTGTATAGTTTGGATTTACATGTATGCTGTGGATACCAAATGTAATCGTGTGTAGCTGCGTCTGGAAAGGTGAGGCATCATCCAAGGACAACGTTGCATTCTGTGTGTTTTCAGGGAACGCCTAAGAACAAGATGAAGTCAGCCATGGTAGTCCTGATCGTCATGATTGGAGCCAGCACGAGTTACAGGGGTGACACCGAGGAATCGGTTGTCTTCGGCTGCACCGGCGGAGACGGACCGACCGTGACCACTGGAGGTGGCTCGAAGGATGGGGCGAGCGTCTATCTCCATGAGGAAAGATGGCCTGGATGGCTGGGGTCAAATTCCACCCGGTATTCCAGCCATGACAAGTTCACCTATGGTGAAGCGTCTATCCCATGCCCAAGAATAGGGGTTACCACCTCCCGGGTTAGGGTAACAGAGGGTAAACGGGTGTGCCTTAGCTGTAGGGGACACATTCCACTGGGAAGGTGGTGGTGGCTCAGGAAACTGAGCGCAGATACAGGGGACCAGACAGCTGACTGGGAAAGACTAAGTAATGACACGTACCGGACGATCACGGGTTCTCAGGGAGGAGTGAATGTGTGTTGGGATAAGTGGTGGGAATCCGAGGAAGGGATTTATGTGTGTATGTGGGGGTCAGAAAAGATCTGCCCAGCGGGTGTGTCGATCGTGTTTAGCAGGCAATGGCAGGACGCCAGGGGTGGGATCGGTTGGGATCGGAGTGTGGACTCCTGTGTGATCCCAAAACCCCCGAACACCATCAACCCCACAGAGCTCATCTCATACACCAGGAAGCCCCCGCCCAGAGCCCCAACGGTACAGACGACTGTAGATGGGTGTCCCACCACCACCAGGGGTCCATGGAATGGGTTGGTGTTGTTGGTGAAAAATGAATTCACTCGAGTCTGTTTTAAAGCAGAAGATCACAGTTTATTTAACAGAGCGCTCTGGGAGAAGAATTCACAGGTCCCGCGACCTGATGACCTTTCTTCTCCCAGATTTACAGGTATCAAGCATCTTTTATACCTTATGGTATTGGATACAAAATGTCTTTACCCAATTAGGTTTCCCTAGCAACAAGAATAATTAGAACACAGGGGGTTTTTGACTTCCTCACCGAAACTATAAACATCGGAATGTGGTCAGTGTGTCTGTCTGGTTCAGTCCGAAACTATAAACATCGGAATGTGGTCAGTTGTCGGTGCACTTCTCACCTCCATCGCAGAAGAGAAGCAGAACAATGAACCCACTAGCCTAGCCAGCCGAAGAGGAGCCAGTTTTTCCCAACACAAAGACCGAGATATGTCCCAGACTTAGGGCCATTAGTCCAATCACGGAATACTCATGGGTCTGATGATGGCCCATCACTGACTAAGCACCGGAGTGCTTAGATACAAAAGGATTTTAAAGATTGGCGGGAAAGATAGGGGTAGCAAGACTCCGATTAAGATAGATCCTATTCCACCATTCTCTCTCTCGCTCTCGCTCCACCAAGATTGGCGGGAAAGATAGGGGTAGCAAGACTCCTATAAAGATAGATCCTTTTCCACCATTCTCTCTCTCTCTCTCTCGCTCTCGCTCCACCAAGATCGACCTAACAAGAAGAAGTACCAGAGGAAGAAGCCGCTGAGACTGAGAACCGCATACCCCTCACAGGGAACGGCCTCCAGGCAGTGACTTCCCACTGCTGAGCGGAGCGATCGAGACCGACTGTGTGTGGTGGTAAGCATGGTCTCGAGTGTCCCAAGCCGGTAACCAGATATCCCAGGTGAGCTGGGTGAGGTGTAAGGGCTCAGGGTTTTTCTCAGAAGTGAAGTTTTTTTGGGCTATTTTGGGGTGGAAACTTCGTTTTGTTCAGCCAGGCGAAGGGGCTTATGCGACTGTGTAATTCGTTGGAAGGAGTGGAGTTGGAGTCCACCATAGCAACAAGGGAATTACTGCATGTTACAGTCCCCAGTTGTGTACTGTATGTGCGTTGTTTGTAACCTGGATCTTATTCTCCACAGAGACAGTGATTTTGTTTAGTAGTGCATGTTTTAGCCAGTGTATGTAGGACCAAATAAATATAAGTTTGATTTTTCACCGAAGCATTCCTGTCCGTGACTTATTCCATTTACACTCTGAATAATAATTCCCGGGTATAGAACTTTCGCAAGGCGGGGGCGATTCGAACCGTCTGTCTAGCAATTGGGCTAAGATCAAAACCGCTTACATGCTCCCTGCTGTTGTTTAAGGGGATCAGAAATTTTGGGCTTGTATTGGGCAGAGCGGGTGGTAAATGGGGTGGGGATCTGTTACGTTGGAACTTTTCAGATCCCAATTATCCACCACCATCTCCTGTCGACGTCTAAAGTGCCAATCCCTTGGTGATGTCATTTGTCAAGACTCTGTCCTTACTACCTCTTCCGCACTCAGAAGCAATTGGTCTCACATAAAGCAGCATCCAGGATTCCTCGGCACAGGTACATTTAGAGAGCTAAGCGCACATTTCAAAGCCTTACAGAAGTTTGGGGGAGGGTGGGCTTTGCACCATCCAACTACTTTACCATCTGCCTGCCCACCATTTGCCCTTGTCCAGTCAATTTTCCCTCTCCCACTTCAGACAGGACAGAATGGGTTTCTGATCAGAGATTCGACTCTACCTCTGCTTCCTGGGTGAAGAGGAGCAACAGAGGGAGTCCAGGCTGGATAGGCTGTGCCACTAACTTCAACACCTGTGGATACAGGCAGAGGTTCTCATCCCTGCACTGTCCGAGTTGCCATCTTTCAGATGAGATGTTAAAGTGAGGTCCCGATTGCCCTCTCAGGTGGGTGTAAAAGATCCCATGGCACTATTTCGAAGAAGAGCAGGTTCAGGCCAAGACTGAAGCCTGCATCCCTGGAGATGAACAGATTTTTTTTTTCAAAATGTCCCCTTTACAAAGGGAGTCATGGGTGGCTTTTACCTTTCTCAGGGTGTCCAGTTCCCGTTCCCTATCTGGCCACTTGTGCCACACTAAATATCTTCTTCTGAAGGTGTGTGACCCCCCGACCTCCCCCAGTGCTAAAGGCACGCTGTTTGTGGCTGACACCCCCATGAACTTTGACACTTATGCCAGGTTGCATCTACCTGCACATTTTGGGTCCAAGAAATCTTTGTCTTTACTAATTCTTGATCAACGGAACATTACCCCTGCTCTCATACAGCCTATCTCCACTCTGCCATATTAAACTTAATTATAATACAAAACTACCAAGACAAAAATAAGGCAACTGACATATCCTAGTATTGAACCCTTGTTTGGTAGAGAACAGGTGCTATCAGCAATGGTGAGCAGCACCATTCACCTACAATCTGTGACTACATTGGCACTACCCTGCTGACCACGCCAAGGACACGACCGAAAATGGGGTTCCATCAATTGAAGGTTTGGATCTTCAACAGCAACTCTTTGCCTCTTTGCAATCCAATTGCTGAATTGTAAAGATAAAAGCAAAGCCTCAGTCATCAACAGACTAAGGTAGCAGCAGAGGAACAGCAGGTCAGCCTTCAAGGTAAGAGTAATAGAGAAAGAGCAGGATATCCTCAGTTAGTTGGATGTACAATATGGCGGATCAGAATTTGAGAATGTGTGTAGTTCCCTCTTGAGGTGCAGGCAATGCTAGACCCCACTGAATGACTATGTGACTCCTTCCTCCAGTGGTAATGCTGCAACAAGGGAAACACACTGCCCAGTCAACCATACATGACATACTGAGGAAGTCAACAGTCGTGTCACATTGTGGCTCTCACTCAAAACTGTTGCTCTGCACTTTTGTGCGAATGTGTGAATGTGTAAGTTTTCCAGAACATCCCAGCAGTCACCTCTGGGTTAGAGGTGGATACGATGCCTGTCCAGTGCCAGAAAATACATCCTGGGGCCTGGAAGCACACAGTAACTAGAAAGGATTTTGTCCCTTACCCATTTTCTCTGCTATTTGTTGCCCTTCCCTCCTCTCCTTAAAGGTGTTGACTCCCTAGTGGGGTACAGTGCCCTGGGCACTGGTCGCCCTCTGGTGCCTCACCCAGGTGTCCATTATTGATGTGGAGAGCATTGACTGTAGCAGGGTATTTGACTATGTGGGACACCACACCAATGTCCAATCCTGTCTTCCTTCAACAGCCAACCACATGCACTTCCCTTACTTTCCAAACTTAGAGAACTAGTAAAAACTGATCAAAACTTTCAAAAAATCTGACACAGCCCCCAAGAAGGATGAGAACTCCAAAATGTTTTTTAACAACTAATTTGGTGCATTTTCATGTATTTTGGATTCTATCAGCTTGGGCATTGGATTTTCTTTTAATATTTTGACGAAAGAGGAAGGGACCTTTGTTCAATTTTATTGCAAATTACTCCCTATTTTCCTTTGGGAATTGATTACTTTTTTACATTTTAAAACTTCTTTTTCTCATCAGCAGCAGAGAATCTATTACTAGAAGGAAAAAAAAAGTTTCAATGAATTTTACTTTTTCTTTTAAAAATTGCTGAATAGATAAATGATGGATTGAAAACAATCCTCATTGGCAGAGGATCATTCCAGTCTGGGTTCCAGGCGGCAAGTCTCATTGGTGTGTATGACTGTAAGGGGTGACCTGCGGCTCTGTGCTTAGCCTGGGTGCTAGTGCGGGGTTAGGCCTTGTTGCCTGTTCTGGTCTCCAGCCAGCCTGATAACACTAGACACCTGTGAGTGGTTCGACCCACTCGCCCTTACGGTTCTGACACTGGACTTAGGTGCGAGAGCAATAATGCAGAGAAAGACTCAGGTAGACCCGGTTGAATAGTGCGAAATGGAAAATCTTTATTGCATATTATTCAAGATTACGAGATACATGTCATAAGCACAGATTAACGACAGTACAATCTTACACACAGTTATGAAACTAATTTTAGGGAAACGAGGAGCGCATGACACATCGTAAAAGGGGACACACATTATAATTATCCTTAAAACTTAAACCCTCCCCTATCAATACCTGTCCTAATCTAGATTTGTAGGATCGAGACTCATGCTCACCACTCGTGATAACTCGGAGAATTCCGAAACTCTGCTCGGATGTTTTTACCGCAGCACCTGACTATCCACGTGTTGATCAGGGGTCTCTGTACCCCACTTGTTTACTCGTTTCTGCTCCGGCTAGCAGGCTGGACCGTCTGCTGTCATGAAGATCTGCGTTGCCCTCGGAGTTCGGACACCACTCGAAAAAGAGTCTTCCTGTGCCCTACACCAGTTGTCTGTAGAACTCAAAGAAGGGTCTTCCTAGGCCAGTTGTGGAGTAGCCGATAAAATTCAAAGAAGTGTTTATTCGACTTACAGGCGCGGTCGGGGCTTACTGACTGTGGCGATGCGTATTGTCGTCTTCTTCTCTTCTCATGTCATCTCATGTCATCTCATCTCATCTCATCTCATCTCCTCTCGGGCCTGCGGTTCCAACACCGTTTACCGACTTTTCGGGATGGTGCGCCCGCTTCCAGCCCTCACAGCCCAGTTTTCCGCAGATCTTCGCGGCAAGCCACGAGGTTGATCCTAGCGGATCAGAGTCCAGAGCCGTCAGGCAAGAGAATAAAAGTTCAGCAGCAATCCAGCGAGTCAAAGCAGCAAGAGCAAGAAGCGAAAGATGGACGGTTATACCTTACAGTTATAGTGCTGTAATTCCTCTTTTCCCGCCCAATCTTAATGTCTATCTTTTGTCAGGGTTTTGGCGCTCAAACTTCTTGTATGGGGTGATCTCAGTCTTTAATGGGTTTCGGTGATACTTGTGACTGTCTGAGTACCCGTTAATATTTCTCCCATTGTGGAACCGGCTAGTAGTCTCCCTGGGGGGGTTTTGGGGCTTCCAAATGCTTGCTGTAAGTACCCGCAAACGGCTCTCTCATCGTAGAGTCGTGGGGATTTTGCATATTAATGTCTTTGGATGGGTCCTTGATCGCTCAGTACAATAGCCCTTGTTTGCACCTGGGAGACCGATTCCAGTATTTATGTTTAAAATGCAAACCTCATCATGTCTTGTCATTTATCTCAAATGTGCTTGATCCTGTACGATCTTGCACAAATGTTTATTGGAACGCCATCTTGTCTGCCCACTGAAAGTGTAGAACTTTCTGCCACGAGGCGTGGCGGCCATTTTACAGGCTGTTTGTGTCCGTTTTGAAACCTGACAGCATTCTGCTGAAATAAAAGCTGTTTGTACGAAACTTTATGTCTCCTTCTTATTTTATAAAATCGCGATAATTTTGCGAATTCTACATGACTTCTGTTGGCAAAATCTGTGTCTGTGATGATAAAGTTTTAATTATTTTGAACCTCTTTTATCCTCTTTGCTTCCCTCCGTCTACTGAGCCTTCCTTTAGCCGAGATGACGACAGTCTCCATGAAATGGTCTTCTCAGCTTTTACCCACGCTGCTCTGTGTTGACCAAGATGAAATGTATGAATTGCCGTTCACCAAATGGTGGCAAGTGGCCATAAACATTACCGACTGCCAGAAAATATCTTGCAGGTTTTTCCCATCATGTTCTGCACCGCACTAACTGTCCGCATTCGCACAGATCAACAACACAAATCAAATCTTAGCCACAGTTTCATTTATTGGTTATTTTAATATTCAATCGCTGATATTATAATTACAATTGAAATCTCTGTTTGGAAAATCAGTGTCTGCAGCCATTGTGTTTTATTCTTTTTAACCCATTTTAACCTATTTTTATATCCTTTAGCCTTCCTCCCTCTACTGCGTTTCCCTTCACCGAGATGGTGACAGTCTCTGGAAAATGGACTTGCCCGGGTATTGTCCAAGCTGCTCTGTGTTGGCCAACGAGGGACTCAGAAGGTTTGATGAAGAGCTGGTGCAGCTGACAAGTTACAGGGCAGGGAGACTCCCAGTGACAGAGGCTGAGATCCGAATGAACGCTCTGGATGGGAGTCCAATCGTCTGTCAGCAAAGCTTCAGAACAACAGAATCAAGCTGATGATCTATTTGAAGGACCCGCAGTGGTCGTTGGCCCTTTCGCAGCCGTCGCAGATGGAAAGCCTTTCACCCGATGGGGGAACTTTTTGTGAAGAGGCAGCAAGTGAAAGATAGGACGGCAGAGTGGTTTTATAACTCTCTATGGGCTGGATTGGATATTTTTATTACACCATCATTACCATAAAAATAGTACGGCCTAGAAATTCATCTCAGGCGGTGGCGCTAAACAGGCAGTATTGGATCATCCGCCCGTTAGAAGCAGTGCCTGATATTCAGTTGCATTGACTGCAGTGGAGCTGAATATCAGGCACTGCGTATAATGGGCGACCGATCCGCTACCGTCTGTTTTGAGCCACCACCCGAAACAAATTTCTGGGCCACAAAGTCACATGCTCAGAGTGCACTGAAGCTTATTTCAGCTCGTTATATTGCTTTGCATAATACCTGTTAAATCACCCTAAACAGATCAGACTATAACTCCTATTTTACATATATATTTGGACATCAGTGTCCGTCTATCTATCCAGTTATCGAGAACTTCATGGGGTGATTTTAAACCTACCCACTTGACAGAAACTGGGCTAAGCAAAGTGGGCGGGGTCCTCACTGACACACGTCTGGTGATGTCATCGGGCCCCGGCTGCGATGTCAACTCTGGCCTGAGCGGTGGAAGCCGCTGCAGCTTTTCCAACAGTCCGAAGCAGCTCTCAACAGAACCAGGATGTCAAAGGGTAAGTGTTTTACTTTCCTTTCCAGGAAAGCCCCGCCAGGCCCCAAAATGAAAGTTTAGGCCTCCCCTGCCCCGGACTCCCCCCGTTTCCACTTCCATCTCCCGAGATCCTCCCAGAACCTCCTTCAACGCACCTACCTGAACGCCGTACGGGCGGGAAGTGCACTGGCGGCACGATAATGAGGTTCAGGATTTAAATAACCTCGGGCCCGATATCTGCAGCAACGGCTGAGTTTCCCACTCCCCTCGCCATTCACCCACCCAAAATCCATCTGGAGTTAAAATTGGGCCCTTGTAATGTTTAATATTGTTTAAAAACAGTTCTTATAATTCATAACCAACTATGATGGCTCTGTCCCATTGGATCAATTAACTCTAATTCCCCCCAAAACACCTTATTTTGTGTCTTTTCACACATAGCAAAAGATCTTTGGATATGGATACAAATTGTATTTGGTTAGTGCACCAGTGGTGTTAATATTCTTGAATGAAGCCCAGGGATTTAGATTTAATTACAATAAGATTATCGTTTGAAAATTAAACACACGAGTAAAATGCTCATTCGAAAGAAAGTGCCAGCAGAATATAATAAGTGAAGCGAATACTCTACCAAACCTGCTCATAGATCAGAGAGTATTAATGCATCCTTCAAATGCTTAGTTTTAGCTGGGAAAGTCAGCGTTGCCTAGACAGAAAGGCGTAATTCACAAAGAGCACTTATATATTCTTCATTTTCACGATCAAACTCCAAGGCTTTTTCAAAGCACTCAACAGCTTCACACTTCTCCCCATCCAGCTGGTGCAGGAACCCAAGAACACCAAAGGCCTCACTATCTCTGGGATTCCTGCGAAGTCGTCTTTCTGCTAACATCTCCAAGTTTTCGCGACACCTTTTCCGTTCTATTGAGTCATATTTGACTTTCAGTCCTTCCAGAAAATGGGTGATGGCCTTTGATTCAGATCTTTTCTGGTGCAGTTGAAATAACCCAGCCTGCAAACAAATTGCCTGCTTATTTTCTGGCCGAATATCTTCTAATTTCAGTAGATTGCTGTAGATCTCCTCTGCTTTGGGATATTCGCTGTTTAAAGAACAGATTTTTGCAAAATCCAGTTGTGGCCTAATCGATGTCAATGTGCGGTGCTCAAATGCCTTTTTAAAATGCTCCTTGCATTTATTGATCAACTCAGCTTTCTGTTGAAAAGCAGGATTGCGAGGGTCTTTGCTGCTTGGATTTTTGATCAGTTGAAATAGTTTGTTTCTGTAACACAGACCTATTTGGTGGTGTAAGAAGGTAGAGTTTGGAGTAATTTTTAAAGCTTTCTTCAACAGCCCCACAGCTTTTTCCACATCTCCTTCTCTTCTCAAAAATGTTGCTGCATAACGAGTTACATATGGAAGGTCAGGGGACTTCTGCAATGCTTGTTCAACTAATTTGTGAGCTTCCTCCTTATGATTGAACTCTTGTAGTTTTAGAGCCAACAGCACCATGGCTCCAGAGTCATCTGGATCAAGCTCCAGCACACGTCGCAACTGCTTCACTGATTGACTGCATTTATGGCTCTCTGGGGTACCAGAAAACCCTTCCAGACGAAACAGAACAGTCGCATAACCAACATTCCATTCAGTGTTATCAGGATCTTCCTCCAGAGCCTTTTTAAAACATTCCATTGCCTCTTCATAATATTCAGCAGCAGAACTCAACAGTGACCAACCCTTCTCCCCGTACACTTCAGGTATCAGTGCTGTATACCGAGAGCCATTAGTAAATCGTTTACAGATCATCTCCAGCTTGTCGAGGTAGGACTGGGCCTCTGTCAGTTGTCCCATGTGATAATATACCCAGGCATAGTTTCCATAGGTGATGATGCTTCTTCTTTCAAATTCATGTTCATGATTCTCTCTCAGAATCTTTTCAGCTTCCTTTAAGTTTTGAATTGCCTCTTCACAGTTGCCTTGCAGACAGTTTACAAAAGCGAGATGGTTGTAAGACATGGCTTGATATTTCATACCAGCCTGTATTGAATCTTCCAATCTTTGCTTCATATTGTCCAAGTCAATGTTTTCTTTCTGTGGGCCCCACGTGAAGTGACATTGAAGCTGATCGAGCTTCTCTTTCAATAAATCCTTCTGTGCGTTGCTGCAAGAGAACAAAATTCATCAAAATTCATCTCAGACTAGCTAAGACTCGCCCTCCCCTCCGGTTTCTTTAACCAAGGCCTTCGCCCGACTCCTCGACCCATTGACCATGAAAACTCTGGTCACACAATGATGACCTCTGCAAAAACCACTGCAAAAGCAAAGGGTGTGGCTGCTAAATCTTGGCTGTACTTTATAAGATCCCAGATGGACCCTGGTTCCAAATGGTTCGAGGTTGACCCGTATTGGGGACAGTGATTTAACTTTATTCAGCACAAGCAAAATTTAATACATTACAGTATTCGAGCAACAGTTTAAAGAAAATAATTGAGACTTATATTACCCCGTTACCCTCTGGGTAGAAGCGCAACCGTGAGTAAGCTGCACCCTGTGTCTCTTGTCTCTCATCTCTCTTCACCTCCCGGGTGTCTCCTAGATTCTTCCTGAAATCTTCTACCCTTTCTGAAATCTTCTACCCATTGTGGCTGTTAAGATTCCCTTACTATACCCTTACTCTCTTTCAAAACCTATGGAGTTCTCCTGAACCAATCACTGGTTTACAACCAAAATCCAAACTCCATTCATAAAAATGCCAAGTCCACAGCACCTTTGTCTACGCAGGTTCTGGTCTTCTGACATCCTTACATCATCTGTTTTTGACCATCAAGACTTATATCTGGGGTGGTTATGGCAACACAATAGGAAATGTCTCCATAGTGTAGAGATATGGCATCCTTGCTGTTCCTGTGAAAGGTCTATGTTTTTAATTAACTGCAGACATCATAACATTTCCACACAGTGGCATCTACACCTGACCTTGGTTCCCAGACTAGCTGTACTCTGTCGCATCCATACTGTTGGCGAATATCCAACTTTCACCCACAGCTTCCTATTTGACCAGAGCAATCCTTTTTCTCACCCCAGGCTGTCTGGTTACAGTTCACTCACAGACTTTTAATTATACGCAAAAGGGTTACAGGTCAGATATAATTCAGGTTATCATTGCATACAATTGATGATTACAAACTTCTACATTAATTCTTACACATGATTATGAATGCATTACTGATGATTAAAAGATACTGATGATTATAAGATATTAAAATAAGTATTCTAAAAAAAAAATCCACTAATCCGGGATAATCTTACAATTTACACCTGTCTCCTTCATACTGGCTGATGTACTAGCTCCTGGCCATTTAGTCTTCTCACCCAATGCACAGCAACACCTCAACCACCCCCAGCCCCAATGATATGAACAGGAGCATTGGTTGAAGTACTCAGTCTGCCTTTTGGTTCACCCATTACACCTCCTTCTCATTCTTGAATTTCTTTCCAAAATAGGAGTCCCCGCACTAAAAAGGCCAGTGCTACTTTTAAATGCTCTCCCTCTCATATTGGCAGCCCAAGTAACTCTTTACTAAACAGGAGCGCCAACCTGGTCCTCCACAGGGACCCTGCTGACTGTGAGCCAGATCATTCCCCACTCCAACATGAAGAAGGAGAACCTATCCTTAAAGCAGAAAAGAAGGCCCATCACAAAGGTATCTTCAGCATTCTGAAAGACCATGTTTCATGAACTGACTCTTACCCTACTGAAACCTTCCACTGTGCCGACCTCCAGGTGAGGTGTTAAACCAAGGCAGCATCTGCCTGTTCCAGTGGTTCAGGTGGACGTTAAAGATTCTATTGCACTATTTGAAGAAAAGCAGGGAGTTGTACTTTCCAACATTCTTCCCTCAAGCAACACCACCAAAAACAGATTGGGTGGTCTTTCATCTCGTTGCTATTTTTGGGAACTTGCTGTGTGCTGAGCCTCTGAGCGCATATCCTCTCCATCGCAAACACCGTCAACATCCACCTCTGTAACACTGCCTGATTCACCCCTGCCTCAGCCCAGCTGCTGCTGAAACCTTATCCATGCATTTTTCACCACCAGACTTGTTTACTCCAATCCTTTCCTGGCCAGCTTCCCATGTTCTACCCTTCAGAAACTTCAGCTCATCTAAAAATCTGCTAGCTGCCCCAAGTCCTGCTCACCCATCCTTGTGTTCACTGCCCTACATTGGGTCCCGGTCTACCAATATCACAAATTTAAAATTCTCATCCTGGTGTTCAATTCTCTTCACGGCCTCACCCCTCCCTGTCTCCATAACCTCCTTCAGCCGAGACAGACCCAAAACTCTGGAATTCCCTCGTTAATACTCTCCACCTCAATCTCTGCTGTTAAATTCTCCTTAAAATCTACCCACCCCTCTCAGTATCTCTTTCTTTGCCTCGGTGTCAACTGTTGTCTGATTACGTTGCTGTGAAGCGCCTTGGGATCTTTTACTACGTTAAAGGCGCTATATAAATGCAAGTTATTGTTGTTGCACAAACTGAACTGTCACATTTCCCTACAAAACAACAGCGACTGCACTTCAAAATAATTCACTGAATGTGAAGCACTTTGGGACATTTCTGAGCAGTGTGATAAGGTGTTCTATCAAAACAAATTCTTTCTTGCTTTCTTCCTGTTCACTTCACGTCGATACACTTCATCTCCCAGCTATCCCTGCTCATTCTTGCACTCTACTCCGCCTGCCTCTTGTTCATGTTGGCACTCGTCTCCCTTCCCCCCTCAATCCAAGCTGTCATTCTTACCCCTGCCCCAGTTCATGGTGGCTTTCCTCCCTTTGCTGCTCAGTTCAAACTGGTACACCTGTCCTTTTCCCCCAGTTCATGCGAGCGCTCTTCTCACCCACCCCCCCATTCTCAATGTAAGTAAACACTTTTCCTTCTCCTACCCACTTGAAGCTGGCACTCTCCTCCTGCATTTCATGCTCGGTTCATCCCCCATCCCAGTTCATGCTGTACTCTCCCTTTGCTTTATAGTTCAGATTGCTTTAGTTTGGATATATGAAAGTGCTGAAAATCACTATTTTACATTAGTAGATCCCTTCTAGATTCCCATGGAACACAAAGTAAAACTTTCTCTCTTCAAAGTCTGCAGACAGCCTGAGGGCACTTACACAATACGCCTTTCCACGACAGCATAAAATTCAAGTTTAACTTTGTACTTTCAACAAAGCCCGAGTGGAAACTAATTATTACCTGATATAATATTATAAACAGATCTGCCTTTTGCCTCATGTCTTCTGACTATCACCTGTCTTGGTGCAGCAGTATACCCTTATCTGAATGTCTCACTGTGAACAAATAATCCCAGCTCTCTGCATTTCAACTGCTTGGAATGTGTGCTACTTCATTTGTGAAAACAAGCTCATTGTTCAATAGTCTACACGTAAATTTAAATACAGGAGGAATTCCAATGATCTTTACCTCATAATGTCGATCGGATGGAAAATGCGTTGATTTCCTTTTTCAGCTTCAACTGTACTTCCAATGGTGAGTTGATCGAGAAGAGTGTTGGGTGTGTTGTTTACCAGCTCATTTATACTGTCCAATCATTTAGTGCAATGAATCATTTCCTCAATGTGAATAGAAATTAAACGGAGAAAACGAAACTAAGAACCAAAGTTTATTTCCAAAAAAATATGCTGCCAGCACAGTCACATTGTGTGTTGTCACAGAACTCCACAGAGCCCATTATAAACAGGTCTATTTAGCAACTGAAAAAGACCACTTGGCCCAAAGGGTCCAACGTGTTAGGTTGATCTTATCTCTGCCTGCTCACCATATCCCTCAGTCACCTCCAGTTGTCTGTTGAAACCTCTTATATTATTTGCTTCAATGGCATTTCCCTGATAACTTGCTCCATATTTCTCTTACCCTTTGTAAGGCTGCGTCCAGTTACTTTGCTGGATGAATGGCTGAAGCATTGGCAGCCTTGAGGATGTCAGTCAATGTTCCCTCTCATTTTTATTTTGGGTGCGCGGCCCCTTTAACGGGCTGCGCGGCGCATTCAAGTTTTCACACAGGCGCGTATTTTTCCATTTAAAAGACGGTGAGCGGCCTGTGCGCGACCTCCAGACCGCTGCATGATCACGCAGTTTAACGGGAACATTTGTGTCAGTGCCTGGAAGGGCTCCTAGTTTCTTGGATGTATCCTTGGTGAAGTCAAGGCCAGAACAGGAAGATTGTTGGAAACTGAGGGCTGGAAGCCCATAGAGGGTGGTGTAGGCTGTCTGGGGCCAGATGGCAGAGACACTGGGGGATTACCATGCACCCGTTCAATGTGATGCAGGCAGCACGCCAACTGCATGCTGCCTGCTGATTAACATAATTGCAGCATGTAGCCAGCACTAACCTTGCTTTTGATTGGCTGCATGCATTAGCAGCGGGCCCAACCTTGCCAGCACCAGCCAAAGGCAGCCTGCAATGCTTAAAGCTAGCTTGCACCTCTTAAAGGGGAGGTGCATTGTGGCTGGACCAGATGCTCAAAGTCGTTCTACAACTGATTCTGACCTGAGAAAGACTCAATAATGGCTCTACTTGGGTGAGAGCGGGCTCCAAGATTTTCTAATGCTGCACTGGAGGCCTTGGTGGAGGAGGAGAGATGTCCGGATCCACAGGGGGCGAGGAGGCCCTCCAGCAACATGCTCAGAGCAGATAGCCATGGTGGTCAATGCCAGGGCTCAAGCCCCGGGGACCACACTCACTGACGCACTTCTCTTTCTCTTGTAGGACAAGGTGGCTTACAATCGGAGACAGCAGGGGCTACACAAAGGGGCACAGGCACGCATACATAATTATACCTCCATGGAGGAGACGGTGCTGCCCATTCTTGGGAGGGCAATCTCTGAGGCAGTGGCTAACGGCGGGGCTGAATCGATCCAAGATGACCGTATCCTGAAACAAAATCCTCCCTCTCACATCCCACTTCCCCCTCATCCCACAATCTCTTCTGACTTACAAGCTGCAGATGGTGTAAGCATGCACCTCTTGCTTTCTCCCCCACCCTTCACCACAACTTTACCCTGTGTCTTTCTCCTTTCAGATACCCAAGAACTGCATCCTGGCCACACACTGGTGCAGGAGCAGGAAGACAGTGATCATGAAGATCCAGCGTTACTCGATATCACACTCCCAGCCACCAGCTCAGATACTGACACTCTTTGTGCTTTATAGGATAGGGTAGACTCGGGATCTGCACGTGGTGGGACACCGGACACAAATGGCCTGCAGCCAGGGCAGGGGGAAAGGGTAGCACAGCTGCCAGCTTCCCGGATGGCGAGGTCACACATGGGTTCTGCTGCAGAGGACTCAGATGAGGACTTCGATGGGGCGGCATACAGAAGAAGGCTGATGGGTATGCACAAGGAAATGCTTGGTGCATTGGCAGGCCTGCCAGAAAGCCTGAGTGCAATGTCAAGGAGCATGGAGGAGTCCAGCACCAACCTTGCACAGGGCTTTGAACAGAGCTTGGAGCCCCTGATTCCCAGCATGAAAGTGATGGCCAATTCCATGAGCGCACTTGTGGACCCAACCATGATGCAGGGTCTGATGGCCGATGACTCAGCTTCCATTGCAGCACAGGTGGAAGTGACCCAATGTCTGAGTGCTACAGTGGAAGCTCAGACTTCGGATATGTAAGCTCAGACTCTCATGCATGCTTAACTTGCAGCCACGCAAGCTCAGACTGCTGCCTTCATGGCTGCATTTACCAGTGTTGAAAGGGGGTTGCAGGGTGCCACAGCAGTCCAGCAATATGTCCTGCAACAGATTACTAGGATTACTGAGGCTCCGCCCTGGGGGAGTGGCAGTGGCTCCCTGCAGCATGAACCTACTGTCAGGATGACAGCATTTGTTCCCCCACCACAGCCACTCTGCCAGTGCCCTTGCTGTTGCCTGTCAGCCCCTCAGACCAGGCTGCTTCCGCCCATGCCGAGGTGGTGCAGTCTGCAGCTAGGCATTCTAGGACACGAGCTGCTCGACGTCATCCTGCAAGGCTATCTGCAGTCTCCCCCCGCGGAAATTCTGTAGCCTTCCACCAGCCATGCTGCAGCCATTGGGGTAGCACTTCGTAGGAGCAATAGGACAGGCAAAGGCACAAGGAAAACAAGCACTAAGGCAATGCACAAGTGTGATTAGTTGACTTTTCCATGTTATATTGGAAGGAATGATGTATAAAGTTGGATTGGAATATTTTTTTTGTGGTGGTTTTCATTTCAGTATTGTGGACAAGAGAATGCTGTGATGGACCATATCAGAGGGAAGGGAAGGTGTGGAACTATTGGTGAATGTGGAATTGGGATTGCTTTCTCTGGAACTGCTGTCAGATGAGTCGATCAGGGCAGGGAGACTCCCAGTGACAGAGGCTGAGATCCGAATGAACGCTCTGGATGGGAGTCCAATCGTCTGTCAGCAAAGCTTCAGAAAAACAGAGTCAAGCTGATGATCTATTTGAAGGACCCGCAGTGGTCGTTGACCCTTTCTCAGCTGTCACAGATGGAAAGCCGTTAACCCAATGGGGGAAATTTTTGTGAAGAGGCAGCAAGTGAAAGATAGGTCGGCAGAGTGGTTTTAAAACTCTCTAAGGGCTGGATTGGATATTTTTATTACACCGTTATTCCCATAAAATTAGTATGGCCTAGAAATTCATCTCAGGCGGTGGCGCTAAACAGGCGGTATTGGATCGTCCGCCCGTTAGAAGCAGTGCCTGATATTCAGTTGCATTGACTGCAGTGGAGCTGAATATCAGGCACTGCTTATAATGGGCAGCCGATCCACTACCGTCTGTTTTGAGCCACCGTCCGAAACGAATTTCTGGGCCACAAAGTCACATGCTCAGAGTGCACTGAAGCTTATTTCACCTCCAGTTATATTGCTTTGCATAATAGCTGTTAAATCACCCTAAACAGATCAGACTAAAACTCCTATTTTACATATATATTTGGACATCAGTGTCCGTCTATCTACCCAGTTATCTAGAACTTCATCGGGTGATTTTAAACCAACCCACTTGACAGAAACTGGGCTGAGCAAAGTGGGCGGGGTCCTCACTGACACATGTCTGATGATGTCATTGGGCCCCGGCTGCGATGTCAACTCTGGCCTGAGCGGTGGAAGCCGCTGCAGCTTTTCCAACAGGCCGAAGCAGCTCTGAACAGAACCAGGATGTCAAAGGGTAAGTGTTTTACTTTCCTTTCCAGGAAAGCCCCGCCAGGCCCCAAAATGAAAGTTTAGGCCTCCCCTGCCCCGGACTCCCCACGTCTCCACTTCTGTCCCCCGAGATCCTCCCAGAACCTCCTTCAACGCACCTACCTGAACGCCGTACGGGCGGGTAGTGGGCTGGCGGCACGATAATGAGGTTCAGGATTCAAATACCCTCGGGCCCGATATCTGCAGCAACGGCTGAGGTTCCCACTCCCCTCACCACTCACCCACCCAAATCCCATCTGGAGTTAAAATCGGGCCCATGTAATGTTTAATATTGTTTTAAAAACAGTTCCTATAATTCATAAACAACTATTGTGGCTCTGTCCCATTGGCTCAATTACCTTTAATTCCCCAAAAACACCTTATTTTGTTTCTTTTCACTCATAGCAAAAAGTCTAAGGATATGGAAACAAATGCTATTTGCTTCGTGCACCAGTGGTGTTAATATTCTTGAATGAAGCACAGGGATTTAGAATAATTACAATAAGATTATCGTTTGAAAATTCAACACACGAGTAAAATGTTCATTTGAAAGAAAGTGCCAGCAAAATATAATAAGTGAAGCGAGTACCCGACCAAACCTTCTCATAGATCAGAGAGTATTAATGCATCCTTCAAATGCTTAGTTTTAGCTGGGAAAGTCAGCGTTGCCTAGATAGAAAGGCGTAATTCACAAAGAGCACTTAGATATTCTTCATTGCCACAATCAAACTCCAAGGCTTTTTCAAAGCACTCAATAGCTTCACACTTCTCCCCGTCCAGCTGATGCAGGAACCCAAGAACACCAAACGCCTCACTGTCTCTTAGATAACTGCAAAGTCGTCTTTCTGCTATCTTCTCCAAATGTTTGCAACACTTTTTCCGTGATATTGAGTCATAATTGACTTTCAACCCTTCTAGAAAATGGGTGATGGCCTTTGATTCAGATCTTTTCTGGTTCAGTTGAAATAACCCAGCCAGTAAACATATTGCCTGCTTATTTTCTGGATGAATATCTTCCAATGTCATTAGATTGCTGTAGATCTCCTCTGCTTTGGGATATTGTTCATTTAATGAACAGATTTTTGCAAAATCCAGTTGTGCCGTAATAGATGTCAATGGGCGGGGCTCAAATGCCTTTTCAAAATAGTACTTGCATTGATTGATCAACTCAGCTTTCTGTTGAAAAGCAGGATTGTGAGGGTCTTTCTTGCCTGGACTGTTGATCAGTTGATGTAGTTTATTTCTGTAACACACACCTATTTGGTGGTGTAAGAAGGTAGAGTTTGGAGTAATTTCTAATGCTTTCTTCAACAGCTCCAAAGATTTTTCTACATCTCCTTCTCTTCTCAAAAATGTTGCTGCATAACGAGTTACATATGGAAGGTCAGGGGACTTCTGCAATGCTTGCTCAACTAATTTGAGAGCTTTCTTCTTGTGATGTGCTAAACCAAGGCAGCATCTGATTCAATGGTTCAGGTGGATGCTAAAAATTCTATCGCACTATTTGAAGAAAAGCCGGGAGTTGTACTTTCCAACATCACCTGATCTGCCCCTGCCTCAGCTCATCTGCTGCTGAAAACCTCATCCATGCATTTTCACCAGACTTGATTACTCCAATGCTTTCCTGGCCGGATTCCCATCCTCTAACCTTCATAAACATCAGCTCATCTAAAACTCTCCTAGCTGCCCCAAGTCCTGCTCACCCATCCTTGTGTTTGCTGACCTACATTGGGTCCCAGTCCACCAATATCACAAATTTAAAATTCTCATCCTGGTGTTCAATTCCCTTCACGGCCTCACCCCTCCCTAACTCCGTAAACTCCTTCAGTCCTACAATCCTCTGTGAATTCTGCATTCCTCTAACTCTGGCTCCTGTCCATCCTCCACCTCACCCACCAAGAGCGGCCATGCCATCAGCCCAGACAGGCCTGAAACTCTGGAAGTCCCTCGCTAAACCTCTCCACCTCACTCTCCTCCTTTAAGACTCTCCTTAAATCCTACCTCTTTGACTAAGCTTTTTGTCACTCCTCTGATTATCTCCTTCTTTGCCTCGGTGTCAATTGTTGTCTGATTACGTTGCTGTGAAGTGCCTTGGGACATTTTAATACATTGGCCCAGAAATTGATCTCGCTCTGTTCCCGCGGGGGTAAGGAGCAGACGCGATCTCTCACTCCGCGTTGGCTTTTTCAGATCCAGCTAGCACGAACTTGATGTTCCAGACATCAGCTGGGCAGTGCTTGCGTATCCCACCGGCGTAGTGAATTTGTGTGAGCTGTGGGATCACGTGACTCAGTTAGAGCCAATGGCAGCACACCATCTTCCATTCATAAGTTTCACATACGTGCTGTGAAAGCTATGAATGTTACACCCCCCCAAAATAACAGCTAAACCTCAATTAAATTTAAAAAAAACCCATCACATTAATAAAATAAGTATAGTTAAATAAATTAACCATTTTAAATAAAAAATTAAATTTTTGAAAAATTTAAAATCTTTTAAAAAGTTATAAAAATAAACTTACCTGTCTTTAAAGTCTCTAAAAAAGATATACCTGTTAAAAAAAATTCAAAAAAATACTTAATTCACTACTTACCTTGTTAAAAGTGGGTCTTACTCCTCCTTTTTCCATTTCTAAAATCTTCCGTACTTACCTGCGCGTCCAAACCACTAAGTGCACAGCGTGCGCGCAGCCTGTAGCGCGCACGCGATGCACTGAGGAACCGCCCCCTTTTCCAAAGACCAAGTGCCGGTTTTCAGCGCATGCGCAGGGCATGCAGAAAACCGGCAATTGGAGAGAGAATACGCGAGAGTACGCAGTGCGTACTCTCGCGCAGCGGGATGAATTTTTGGCCCATTATGTAAGAAATAGCTGTTAGATTCATAGATGAGGTTTTAATTCTTAGAACAGAGACTGACAGCAAGGTCAAAAAACAAACACCGAAATGCCTGGAAGTGGTAAGGGGATCGTAAAATGCAAGACATCACAGGGTGGTGGTACCATAGGTAGACAAAATGGAGCCGAAAAGTCATAAAATATCCTTAAAGAAACATAACAAAACATTCCTCAGAAAGATAAGAGAAAGGCCTCGTCAGCCATGCAAAAAAGGACACTGAGGGATGTCTTCCCGCTACACAATTGGATTATAGATGATTGACACCAGGTAATCTCCAGCCCACCGAAATAACTATAAATATAGACGACCGAGAGAGGGAATCAGACAGCGAGGGGCGAAGGCTTCTTCGAGGTGGAAATCAATGCTGGCTCAGGCCTAACACCTCCAACAGCTCGAGGGACAAATCAACAGAAGTGACTGCTGTTATTGGCTGCAGAGACCTGCTGACCCGAGAACTCCACGCTGTCTCATCGGGCATCTAACCAACCATCCGTCCGATCGTGGCATTCCGCTTCGGGAGTTGGAGATCGCTCTCTACCGTCACGGGTTGTATGTCTATTATACTCAGCTTAAACCACATGTAATATCTGATTATGCTTTAAAACTGCAGCTCTTTAATAAAAAAAGCCTCACAACTCCTCAGACCCTTTGGGTAATCTGTGTGTGACCTTACAATTAAAGGCGCTATGTAAATGCAAGTTGTTGTTGTCGCACAAACTGAAGTGTTACATTTCCCTACAAAACAACAGCGACTGCAGTTCAAAATAATTCACTGAATGTGAAGCACTTTGGGACATTCCTGAGCAGTGTGATAAGGTGTTCTATCAATGCAAATTCTTTCTTGCTTTCTTCCTGTTCAATTCACATCGATACACTTCATCTCCCAGCTATCCCTGCTCATTCTTGCACTCTACTCCGCCTGCCTCTTGTTCATGTTGGCACTCATCTCCCTTCCCCCTCAATCCAAGCTGTCATTCTTACCCCTGCCCCAGTTCATGGTGGCTTTCCTCCCTTTGCTGCTCAGTTCAAACTGGTACACCTGTCCTTTCCCCCCAGTTCATGCGAGCGCTCTTCTCCCCCAGCCCCCCATTCTCAATTTAAGTAAACACTTTTCCTTCTCCTACCCATTTTAAGCTGGCACTCTCCTCCTGCATTTCATGCTAGGTTCATCCCCCATCCCAGTTCATGCTGTACTCTCCCTTTGCTTTATTGTTCAGATTGCTTTAGTTTGGATATATGAAAGTGCTGAAATTCACTGTTTTACATAAGTAGATCCCTTCTAGATTCCCATGGAACACAAAGTAAAACTTTCTCTTTTCCAAGTCTGCTTATGGCCTGAGGGCACTTACAGAATACGTGTTTCTGAGAACATAAGAAATAAGAGCAGGAGTCGGCCACATGGCCCCTTGAGTCTGCTCCACCATTCAATAAGATCATGGCTGATCATCAACGACCTCAACTCCACTTTCCCACCCATCTCCATATCCCTTGATTCCCCATCAGTCCAAAAATCTATCTATCTCAGATTTGAATATACTCAAAGACTCAGCATGCACAGCCCTCTGGGGCAGAGAATTCCAAAGATTCACAACCCTCTGAGTGAAGAAATTCCTCCTCATCTCAGTCTTAAATGGCCTACCCCTTATCCTGAGACTATGCCCCCTAGTTCTAGACACTCCAGCCAGGGGAAACAACCTCTCAGCACCGACCCTGTCAATCCCCTTCAGAATCTTGTATGTTTCAATGAGATCACCTCTCATTCTTCTAAACTCCAGAGAATATAGGCCCATTCTACACAATCTCTCATCATAGGAAAGCCCTCTCATCCCAGGAATCATTCTAGTGAACCTTCGTTGCACCGCCTCCAAGGCAAGTATATCCTTCCTTAGATAAGGAGACCAGAACTGTGCACAGTACTCCAAGTGTGGTCTCACTAAGGCCCTGTACAATTGTAGCAAGACTTCCTTACTCTTATACTCCAACCCCCTTGCAATAAAGGCCAAAATGCCATTTGCCTTCCTTATTGCTTGCTATACCTTCATGCTAGCTTCCTGGGGGAAAAATTGGGTTGCTTTGCACCTCCCTAAGAGGAAGCTTACGGGGCGCAAAGCAACTAGCGCCCAGGCGTGGTGCCACCCACGCCTCCCGCGAAATTCAGCGGGAGGTTAGCAGTGGCGCTAACCGGTAATGCCCTGTGGCGCTGCGCAGCCGGCGATGACGTCATCACCTTGCCCAGCACCCCGCTCGCACCCCGGCCGCGATCTTCGGGAGCGCCCCCTGACTTACCGCCAGACGATATGTCTGACGGGGTCAGGGGGGCTCCCTGCGGCCGGGGAGCCGATATTTAAAGGTGACGTGCGAGGCGGCCATTTTGGTTGCTTGTCGCCTGCCAGCACCTGCCTCCGCTCCAGTCCCCGGTCTCCTGAACGGCCACCCCCGCAGAGTGCCAGCTACTCTCCATGAGCCCGGCACTTCTCTTGAGGGCTGGGCTCTTTTGCCAGCACTCCCGATCCCCGGGGGCCCAACCGGGTCGCGCTGCGCAAGGCCCCTTCCCTTTAAGAAGGGGAGGAAGGCCTGCAATACCGCAACGATATTGACTCGCAGCGTCCCAAGGGGGATGTGGGACGCTTCCAGTAGCGTCCCACTTCCCTCGTGGGGCGCAAACACTCAATTTCCGGTGCTGGGGCGCTAATTTTTCCAGGGCGCTACTCAATTTTTATCCCTCTGTGTTTCTTGCACGAAGACACCCAAATCTCTCTGAACACCAACATTTGAAAGTTTCTCACCATTTAAAAAATACTCTGTTTTTCTATTCTTCCTACCAAAGTGAATAACCTCACGTTTCCTTACATTATACTCCATCTGCCACCTTACTGCCCACTCACTGGAGGGAATTTTCCCAGCCCTGGTGAGGCGGGTATGGAGGCGGGACTGCCGGGAAAATGGCAGAAACTGGGAGCGGGTACCGAACCCGCTCCCAACCCGCCTCCGTGCCATCTTCCCAGGAGGCGGGTCCCCGAGTCGCGCAGGGACCCGTCTCCTCAAGGCGGGAAGGGGATTAGAGCCAATTAACTGCCTCTGAGTGAAGAAATTCCTCCTCATCTCAGCCTTAAATGGTCTATCCCTTATCCTGAGACTATGCCCTCTAGTTCTAAACACTCCAGCCAGGGTCAGCGAGGAGAGCAGTGGGTCTGTGGGGGTGAGAGGGGTCGAAATGCCCGCTGTAGAGGTGAGTGATGGGTGCAAGTGTAGACAGGTAAGTATGAGAGGTGAGTGTAAAGTGTTGGAAAAAGTTTCCTTACCTTTGCTTCGTCCTGCAGGCTTCAACCTTTGAGAATTCAGAGGTACCTCATCTCAACGGCAGAAATGACAGAATGGCTGCTGCATTCTCAGATGCAGCAGCCATCTGCTTTCGGCTGAGGAGAGAGCTCTTGGTGAGCCTTCTGTGCAAGGGCTCACCATAGAACAGAGATTGTCAGTGTTTGACAGCTTCTCAAAGCTGTCAAATGCTGACAATTCATCTGTCAAAAATTTTTCGACAGATGAAGTGTAATAAGCTGACGTCATCTGTCACCGGCTTTCCCTTAATTGGCCAGTAAGCCCGCAGGGCGGGCTTAACAAGGTCAATCAAGGGAAAATAGCGTGGGTTGGTCATACATCATTGGGGGTGGGACTGAAACCCGAAAACCAGCAGTCCTGCCCCCAACGCGTCCCCATTGACAAAATCCAGCCCACTTAGTCTATCTATATCCCTTTTCAGAATCTTTGTGTTCTCCTCACAGCTTACTGTCCCACCTAGCTTTGTATCATCAGCAAACTTGGATACATTACACTAGGTCCCTTCATCTAGGTCATTAATATAGATCGTAAATAACTGAGGCCCCAACACTGATCCTTGCGGCGCCCCACTAGTTACAGCCTGCCAACCTGAAAAAGATCCGTTTATCCCTACTCTCTGTTTTCTGTCCGTTAACCAATCCTCTATCCATGCTACTATATTACCCCCAACCCCGTGAGCCCTAATCTTGTGTAATAACCTTTTATGTTGCACCTTATGGAATGCGTTTTGGAAATCCAAATATATTACATCCACTGGTTCCCCTTTATCTACCCTGCTAGTTACATCCTCAAAAAACTCTAATAAATTTGTCAAACATGATTTTCCTTTCATAAAACCATGTTGGCTCTGCCTAATCATGTTATGATTTTCTAAGTACCCTGATACCACTTCCTTAATAATGGATTCCAGCATTTTCCCGACGACTGATGTCAGGCTAACTGGCCTGCAGTTCCCTGTTTTTTCTCTCCCTCCTTTCTTGAATAGCGGTGTTACATTTGCGACCTTCCAATCCGCTGGGACCATTCTAGAATCTAGGGAATCTATGACAGTGTAAAATTCAAGTTTAACTTTGTACCTGCTACGAAGTCCGAGTGGAAACTAATTTTTATTTTTATTTGAATTGTTACCGAATATAATACTGTGAACAGATCAAACTTTTGCCTCATATCCTCTGACTATCACCAGTCTTGGTGCAGCAGTATACCCTTATCGGTATGTTTCACTGTGAACAAATAATCCCAGCTCTCTGCATTTCAACTGCTTTGGAATGTATGCTACTTTATTGCTGAAAACAAGCTCGCTGTTCAATAGTCTACACGTAAATTTAAATACAGGAGGAATTCCAATGATATTTACTTCATAATGCTGATCGGATGGAAAATGCGTTGAATTCCTTTTTCAGCTTCAACTGTACTTCCAATGGTGAGTTGATCAAGAAGAGTGTTTGGTGTGTTCTTTTCCAGCTCATTTATACTGTCCAGTCATCGATTGCTATGAATCATTGTCTGAATGTGATTAGAAACTAAACCTGGAAAATGAAACGAAGATCCAACGGGGATTATTTTGGCCAAAGGTTGAAAACAGGTGCTAAATGGGTGCAGTGCTAATAAGACACGCCTGTTTGAAAGTCTAGATTTAGCACGCAATTTTGGTCCTAATTGGTGATGACCAGAACTTGAACATGCCTGGTGCTAAAAATTCGATTGCGTAGCTGCTGTTGCTTGTGCGCTGCGGGTGCCTTTTTGGGTCAAAAATGGTGTCTGAGCCGCGCTCGCACAATTCTGGTGTGGGCCGCGCTGGACGCCATCTTTCTGAGGGCATTAGCGTCGGCGCTGGGAGCGGTGCCATAGTATGTAGAGTAGGCAGATCGTGAGGTCAATCAGCGTGCAATGCTGATTTGATGCCACCACTGCCCTTTTCGTCCTCAACGGTGCAGGTAGTGCCCTGCGTTACCCTCACACAGCTGAACAGGGTTCAGCAGCTGCATGGACCCCCTACCAGTGATACTAAAAGAGATCATCAACCACTCTCAGGTCAGTTGCTGATTAATTTCTACTGGCTCTGTGCAAATTTGTGGAACTGTTTGGAGCTTTTTAGAGTTGTTTAAAGTTGGTGAGGTGACAGGGAGTGGTGCTACAAGTGGAGAGGGCCTTGGTTCTGAATTCAAGGGTACTGGTCAGACCACTTGCTCCCAATCATGGGGGCTCTAGTTGTCCTCACCCTTGGGCTGCATCTTGACAGGGAGATGGAGCAGAGGCAGCAAAGAAGAGGACAATCTGCTCGCAGAGGGAGGAAGAGGAGTGGGAGAAGGGCTCTCAGCAAGAGGCCTTAACCATCTAGGGTCTTCCGAGAGCAATTCTGTTACCCGAACCTGAGCCAGGAGCAGTGTGTGAGGCGCCTGCGCTTTATGAAGGAGGAGCTCACTGAACTCTCCCACCTCTTGCAACCACACCTGCAGCCTCACACCAGGGTAAGGACAATGCTGCCAGTGGCTGAGAAGGCAACTGTGGCACTAAATTTTTCACAGCAGGATCCTTCCAGCCTGGAGCAGGTGACATCTGTAACATCTCCCAGTTCGCTGTCCACTGCCGCATAAGAGAGGTGACAGACGCTCTTTATGCCAGGAGAGGCGACTTCATTGTCTTCTCTCTGACCAGAGAGAAGCAGGCAGAGTGTGCACGTGTCTTTGCCAGGATAGCAGGCTTCCCCATGGTGCAGGGTGTCATCGACTGCACGCACGTGACGTTACGGGTGCCACACCAAATGCTGAGATTGAACCACAAGTGCAAAGGTTACCACTCGCTGAATGTGCAGTTGGTGTGCGACCATGCTCAGTACATCATGATGCTGAATGCCTGGTATCCTTGCAGCAGTCATGATGCTTTCATTCTGCACCAGTCCACTGTTCACTCAGTCTTTGAAACTAATGGATTTTAGTTTCATTTTCCAGGTTATGTTTCTAATCACATTCAGGAAATGATTCACAGCAATCAGTGACTGGACAGTATAAATGAGCTGGAAAACAACCCACCAAATACCAAACCAGAGGGTGGCTAATGGGAGACAAGGTCTATCCGCTGAACATTTGGCTCATGACTCCGCTCCACAACCCAACTACACATGGGTAGCAGGTGTACAATTAGAGCCATGCTGCGATACAGAATCGGTTAGAGCAGACCATTTGTCTCCTTAAACAAGACTTCTGCTGCCCTGCAGAACCCACTCGAACGTGTCTCAAGATTCGTCGTGGTCTGCTGCGTGTTCCACAACCTCGCCATCACGAGAGTACAGCCCTTGGCACCAGGCATACAGCAACCAGCTGAGGAGAGGGAGGAGGAGGAATCGGAAGAGGAGGAGGAGGAAGAGGAGGAGGAAGTGGAAGAGGAGGAGGAGGAAGAGGAGGAGGCAACTCAGACATCCCATTTCTGCCTGGGCTATCCGTGATCGACTCATCTGACTACGGTACCAGTGAACGCAACCCCAATTCCTCATTCAACAATAGTCTCACTCCTTACCTCCCTGTGTTACTAACCATCACAGTGTTCACTTGGCCACAATGCGGAAATAAAAGCCACCACAAAAGAAACATTCCAATCCAACTTTATCCATCAATCCATCCAATATAACCAAACAAAGTCAACTAATCACCCTTGTGCATTCCCTTAGTCCCTGTCTTCTGTGTGCCTTTGCCTGTCCCAGTGCGCCTACGCAGTGCTACCCCAGTGGCTGCAGAACGGATGGTGGAAGGATGCTGACTTTCAGTGGGGGAGACTGCAGAAGGCCTTGCACGACAAAGGCCCGGCTGCGGAGGGCACCACTTCGGCATGGGCAGCAGCAGTCTGGGCTGGTTGGCTGACAGGCAGCAGCAAGGCCACTGGTGGAGTGGCAGGGGTGGGAGGATGAATGCTGTCATCCTGAGAGAGGACAGCAGGTTCTTGCTCCACGGAGCCCCTGCCACTCCCCCAGGGCGGCGCCTCAGCATTCCTAGCCATCTGTTGGAGGACAGATTGCTGGACTGCTGTGACACCCTTCATTCCCCTTTCAACACTGGTAAACCCAGCCACAATGGCAGCAGTCTGAGCTTGCATGACTTCAGTCTGAGCTTCCACTGCAGCACTCAGATGTTGGTTGGCTTCTGCTTGTGCTGCAAAGGAAGCTGAGACATCAGTCATCAGACGCTGCAGGATGGTTGGGTCCACAAGTGTGCTAATGGATCTGCCCACCCCCTTCCATGCTGGAAAGGATGGGCTCCAAGCTGTGCGCAAAGCCCTGTGCAAGTGTAGTGTTGGACTTCTCCATGCTCCTTGACATTGCACTCAGGCTTTCTGGCAGGCCTGCCACGGCACCAAGCATTTTGTTATGCATACACATCAGCGTTCTTCTGTAGGCTGCCCCATCGAAGTCCTCATCTGAATCCTGTGAAGCAGAACTCGTGTGTGACCTCGCCCTCCGAGGAGCTGGCAACTGAGCTACCCTTGTCCTCTGCCCTCGCTGCAGCCCACTTGTGCCCGGTGACTCACCACGTGCAGATTCCACCTCTAATCTACCATCTAAATTCCGCGGAGTGTCAGAATCTGAGTGGGGGCTGCGACTTTCAGATCGAGTGACCGTGTGTCTTCTTCTTCACCACTCTCCTCTCCCTCTTCTTCTACAACCATTGGCTGAGCAGGTTGGATTTCTTGGGTATCTGAAAAAGGCACAAGGGCAGGTTGTGGTAAGCTGAGGGGGGAAATCAAGAGGTGCATGCTTACACCATGTGCAGATTGTAAATCAGAGGAGATTGTAGGATGAGGGGGAAGTGGGATGTGAGATGGAGGATAACGTATGAGGATACCGGCATCTTGTGCTCTTTCCACCCCTCCGCTGTCCACGGGCTCAGCCATGCCCCTCCAAAGAATGGCCAGCACCGTCTCCTCCAAGGGGGTGGGGTGATGCAGGGGAGCCTGTCCCCCACTGGTTAGGTTCTGCTTGCACCGGTTATGCGCCACCTTTTCCTGCAAGAGAAAGGGAAGTGTGTGAGTGTGTGTAAGCTGCGAGATGTGGGTGTGAGGCTTGCAGCAGTGGTAAGTGTGTGAGGGTAAGGTGAAGCTATGAATGTGAAGTATGGGTCGTGATTGATAGAGATGGTCAGTCGGTGATTGATGGGGGTTTGGTGATTTGTGCAGTGTTGGAGGCTACTGGTGCTGTTGTTGGGATATGGCATTTGATGATGAATTCACTGACCTTGACGACTCGTGTGAGTTCATTTATTTTCTTCCTGTGCTGCGTCCACATCCTCGGGGCTACGCTGCTGGCATTCACCACAGAGGCGGCGGACCTGGGTGGAGCGGATGCGGCGAGGCGGCGGCTGTAAAAGAGGCAGCGGCAACCAGGTAGGCCCACAGAGGTGGTGGCGACCAGGTAGGCTTACCAATCTGAGCCCCCAGAGCGGGAGAGAGAGAAGTAAAAATCATCAAAGTGTGACGTCACCGGAAAGCAGGTAAGTGATTATTTGGTGAGTATTTCTCTTTTTCTCCATTTTCCAAACTTAAATTTTTTGGTTTATAGTTTCTAGGGTCTCTGTGGTGTAGCGGGGACACTTGGTAAACAAGGGCCCTATATCATTTAATTATAGTATAATTGGTGGGATTGATTTGATATACTTTAAGTTCAATTAATTAAATTGTAAGTCATGGCAGCACAGCTCGGCGCCGTGCTATGCTCCTCCTGCGCTATGTGGGAAATCGGGGACACTTCCTGTGTCCCTGACGACCATGTGTGCGGGAAGTGTATCCAGCTGCAGCTACTGGCAGACCGCATTGCGGCGCTGGAGCTGCGAATGGATGCATACTGGAGCATTCGTGATGCTGAGGTCCTCGTGGATAGCACGTTTAACCAGTTGGTCACACCACAGGTAAAGACTGCACAGGCAGAAAGAGAATGGTTGACCACCAGGCAGAGTAGTAGGCGCAGGCAGGTAGTGCAGGAGTCCCCTGTGGACATCCCCCTCTCAAACAGATATACCGCTTTGGATACTGTTGAGGGGCATGGCTTATCAGGGGAAGGCAGCAGCAGCCAACTTCCTGGCACCAGGGGTGGTTCTGCTGCACAGGACGGGAGGAAAAAGAGGGGTAGAGCTATAGTGATAGGGGATTCTATTGTAAGGGAAATAGATAGGCGTTTCTGCGGCAGCAAACGAGACTCCAGGATGGTGTGTTGCCTCCCTGGTGCAAGGGTCAAGGATGTCTCAGAGCGGCTGCAAAACATTTTGGAAGGGGAGGGTGAACAGCCAGTTGTCGTGGTACATATAGGTACCAACGATATAGGTAAAAAACGGGATGAGGTCCTAAAAGCTGAATATAGGGAGTTAGGAGATAAATTAAAAAATAGGACCTCAAAGGTAGTAATCTCAGGATTGCTACCAGTGCCACGTGCTAGTCAGCGTAGAAATAGAAGGATATTTCAGATGAATACGTGGCTAGAGGAATGGTGCAAGGGGGAGGGATTCAAATTCCTGGGACATTGGAACCGGTTCTGGGGGAGGTGGGACCAGTACAAATCGGACGGTTTGCACCTGGGCAGGACCGGGACCGATGTCCTTGGGGGAGTGTTTGCTAGTGCTCTGGGGGAGGGTTTAAACTAAAATGGCAGGGGGTTGGGAACCTGAGCAGGGAGACAGAGGAAAGGGAAACAAGAAAAGAAGCAAAAGTCAGGAAGGAAAAAAACAAAGGTGTCAGTCAGAGAAATCAAGGGTTTAAATCAAACGTGGCCACAGTAAAAAAAAATTCTAAAAGGTCTAAGAGCTTTAAAAAAACAAGCCTGATGGCTTTGTGTCTTAATGCGAGGAGCATTAGTAATAAGGTGGACGAATTAGCTGCGCAAATAGAGGTAAACAAATATGATATGATTGGGATTACGGAAACATGGCTCCAGGGTGACCAAGGCTGGGAACTCAACATACAGGGGTATTCAATATTCAGGAAAGATAGGCAAAAAGGAAAAGGAGGTGGAGTAGCATTGCTGGTTACTGAGGGGATTAACACAATTGTAAGGAAGGATATTAGCTCTGATGATGTGGAATCTGTATGGGTAGAACTGAGAAATACCAAGGGGCAGAAAACGCTAGTGGGAGTGGTGTACCCCCAAACAGTAATACGGAGGTTGGGCATGGCATTAAAAGGGAAATTAGAGAAGCGTGCAATAAGAGCACAGCAGTTATCATGGGCGACTTTAATCTACATATAGATTGGGCTAACCAAATTAGTAACAATACTGTGGAGGAGGAATTCCTGGAGTGTATACGGGATGGTTTCCTGGACCAATATGTCGAGGAACCAACTAGAGATCAGGCCATCTTAGACTGGGTATTATGTAATGAGAAAGGATTAATTAGCAATCTTGTTATGCGAGGCCCATTGGGTCGGAGCGATCATAATATGATCGAATTCGTCATTAAGCTGGAGAGTGAAGTCGTTGACTCAGAGACTAGGGTCCTGAATATAAATTAAGGAAACTACGATGGTCTGAGGCGAGAGTTTGGTAGGATTGATTGGGGAATGTCACTCAAAGGGTTGACGGTGGAGAGGCAATGGCAAGCATTCAAAGATCGCATGAATGAACTACAGAATTTGTTCATCCCAGTTTGGCATAAAAATAAAACAAAAAAGGTGACTCAACCGTGGCCATCAAAGGAAATTAGGGATAGCATAAGATCCAAGGAAAGGACATATAAATTGGCCAGAAATAGCAGAAAACCTGAGGATTGGGAGCAGTATAGGATTCAGCAAAGAAGGACAAAGGGATTAATTAAGAAGGGGAAAATAGAGTATGAGAGTAAGCTTGCGAGGAACATAAAAACTGACTGTAAAAGCTTTTATAGATATGTGAAGAGAAAAAGATTGGCGAAGTCAAGCGTAGGTCCCTTGCGGTCAGAATCAGGGGAATTTATAATGGGGAACAAAGAAATGGCAGACCAATTAAATACATACTTTGGTTCTGTCTTCACAAAGGAGGACACAAATAACCTCCCAGAGATGTCAGGGAACATAGGGTCTAATGAGAAGGAGGAACTGAAAGAAATCAGTATTTGTAGGGAAATAGTGTTAAGGAAATTGACGGGATTGAAGGCCGATAAATCCCCAGGGCCTGATAATCTACATCCTAGGGTACTTAAGTAGGTGGCCCTAGAAATAATAGATGCATTGCTGGTCATCTTCCAAAATTCTATAGACTCTGGAACAGTACCCATGGATTGGAGGGTAGCTAATGTTACCCCACTATTCAAAAAGGTGGTAGAGAGAAAACGGGGAATTATAGACCAGTAAGCCTGACATCGGTAGTGGGGAAAATGCTAGAGTCCATTATAAAAGATGTAATAGCAGAGCACTTGGAAAACAGTGACAGGATCGGACAAAGTCAACATGGATTTACCAAAGGCAAATCGTGCTTGACTAATCTACTGGAATTTTTTGAGGATGTAACTGGTAAAATGGATAAGGGAGAACCAGTGGATGTGGTGTATTTGGACTTTCAGAAGGCTTTCGATAAGGTCCCGCATAAGAGATTAGCGGGTAAAGTTAAGGCACATGGGATTGGGGGCAAGGTATTGACTTGGATAGAGAACTAGTTGGCAGACAGAAAGCAAAGAGTTGGAATAAATGGGTCTTTTTCCGAGTGGCAGGCGGTGACTAGTTGGGTACCGCAGGGATCGGTCCTAGGACCCCAGCTATTCACAATATATATTAATGATCTGTACGATGGAATTGGATGTAATATCTCCAAGTTTGCAGACGACACAAAGCTGGGTGAGAGTGTGTGCCGGGAGGAGGATGCCGAGAAACTCCAGTATGATTTGGACAGGTTGGGGGATTGGGCAGAAGCATAGCAGATGCAATATAATATGGATAAATACGAGGTTATCCACTTTGGTGTCAAAAACAGGAAGGCAGATTATTATCTGAATGGCAATAGATTGGGAGAAGCGGAAGTGCACCAATCGCTGAAGGTAAGCATGCAGGTGCAGCAGGCGGTTAAGAAGGCAAATGGTATGTTGGCCTTCGTAGCGAAAGGGTTCGAGTACAGGAACAAGGATGTCTTGCTGCAGTTGTACAGGGCCTTGATGAGACCACATCTTGAGTATTGTGTGCAGTTTTGGTCACCTTATCTGAGGAAGGATGTTCTTGCCATGGAGGGAGTGCAGCGAAGATTCACCAGTCTGATACCCGGGATGGCAGGAATGGCGTATGAGGAGAGATTGGGTCGATTGGGCTTATACTCACTGGAGTTTAGAAGAATGAGAGGGGATCTCATTGAAACTTATAAAATTCTAACAGGACTAGACAGACTAGATGCAGGAAGGATGTTCCCGATGGCTGGGGAGTCCAGAACCAGGGGTCACAGTCTAAGGATAAGGGGTAAGCCATTTAGGACTGAGATGAGGAGGAATTTCTTCACCCAGAGAGTGGTGAACCTGTGGAATTCTCTACCACAGAAGGCAGTAGAGGCCAATTCATTAAATATATTCAAGAAGGAGTTAGATATATTTCTTAAAACTAAAGGGATCAAGGGATATGGAGAGAAGGCAGGGACAGGGTACTGAATTTGGATGATCAGCCATGATCTCATTGAATGTCGGAGCAGGCTCGAGGGGCTGAATGGCCTACTCCTGCTCCTATCTTCTATGTTTCTATGTTTCTATGTGTCTAGCTGCTCCCACTGCACTTTGTTCTGTTGCCTGGAGGACCTCCTGGCCCCCTGTGGAAAGAGGACCCCTCTCCTCCTATAGACCTCCTGCACCAAGGCCTCCTGTGCTGCATCGGAGAAACTTTGTGCATGCTCTCTTGCCTGTTGTGCCATTATTAATGGGTTGTTTTGCACTGTCTTCCTCAGCCAGTTGAATTTGCTGATGTAGGCAGAATGCGCCTTCCCTTTAAAAGGTGTAGACTGCCTTTAAGTAGTGCAGGCTAGCAATCAAGTGCTAATTAGACGCAATTTTCTTGCGGAAGTATGTGTGGGCTTCTCGCACTCACTTCCACTGAAGGAGTGCTCTGGCTGGCACACAGCGGCACATTGCAGGATGGCTCAGAGACTGAGGGAAAGGATGCACAAGTTCTCAGATGCGGCAATGGAGGTCCTGGTGGAGGTGATCCAGAGGAGAACGGGAGTCCTTACCCGCGGGGGGAAGGATGCCACCTCACCCTCTTCGCTCTCCTGTCCTTCTCTCTTTTTTCTAAATTTTAAAAACAATTCATTCCCTGAATGTGGGCATCGCTGGCAAGGCCAGCATTTATTGCCCATTCCTAATTGCCCTTGAGAAGGTGGTGGTGAAGGTACTACCACAGTGCTGTTAGGGAGGAAGTTCCAGGATTTTGACCCAGCGATGACGCAGGAACGGCGATATATTTCCAAGTCAGGATAGTGTTTGACTTGCAGGAGAACTTGTTGGTGGTGCTGTTCCCAGCCGCCTGCTGCCCTTGTCATTCTAGGTGGTAGAGGTCGCGGGATTGGGAAGTGCTGTCGAAGAAGCCTTGGCGAGTTGCTGCAGTGCATCCTGTAGATGGTACATTCTGCAGCCACGGTGTGCTGGTGGTGGAGGGAGTGAATGTTTAAGGTGGTGGATGGGATGCCAATCAAACAGGCTGTCCTGGATGGCGTCAAGTTTCTTGAGTGTTGTTGGAGCTGCTCCTGGCATGCTCTTCTACACTCCTCATTGAACCAGGCTTGGTCCGGCTTGATGGTAATGGTAGAGTGAGGGATATGCTGGAAGGATGGAGAAACGACTACTCTCGGCTGAGGAACCTAGGGACACAGATCTCAGTGACCCAACAAATGAATGTTAGCAGTGATACTGACGAATATAAAACCAACTGAATGATCTTAAAATGGGTCCATTTAAGGAAGTTCCCAAGAGAAAGTAAATCCATATCCCAATCATGAGACAATGGGTTAAATTTTCAACTCCACCGCAAAATTGATGAATAGGCTTTTATATTGGGCTGGCGATCGGCCAAGCAGCGAAGTTAAAATTTACCCCAATGTGTCTGGGCAAGTTCTTTAATCTTACAATTTTACCCCTTGCAATCTTTTCAGAAGGAAAAGAGAAAGGCCAGGGATTATTTTGTCCAAAGGGTGAAAACAGGTGCTAAATGGGTGCAGTGCTAATAAGACTAGCTTGTTTGAAAGTCTGGATTTAGCACACAATTTTGGTCCTAATTGCTGATGACCAGAATTTGAACTTGCCTGGAGATGCTAACCAGACACTTAGGGGGCAAAATTCGATAAACCCTGAAAATGGGCGCGGGGATCGCGATGCGCGATTAACCCACCCCCGTTCAATGTAATGCAGGTAGCACGCCAACTTCATTTACATGATTGCTGCGTGCAGCCAGCGCTAACTGTGCTGCTCGTTGGCTGCACGCATCAGCACGGGGGCCCAAAATCGGGAGAGGCTACTTAAAGCTAGCCTGCACTATTTAAAGCCAGCCTGCACCTTTTAAAGGGGAGGTGTTTTGTAGCTGGAGCAGGTGGTGGTGGTCATTGTAGAACTCATTCTGATGTGGAAAAAGAATCAATAATGGCACAACGTGGTAGAGAGTGTACTCCAAGGTTCTCGAACGCTGCACTGGAGGCCTCGGTGGAGGGGATGGAAAGGAGGAGAGATGTGTTGTATCCACAAGGGGCCAAGAGGCTCTCCAGACAAATGCTCAGAACGCAGTGGGACCAGATAGCCATGGCGGCCCATGCCAGGAGTCAAGACCCGAGAACCTGGATGCAGTGCTGTAAAAAGATTAATGGCCTCACATGAATGGTCAAGGTCAGTGAATGCATCTTCAAATGTCATAGCCCACCAACTACACCACTAGCCTCAGCAACTGCTCAATGGACCACACCCCCTTCACTCACCTACCAACAATCTCTATCAATTAAGACTCATACCTAACATTCATAGCTTTACCTCACCCTCACACACTTAGCACTGCTGCAAGCCTCACATCTACAACTCACAGCTTGCACACACTGCCAGCTGTTTAACCAGGACAGCCAGATCACTCAAACACATTGCACGACACTCACTGACACACTTTCTTCTCTTTTGCAGGACAAGGTGACACACAACTGCAGGCAGCAGGAACTAACCCACAGGGTCAGGCGCGGCTGCATGTCCTTACCCCCATGAAGGAGGTGGTGCTCGCCATCATTGGAGCAGCCATTGCTGACTGCATGGCCAGCAGCAGGGCTGAAACCATAGAAGATGATGGTATCCTTATAGCTAATCCTCCTTCTCACATCGCACTTTCCCGCCATTCCATAATCACTTCTGATTTACAAGCTGGAGATGGTGTAAGCATGCACCTTGTAAAATTCGCAAATTATCGCGATTCGAAATAACGAGAAAGAGAGATACAGTTTCGTTTCAGTAGTTTTATTTCAGCGAAATGCTGTCATGTTTCAAAACGGACACAAGAAGCCTGTAAAATGGCCGCCGCACCTCGTGGCAGAAGTTTCTAGACTTTTCAGTAGGCTGACAAGATGGCGTTCGAATAAACATTTCAGTAAGATCGGATAATACTCAGCAAACATTGGTAAAGACAGGACGCGACCGATCTGCATTCGACACAATAGCGAGAGAAATAAGTGCTGGAATCGGTTTTCCATGCACAAGTAAGGGCTATTGTGCTGGGCAATCAGAGGCCCATCCAAAAGACATCAATACGCAAATTCCCCGCGGCTCTACAATGAGAGAGCATTTCTCGGGTGCTTACACAAATATTTCGGAGGCCCCCAAAACCCCGCCAGGGAGGCTCCTAGCCAGTTCCACAATGAGAGAAACATTAACGGGTATTTGGCCAGTTACAAGTATCACCGAAACCCATTAAAGACAGAATCACCCCATACTGAGAAGTTTGAGCGCAAAGTTTTACAAAAGATGAACATTAAGATTGGGCGGGAGATAAGGAAACCGAGCACTATAACTATAGACAACGAACGTCCATCGGTCTCTTGGCTCTTGACTCCTGCTCCCTTGCTGTCCACCGGGCTCTTGTTCCACTGATCCTTTTGGGGTCGACCTTGTGGCGTGCTGCGAACTGCTGAAGCTCTGCAAAGAGCTGGACTTCGAAGGCCAGTAAGCGGGTGCACCATCCCGAAGGTCGGTAAACGGTGTCTGGATCCGAAGGCCCGAGGAGATGAGATGAGATGAGAAGAGAAGAAGAAGGCTACACGTGCTGCCGCGGTCAGTAAACCCCGACCGCGCCCGAAAATATATAGATCATTTTTGAACTCTATAGGTTACTCCACGAACGGGCACAGGAAGACTCTTCTTTGAGTTTTATCGAACCCGTTGTCGACACAGGAAGACTCTTCTTTGAATTCTACAAGGTGTCCGAGGTCAACACAGATCTTCATGACAGCAGACGATCTAGCCTGCTAGCCGGAGCAGAGCAAATAAACAAGTGGGGTACAGAGACCCCTGGTCAACACGTGAACAGTCAGGTGCTGCAGCAAAAACAGCCGAGCACCGTTTAGAATTCTCCGAGGTATCACGAGTGGTGAGCATGTTTCTCGATCCTACAGATCTAGATTAGTGTAGGTATTGATAGGGGAGGGTATTTTTATTAAGGATAATTATAATGTGTGTCCCCTTTTACGATGTGTCGTGCGCTCATTTCCCTAAACCTAGTTTTATAAATGTATGTAAGCTTGTCCTGTCATTAATCTGTGCTTATGACATGTATTTCGTAATCTTGAACAATATGCAATAAAGATTTCCATTTCGTACTATTCAACCGGGTCTACCTGAGTTTTCTCTGCATTACTGCTCTCGCACCTAAGTCCAGTGTCAGAACCGTAAGGGCGGGTGGGTCGAACCACTCACAGGTGTTTAGTGCTACAAGGCTGGCTGGAGACCAGAGCAAGCAATAAGGCCTAACCCCGCACAAGCACCTAGAAGCACGGACCCCTTACAACCTCTTGCTTTCCCCTCCTCCTCTCACCACAACCTTACCCTGTGCCTTTCTCCTTTGTGATACCCAAGAACTACAAACTGGCCAGGCAGTGGTGAAAAATCAACAGGTGGAAGTGCAACAAGAGAGGTGATGATGAAGAAACAATGTCACTTGATTTCACACTCGCAGCCACAAGCTCAGATACTGACACTCCGCATATTTTAGAGGACAGCTTAGACATGTGATCTACATGGGGCGAGACACCGGGCATGAATGGCCTGCATCCAGGGCAAGGATAGCGCAGGTGCCAGCTCGCCAGAGTGTGAGGTCGCACAGGAATTCTGCTTCAGAGGACTCAGATGAGCACTTCAATGTGGCAGGCTACAGAAGAAGGCTGATGGGTATGCACAATGAAATGCTTTGTGCATTGGAAAGCCTGCCAGAAAGGCTGTGTGCAATGTCAAGGAGCATGGAGGAGTCCGGCACCAACTTGGCACAGGGCTTTGTGCAGAGCTTGGAGCCCATTCTTTCTAGCATGGACCTGGTGGCCAACTCCATTTGCACACTTGTGGACCCAACCCTAGTGCAGCACTCGTGTGAGGTCATAGAACTTCTTGCGGCACTGCATCCAGGTCCTCGGGGCTTGACTCCTGGCATTGACTGCCACGCCGTGTCAGCGAACCGTGGGGCATGCTATCTCCCCTGTTACGCCATAATTCAATCTTCTTCCTGCTCAGACTCTCTTCCACAAACAGTTCCAGCACTCGCGCCACCCAAAATGCACTTCCCCTTTAAGAGGTGCAGGCTGGCTTAAAGTAATGCAGACAAGTTTGAACTTATGCTAGCCTGTCACAACAGGAAAGAGGTTTTAAGGGTATATAGACAGGCTAAGTGAATGGGCAAGAACATGGCAAATGGAATAGAATGTGGAGAAATGTGAAGTTATCCACTTTGGTAGGAAAAATAAAAAAAGCAGAGTATTTTTTAAATGGTGAGAGATTGGGAAATGTTGGTGTTCAGAGGGACCTGGGTGTCCTTGTACACGAATCACTGAAAGTTAACATGCAGGTACAGCAAGCAATTAGGAAAGCAAATGGTATGTTGACCTTTATGACAAGTGGATTTGAGTATAAGAGTAAAGACGTCTTACTGCAATTATATAGGGCCCTGGTGAGACCACACCTGGAGTATTGTGTACAGTTTTGATCTCTTTATCGAAGGAGCGATATGCTTGCCATAGAGGGAGTGCAACAAAGGCTCACCAGACTGTTTCCTGGGATGGGGGTAGACTAGGCCTACATTCTCTAGAGTTTAGAAGAATGGGAGGTGATCTCATTGAAACATACAAAATTCTTACAGGGCTTGACAGGGTAGATGCAGGGAGGATGTTTCCCCTGGCTGGGGAGTCTAGAACCGGGGGGTCACAGTCTTAGAATAAGGGGACGGTCATTTAGGACTGAAATGAGGAGAAAGTTCTTCACTCAGAGGGTGGTGAATCTTTGGAATTCTCTACCCCAGAGGGCTGTGGAGGCTCAGTCGTTGAGTATATTCAAGACAGAGCTTGATAGATTTTTGAATATGAAGGGAATCAAGGGATATGGGGATAGTACAGGAAAGTGGAGATGTAGTAGAAGATCAGCCATGATCTTATTGAATGGAGGAGCAGGCTCGAAGGGCCAAATGGCCTACTCCTGCTCCTATTTCTTATGCTGACACTTTGTTGAGGAAGAAGAGAAGGAATACAGGATGCCAGGAATGTGAGGTTACATCACTGGGACCTGTGCCCACTTGCTATTATCCTTCCACCTGTAAACACAGGCAGAAGCTAACCTGCCTGGACTTGTCTGAGGAACTCGGTGTGTGTAGGCTCCGATTCACCAAGGAGGCATTGCCAGAGTTGTGCCACGTGCTGCAATCTGCCCTGTAGGCAAACTTGAGGGCAGGCAGGGCACTGCCAGTAGCTGTGAAGATCACTTTGGCCCTTAACCTTTAGACCTCAGGCTCACTCGAGGCATATTGCACTCTTTTCCTAGGGGGTGGGTGCCCGAGCAAACAAGGCAACCCTCGTGCAAAATAATGTCCACCTTTGCAGTAGATCTTCAGGCACTGGAACCAATACAGACAGATCTGAGTGTTAAGAGGCTTAGAATCATTCACACATTTATTTTCACATTTAAAGTAAATTCATAATTAATCGATAACTGTAGAACACAATGATTAATTATAACTGCCCTTTACAGAGATCACAAGGGATTGGTTCATTTTCTCCAGTGCTTTTGCTGCCATAGAATATAGTTATAGTCCATTTAGCTTCAAAATTCTTCTTCCATCAAATGCTCCTCTTCCTGCTGCTTCCGATTGGTTAACATTACCGGAGCTCCTCTTCTCAATGAAAGGTCAGATGATCTCTCCCATCACAAGTTCAAGGGTTAGCTCTTAAGCTCAAATTCACTTTGACGTTAGGTTTGCAGATTAAAGAAACCACACTAGTTTTGATCGGTAACAAAGGTGTAACCCCTTCTAATAGTTCTCTACAATTAAATACAATGTTAGAGGAAATACTATCGAATGCTAATGAGGAATTTTCACAGAGTCAAGTGGCAGGCACACGTTTGGCTCCTCACAAATATTTACAAATTTCCATCCACAGCAAATCCTGACATATTATCAAAGCTTCTAAAACAGGAAATGAAACGCGATTATTCAAAGTACATTGAAACAACGTGACCAGCAGTGACAGCCAAAACAAGGTTCACCCTTCCACAGAAACACCCTTGATTACAAAAGGGCAATGGTGCTAATTATTCACTAAACTGCTTTAACAATGGTTCAAAGACTTCCTGTAACCAAGACAAACTGACAGAGCAACTCAATCAATTAACCCTTGACTAACCACTGCTCTCTGCTCTTTTCTTCTATAAAATTTGGAAGGCATACAAACTCACAATGGGTAATTTTAACTATGAGAGGTGGGGTAAACCTGGCGATATCGAATTAACCGCCCATTACACATCCATTTCTCTTCTATTGATTACAATGGAAAGGAAAATCAGGCGTGGAGTATAATGGGCGTCTAACTCGATAGCGCCCGTTTACACCATTGACCAAAGATCCAACCATGTCCATTTCAGTTTTAGTCATTGGATTCAGTATAAAATAATATGTTCAAACCTTGTCATTAATTCAGAAATTTAAGGTTACCATTACTGTAGCCACAGCAAGTGGAAACATGAATGCAGAATGATAGGATAAATGAATAGCAACATAACCCAATGCCAAATGGTAAGTCTGTCAACTAATCTTAAGATTATTTTTGAACTATTTACTACAAAACAACACATTGAAAATTTCTCTCTCCACGGATGTTGCCTGGCCTGCTGAGTTTTTCCAGCGTTTTCTGTTGTTATTTCGGATTTCCAGCATCCACAGTATTTTGCTATCACATTGAAAATGGGACTCTGTTTCTCAGGTAAATCGGAGACACATTTTAACATTGCCCTATGTAGCCTGACACAGCTCACGGAGAGCACTTCGAAATTCTTCATTATCACGATCACACTCCAGGGCTTTCTCAAAGAATTCAATGGCTTCTGATTTCTTGCCATCAACCTGGTGTATTCGCCACAATATACCAAAGGCTACACTGTCTCTTGAATATTTATTCATTCGATCTTCAGCAATTTGTTTCAATATTGCGCGGCATTCCTTGTTCCAGTTGGTGTTAACTTTGAGTTTAAAGCATTCCTTGAAATGATGAATGGCATTCAGCTGGGATCCCTTCTCATACAGGTGGTACTCTCCATAGTTCCAAAGTATTAATTGTTTACTCAAAAGGTTGTAATTTTTATTTCTAAGTAGGTTGGTGTAGATATCATCGACTTTGGAATAGTCTCCCGATATTGCAAGGATTTCCGCCAAATCAAGTATTGCAAAAGTAAGCGAGGGTTTCTGATCAAACGCTGTTTGGAAATGGTACTTGCAAAGTTCAATCAATTTTCTGCTGTCTGGTGTTTTCTGCAGTACTATCAGCTTAGTTTTGTAACATACACCGATCTGGTGGTGAAGGAGTGCAGAAGACGATTTAACCTTCAGTGCATTTTTCAATAGCTGTAAGGAATATTCAACAGATCCTTGTTTTCTTAAAGCTTTGGCTGCATACTGAATTATATATGGATCATCAGGAGACTTCAGCAGTACTTCTTTAATTAATCCGTTACATTCTTCTGTTTGATTGAATTCCTGTAGTCTTAGAGCCAACATGATCTTGACAAAAGAGTCATTTGGGTTCAGTGCTAACGTGCGGTGTAACTGCTTCACTACCTTGCAGTGTTCAGGATGCTGTGGGTCTCCAAAGGTTTCTTTAAGTCGAAACAGAGAAGTTGCATAAGCTGCATTCCATTCAATGTCATCAGGATCCCCCTCCAGAGCCTTCTCAATACAGGAAACTTTCGTTTATCCGGCACCGACGGGACCGGCGTGGTGCCGGTTGATCGAAAGTGCCGGATTACAGAGAGCTATACTTACCAAGGTACGAGAGCCCCGTGCACGGCCACAGGCTTAACAATTGGGACCCGGAGAGGGAAAGTAAACGAGACTCCGGCTTTTTCCTCCGTAGCTGTGACAGGTCCGAGTCGGAAGAACTTTGACCCCCCTTTCGTGGGGGCGAAAGGTCAGAATCGGGGTCTTGTCTGTACAATAAAACTTACCTGATTTTTGCCGGTTAAGCGAGAATTCCGGATATTTGGGTGCCGGATAAACGAAAGTTTCCTGTACATTAATTTGCCTCTTCATAATATTTCCTGCCAAATCTCAACAGTGACCTACCCTTCTCCCCGTATACTTCAGGTATCAGTGCTGTATACCGAGAGCCATCAGTAAATTGTTGACAGATCCTCTCCAGCTTGTCGAGGTAGGACTGGGCCTCTGCCAATTCTCCCATGTGATAATATACCCAGGCACAGTTTCCATAGGTGATGATGATCCATTTTTCAATTTCAAATTTGTGATTCTTCCTCAGAATCTCTTCAGCTTCCCATAAATTATTGAACGACTCCTCACAGTTGCCTCGCATACAGTTTACAAAAGCAAGTAGATTGTCAGCCATGGCTTGATATTTCACAATATCAGAATTTATTGTATAATTTAGTCGTTTCTGCAAATCATCCCATTCAACATTTTCCATCTGCAGATTCCACGTGAAGTGACATTGTAGCTGAAGTAATTTCACTTTCAGGGAGTCCCTTTCAGTATCACTGTAAGAAATATGTTTAAATATTTATTAGTTTTGTTACATATTCAGATAGGAATAGTGATGGGGAAATGATTACACTCTGGCCAACCAGGAACTCAGGAATAAGCAGCTCCAGAAAAGCTGAGAACTCAAATAACAACCAGGAGCTGAAACACAGGAACAAATGAAAACAACAGACAGGAAAAGAGCAGCTGGACCATGGAGCCTGTCCCATACCGTCATGGTGCCCTTTAACACCACAACCCCCATTGCCCCTCCCCACCAGCCAGCCTCGCAGCCTCCATGAAAATAGGCACAAGAGGGTCACAGCAAAGATCGTCAAAGGCTCAGGCCGCTCATACCAGGGAACTCGCAGCCAGCAGGAATCCAGAGTCGGATCCTGGGATCTTTCTGATTACATGGCTGACCTACTCACTGCTTTAACCAGATGTGTCATCGGGAAAACCAAACTCATTCAATTGAACAAGGACCTGTGTCAGCCGTGGCTCAGTGGTAGCTCTGTCCCTTCTGAGTCAGACGGTTGTGGGTTTAAGTCCCACTCCAGAGACTTGAGCTCAAAATCCGAGCTGACACTTCAGTGCTGTACTGAGGGAGTCCTGCACTGGCAGAGGTGAATTCTTTTGGATGATATTTTAAACTCTCAGGTGAACATGAAAGATCCCATCACAATATTTCATAGAATCATAGAAGCATAGAATGACACAGCGCGGAAGGAGGCCATTCGGCCCAACGTGCCTGTGCCGGCTCTTTGAAAGAGCTGTCCGACTCGTCACACTCCTCTATTTTTGCCCAAGAGCCCTGGAAATTTTTCCTTTTCAAGTATTTTTCCAATTCCCTTTTAAAAGTTATTATTGAATCCGCTTCCACCACCCTTTCAGGCAGTGCATTCCAACTCACGGTGTAATTTTCTTTTCCCTCATGTCACCTCTGGTTCTTTTGCCAATTTTGCTTTATTTGTTCCTGGGATGTGGGTGTCGCTGGCAAGGCCAACCTTTATTGCCCATCCCTAGTTGCCCTTGAGAAGGTGGTGGTGAGCCGCCTTCTTGAACCGCTGCTGTCCGTGTGGTGAAGATACTCCCACAGTGCTGTTAGGGAGGGAGTTCCAGGATTTTGACCCAGCGACGTTGAAGGAACCGCGATATACTTCCAAGTCAGGATGGTGTGTGACTTGGAGGGGAACTTGGAGGTTGTGGTGTTCCCATGCGTCTGCTGCCCTTGTCCTTCTAGGTGGAAGAGGTCGCGGGTTTGGGAGGTGCTGCCGAAGAAAGCCTTGGTGAGTTGCTGCAGTGCATCTTGTAGATGATACACACTGCAGCCACGGTACGCCAGTGGTGGAGGGAGTGAATGTTTAAGGTGGTAGATCGGGTGCCAATCAAGCGGGCTGCTTTGTCCTGATGGTGTCGAGCTTCTTCAGTGTTATTGGAGCAGCACTCATCCAGGCAAGTGGAGAGTATTCCATCACACTCCTTACTTGTGCCTTGTAGATGGTGGAACTGCTTTGGGGACTCAGGAGGTGAGACACTCGCCACAGAATACCTAGCCTCTGACCTGCTCTTTTTGCCACAGTATTTATGTGGCTTGTCCGTTTAAGTTTCGGGTCAATGGTAACCGTCAGGATGTTGATGGTGGGGGATTTGGCGATGGTAATGACGTTGAATGTCAAGGGGTGGTGGTTAGACTCTCGCTTGTTTGAGATAGTCATTGCCTGGCACTTGTGTGTGACCTGAACGTTACCTGCCACTTATCAGCCCAAGCCTGAATGTCGTCCAGGTCTTGTTGCATGCGGGCTTAGACTGCTTCATTATCTGAGGAGTTATGAATGGCACTGAACACTGTGCAGTCATCAGCGAACATCCCCATTTCTGACCTTATGTTGGAAGGAAGGTCATTGATGAAGCAGCTGAAGATGGTTGGGCCTAGGACACTGCCCTGAGGAACTCCTGCAGTGATGTCCTTTGGCTGAGATGACTGACCTCCAATCACCACAACCATCTTCCTTTGTGCTAGGTATGACTCCAGCCAGTGGAGAGTTTTCCCCCCGATTCTCATTGACTTCAGTTTTACTGGGGCTCCTTGATGCCACACTTGGCCAAATGCTGCCTTGATATCAAAGGCAGTCACCTCACCTCACCTCTGGAAATCAGCTCCTTTGTCCATCTTTGGACCAAGGCTGTAATGTGGTCTGGAGCCCAGTGGTCCGGAACCCAAACTGGGCATCAGTGAGCAGATTATTGGTGAGTAAGTGTCGCTTGATAGCACTGTCGACGACACCTTCCATCACTTTGCTGATGATTGAGAGTAGACTGATGGGGCGTTAATTGGCCAGATTGGAGTTGTCCTGCTTTTTCTGCACAGGACATACCTGGGCAGTTTTCCACATTGTCAGACATATGCCAGTGTTGTAGCTATACTGGAACAGCTTGGCTAGAGGCACAGCTAGTTCTGGAGCACAAGTCTTCAGCACGACAGCTGGGATGTTTTTCGGGGCCCATAGAATTTGCTGTATCCAGTGTGCTCAGCCGTTTCTTGATATCATGTGGAGTGAATCGAATTGGCTGAAGTCTGGCTTCTGTGATGATGGGGACCTCAGGAGGAGGCCGATATGGATCATCCACTCTGCACTTCTGGCTGAAGATGGTTGCAAAAGCATCAGCCTTGAATTTTGCACTCACGTGCTGGGCTCCACCATCATTGAGTATGGGGATATTCCTGGAGCCTCCGCCTCCCGTTAGTTGTTTAATGGTCCACCACCATTCACGACTGGATGTGGCAGGACTGCAGAGCTTTGATCTGATCCGTTGATTGTGAGATCGCTTAGCCCTGTCTATAGCATGCTGCTTCTACTTTTTAGCATGCATGTAGTCCTGTGTTGCAGCTTCCCCAGGTTGGCACCTCATTTTTAAGTACGCCTGGTGCTGCTCCTGGCATGTTCTTCTACACTCCTTATTGAACCAGGGTTGGTCCCCTGGCTTGATGGTATTGGTAGAGTGAGGGATATGCCGGGCCATGAGGTTACAGATTGTGGTGGAATACTGTTCTGCTGCTGCTGATGGCCCACAGCTGCTAGATCTGTTCTGAATCTATCCCATTTAGCACATTGGAAGGTGTCCTCAGTGTGACGACAGGACTTCGTCTCCACAATGACTGTGCGGTGGTCACTGCTACCAATGCTGTCATGGACAGATGCATCTGCGACAGGTAGATTGGTGAGGACGAGGTCAAGTAGGTTTTTCCCTCGTGTTGCTTCTCTCACCACCTGTCGCAGGCCCAGACTGGCAGCTATGTCCTTCAGGACTCAGCCAGCTCGGTCAGTAGTGGTGCTACTGAGCCACTCTTGGTGATGGACATTGAAGTCACCCACCCAGAGTACATTCTGTGCCCTTGCTACTCTCAGTGCTTCTTCCAAGTGGTGTTCAACATGGAGGAGTACTGATTCATCAGCTGAGGGAGGGCGGTAGGTGGTAATCAGCAGGAGGTTTCCTTGCCCATGTTTGACTTAAAGACAGTGTCAGCTGTGGCTCAGTTGGTAGCACACTCGCCTCTGAGTTCAGAAGGTTGTGGGCTCAAGTCCCACTCCAGCGACTTGAGTACGTAAAGCTAGGCTGACTCTCCAGTGGAGTGCTGCACTGTCGGCAGTGCCATCTTTCGGATGAGACGTTAAACCGAGGCCCTGTCTGCTCTCTCAGGTGGACATAAAAGATCCCATGGCACTATTTTGAAGAAGAGCAGGGGAGTTATCCCCAGTGTCCTGGCCAATATTTCTCCCTCAACCAACATACCCAAAAAAACAGATTATCTGGTCATTATCACATTGCTGCTAGTGGGAGCTTGCTGTGCGCAAATTGGCTGCCGCATTTCCCACATTACAACAGTGACTCCACTTCAAAAGTACTTCATTGGCTGTAAAGCACTTTGAGACATTCATGAAAGGTGCCATATAAATGCAAGTCTTTCTTTCATGGGTCCAGAGTCAATGTTGAGGACTCCCAGGGCCACTCCTTCCCGACTGTATACCACTGTGCCGCCACCCCTGGTGGGTCTGTCCTGCCGGTGGGACAGGACATATCCAGGGATGGCGATGCAGCAGTTTGGGACATTGGCTGAAAGGTATTATTCGATGAGTTTGACTAGTCTGTGGGACAGCCCCTTAAAACTGTTTCCTCTGGTTACCGACCCTTCTGCCACTGGAATCAGTTTCTTCTTATTTACTCTATCAAAACCCTTCATGATTTTGAACATGTCTATCAAATCTCCCATTAATCTGCTCTACTCTAAGGAGAACAATCCCAGTCTCTCCATGTTAACTGAAGTCCTTCATTCCCGGTACCATTCCAGTAAATCTCCTCTGCACCCTCTCAAAGGCCTTGACATCCTTCCGAAAGTGAGGCGGCTCAGAATTGGCCACAGAACTCCAGCTGGGGCCGAACCAGTGTTTTATAAAGGATTAGCATTTGCCTTTGAACTCTATCCTCCATTTATAAAGCCAAGGATCCCTTTTTATGCCTTTTGAACAGCCTTCTCGACTTGTCCTGCCACCTTCAAAGACTTTTGTACGTCCACGCCAGCTCTCTCTGTTCCTGCACCCCATTTAAAATTGGACCATTTAGTTTATATTGCCTCTCCTCATTCTTCCTACCAAAATTAATCACACTTCTCTGTGTTAAATTTCATCTGCCATGTGCCTGCCCATTTCACCAATCTGTCTGTGTCCTCTTCAAGTCTGTTACTATCCTCCTCACTCTTGACTACATTTCTGAGTTTCGTGTCATCTGTAAACATTGAAATTATGCCCTGTATTCTCAAATCCAGGTCATTGATATATATGTCAAAAAGAGCAGTGGTCCTAATACCGACCCCTGGGCAACACCACTGTACACTTCACACTAGTCTGAAAAATAACCGTTCACTACTACTCTCTTTTTCTGTCCCTTAGCTAATGTCGTATCCATGCAGCCCTTTAATCACATGGGCTCCAGTTTTGCTAACAAGTCTATTATGTGGTACTCTATCAAATGCCAGTACTTGCCAGGTTTATCCATCTTCCCTTTTTAAACAGGGGTGTAACAGTATCAATGCTTCAGTCCTCTGGCACCACTCCCATATCTAAGAAGGATTGGATAATGAGGCCAGAGCCTCCGCAATTTCCATCCTTACTTCTCTCAGGAACTTAGGAGGCATCCCATCTGGACCGGGTGACTTTGCTACTTTGAGTGCTGCCAACCTTTTAAGTACCTGCTCTTTATCTGTTTTTATCCTATCCAATTTCTCTATTACTTCCTTCTTTATTGTGACATTGGCAGCATCCTCTTCTTTAATGAAGATAAATGCAAAGTACTCGTTCAGCACCTCATCCTCCACAAGAAGATCTAATTTTTGTTCCCTAATGGGCCCAACCCTTCGTTTGACTCCCCTTTTAATATTTATACATTATTAAAAGACCAATCAACACCGGGACATCCCATTCCCTGTTACCCCCCCTACATTACCCCCATTCCCTGTTACCCCCTACATTACCCCCATTCCCTGTTGCCCCCCCTACATTACCCCCATTCCCCGTTACCCCCCTACATTACCCCCATTCCCCGTTACCCCCCTACATTACCCCCATTCCCTGTTGCCCCCCCTACATTACCCCCATTCCCCGTTACCCCCCTACATTACCCCCATTCCCTGTTGCCCCCCCTACATTACCCCCATTCCCCGTTACCCCCCTACATTACCCCCATTCCCTGTTACCCCCCTACATTACCCCCATTCCCTGTTACCCCCCTACATTACCCCCATTCCCTGTTACCCCCTACATTACCCCCATTCCCTGTTGCCCCCCCTACATTACCCCCATTCCCTGTTACCCCTCCTACATTACCCCCATTCCCTGTTACCCCCCTACATTACCCCCATTCCCCGTTACCCCCTACATTACCCCCATTCCCCGTTACCCCCCTACATTACCCCCCATTCCCTGTTACCCCCCTACATTACCCCCCATTCCCTGTTACCCCCCTACATTACCCCCATTCCCCTGTTACCCCCCCTACATTCCCCCCATTCCCTGTTGCCCCCCCTACATTACCCCCCATTCCCTGTTACCCCCCTACATTACCCCCATTCCCCGTTAACCCCCTACATTCCCCCCATTCCCTGTTGCCCCTCTACATTACCCCCATTCCCTGTTACCCCTCCTACATTCCCCCCATTCCCTGTTAGCCCCCTACATTACCCCCATTCCCTGTTACCCCTCCTACATTCCCCCCATTCCCTGTTAGCCCCCTACATTACCCCCATTCCCTGTTACCCCTCCTACATTCCCCCCATTTCCTGTTACCCCCCTACGTTACCCCATTCCCTGTTAGCCCCCTACATTACCCCCCATTCCCTGTTACCCCTCCTACATTCCCCCCATTCCCTGTTACCCCCTCTACATTACCCCATTCCCCGTTACCCCACTAGATTCCCACATTTCCTGTTACCCCCCCTACATTACCCCCCATTCCCCATTACATCTCCCTACATTACCCCCATTCCCCGCTGCCAAACCCCTGCATTTTGCTCCCTTCACTTTCCTGTCAGAGCTGCTGTTGGAGAGAAAGTGGGAAATGGTGAGAGAAAAAGTGAGAGGGAAGGGGGAGGATTAGATCGGCAATATCGTGCTTTATTGCCAATGAGTATTGCAGGGTGATTCAGCTCAGCTTCTTTGATCTCGCTGTGAGTCTCTCTCCTTCTCAGCTGCTGACCTTCTCCAGGCTGCTCTCGGGGCTCTTGTCATCTCTATGCTGCTCTCTTGAGTTTCTCTCTTCAACTCGTCTCCTCTCCAAACAGCTTTCGGGGCTTTCTTGCCTCTCTTTGCCTTCCTGCATGCACTGCCCCCCTCCCCCAGTCTCCCCATGTTCTGTCTGACTGTGATAATGGTCAGATTATCTGTTTAAGTGATGTTGGTTAATAGATACAAAGAATTACATCGAGTCTACAGCACAGAAACAGTCCATTCGGCCCAACTGGCCTGTGCTGCTGTTTATGCTCCACACGAGCCTCCTCCCACCCCACTTCATCAAACCCTATCAGCCTATCCTTCATTTCCTTTCTCCCTCATGTGCTTATTTAGCTTCCCCATAAATGTATCTGTGGTCCTCACCTCAACTACTCCTTGTGGAGCGACTTCTACATTCTGCAGGTCTCTCCTGAATTCCCTGTTGGATTTATTGGTCACTATCTTATATTGATGGCCCTAGTTTTGGTCTCCCCCACAAGTGGAAACATATTCTCCTGTTTACCCTGTCAAACTCTTTCATAATCTTAAAGACCTCTATCAGGTCACCCAAAAGCTTTCTTGTTTCTCGAGAAAAGAGATCTACAGGTAAAAATTGGGTAGCGCCCCCTTTGGGGATTAAAGGGGAGGGGCCTGGCGCATCGTGTCCCGGCGCCCAGCTGGGCCATCAGGGTTCAGGAGAGCCGGCAAATGAGCCCGGCTCTCAAGAGGAGTGCCGGGCTCACAGAGAGCAGCCGGAACCCCGTGTGGAGGCTTCGCAGGGCTGGGGACAGCAACGGGGGCAGGTGCTGGAAGGAGGCCAGCAACAAAAATGGCCGCTCGCCACCTCCCCTTTAACTAGCGCCGCCCCGGCCGGAGGTAGGCCCCCCTGACCCCGGCGGACATAGCGCCCGGCGTTAAGTCGGGGGGCGGCACCCAATATTAAAGCCGGGGCGTGAGCGGGGTGCTGTGCACGGCGATGATGTCGTCGCCGGCGGCGCAGCGCCACGCAGTGCCAATGGTTACCGCCGCCGCTAACCTCCCGCTGAATTTCGTGGGAGGCGTTAGTGGTGCCACGCCCATGCGCTAGTTGCTTTGCGCCCCGATAGCGCCCTCTAATGGGAGGCATAAATCAACTGAATTTAGCCTCCACAGTCTGTTCAGCCTTTCCTGATAAATATATTGGCCCAAAAATTCGGCCCTTCCTGGGTGAGTAAACAATTCATACTCACCCGTATTGCTTCCCGAAGTGCCGGTTTCCTGCATGCACTGCGCATGCGCGAGAAACCGGAACTTCCGGTATGATGAAGGGGGCGGTTCCTAGGTGAACCGTGTGCGCGGTAGAGGCTGCACGCACGCAGCAAACTTAGATTTTTTTTCAGGTTTCTACGCGAGGGTAAGTATTGAAGATACTACGCTAATGAAAAGGAAGCGCAAGACCCGTTTTGAACAAGGTAAGTGGTTAATTAAGTATAATTTAAAAAAAAAATCAACAGGTTTATCTTTTTTAGGTACTTTAAAGAAAGGTAAGTTTATTTTTATAACTTTTAAAAAGTATTTTAATTTTTTCAAAAATTTTAATTTTTGTTTAAAGTGGTTAATTTATTTAACTATAATTATTTTATAAATGTGATGTTTTTTTTTAAATTTATTTTAAGTTTAGCTGTTCTTTTGGGGCCGATTTCAATTCACAGATTTGACAGGTCTCCTGTCAAATCTATGAATGAAAGATGGTCTGCTGCCATTAGCTCTCCATGGCCCACGTGATCCCAGGGGACGCATCACACTAACTGCGCCCTTGGGACACGCAAGCACTGCGCGCCGGCAGTTGGGAGAGGCCCAGGAGCCGAAGTTCCCGTGGGCCCAAAACACAACGGCAGGCGCGGTAGGTAAGAGCGCGCGCGATCCTTACCCCCGCGGCAAGCCGGAGAGCCGAATTTCTAGGCCATTCTCTCAATTCTGGTATCATTCTTGTGAATCTTTTTTGCACTTTCTCCAGTGCCTCTATATCCTTTTTATAATATGGAGACCAGAACTGTGGACAGTTCTCCAAGTGTGGCCAAACCAAGGTTTAATACAAGTTTAATATACAAGATAAATATTTCCAGGACACCGGGGAGAACGACCCTGCTCTTCTTCCAAATAGTGCCACGGGATCTTTTACGTAAAACTGAGAGGCCGAAAGTCAACGGGCTCGATTTTGCCAGGCCCGAGGAGGCGGGATTGGAGGCGTGTGAGGTGTTAAAATCGCAAAAACTGGCGGGCGGGCCCGATCCCGCCTTCATCCCGCCTCCGAGCAATTTTCCCACATGCGAGTTTTCTGACCCCGTCTCCATTCCGCCTCCAAGAGGTGGGATAGGCCCTTAAGGCTCTTAACAACCAGTTAAGTGCCTCAAAAATCCCAATTTTGAGAGGCATTTCTGATTTGAACAGTTTTTCCACATGCGACACGCCTCCTCTGAAACACGCCAGTGAAACTTGACGGCAGCACAAGTGGATTGCTTACTAACAGCTGCAGCTCCACCATTAAAAAGGAGTTTTCAGCAATCTTCATTTGCAGGTGGCAGAACTTTGTTGTCTAAGGTCTGGGGGAACTTTTTACAGGCCTACTCATTGTTGTGGAAGTTTGGAGCCTGACACCCATCTCCAGTGTGACCTCCTGGGAAACCCCTCGCCCCACCTTGAATGAGCACTTCCTTAACTGAGATATATACCAGAAGAATGGGAACCATTTATTTCCTTTACTCCTGGACATCAGATTTGGACGAAGACCAGCCGCGGCACCAGCAGAACCCTGAACAACTGCAGCACCAACTGCAGGAGCAGCAGCAGGAGCTCCAAGCTGCTGCTCACAAAGAAACATAGAAGATAGGAGCAGGAGTAGGCCATTCGGCCCCTCTAGCCTGCTCCGCCATTCAATGCGATCATGGCTGATCATCCAATTTCAGAACCTTGTCCCTGCTTTCTCCCCATATCCCTTGATCCCTTTAGCCTTAAGAAATATATCCAACTCCTTCTTGAATATATTTAATGAATTGGCCTCTACTGCCTTCTGTGGTAGAAAATTCCACAGGTTCACCACTCTCTGGGTGAAGAAATTCCTCCTCATTTCTGTCCTAAATGGCTTACCCCTTATCCTTAGACTGTGACCCCTGGTTCTGGACTCCCCGACCATCGGGAACATCCTTCCTGCATCTAGTCTGTCCAGTCCTTTCAGAATTTTATAAGTTTCAATGAGATCCCCTCTCATTCTTCTAAACTCCAGCAAGTAAAAGCCCAATCGACCCAATCTCTCCTCATACGTCATTCCTGCCATCCCAGGTATCAGCCTGGTGAATCTTCGCTGAACTCCTTCCATGGCAAGAACCTCCTTCCTCAGATAAGGTGACCAAAACTGCACACAATACTCAAGATGTGGTCTCACCAAGGCCCTGTACAACTGCAGCAAGACATCCTTGTTCCTGTACTCGAACCCTCTCACTACGAAGGCCAACATACCATTTGCCTTCTTAACCGCCTGCTGCACCTGCATGCTTACCTTCAGCGACTGGTGCACAAGGACACCCAGGTCTCGTTGCACTTCACCTTCTCCCAATCTATTGCTATTCAGATAATAATCTGCCTTCCTGTTTTTGACACCAAAGTGGATAACCTCGCATTTATCCACGTTATATTGCATCTGCCATGCTTCTGCCCAATCACCCAACCTGTCCAAATCATACTGGAGTTTCTCGGCATCCTCCTCACAGCACACACGCCCACCCAGCTTTGTGTCGTCTGCAAACTTGGAGATATTACATCTAGTTCCCTTGTCTAGATCATTAATATATATTGTGAATAGCTGGGGTCCAAGGACCGATCCCTGCGGTACCCCACTAGTCACTGCCTGCCACTCGGAAAAAGACCCGTTTATTCCAACTTTTTGCTTTCTGTCTGCCAAACAGTTCTCTATCCAAGTCAATACCTTGCCCCCAATCCCATGTGCCTCAACTTTACATGCTAATCTCTTATGCGGGACCTTATCGAAAGCCTTTTGAAAGTCCAAATACACCACATCCACTGGTTCTCCCTTATCTATTTTACCAGTTACATCATCAAAAAATTCCAGTAGATTAGTCAAGCATCATTTACCTTTTGTAAATCCATGTTGACTTTGTCCGATCCTGTCACTGTTTTCCAAGTGCTCTGCTATTACATCTATTATAATGGACTCTGGCATTTTCCCCACTACCGATGTCAGGCTTACCGGTCTGTAATTCCCCGTTTTCTCTCTACCACCTTTTTTGAATAGTGGGGTAACATTAGCTACCCTCCAATCCATGGGTATTGTTCCAGATTCCATCGAATGTTGGAAGATGATCAGCAATGCATCTACTATTTCTAGGGCCACTTCCTTAAGTACCCTAGGATGTAGATTATCAGGCCCTGGGGATTTATCGGCCTTCAATCCCGCCAATTTCCCTAACACCATTTCCCAACAAATACTGATTTCTTTCAGTTCCTCCCTTTCATCAGGCCCTATGTTCCCCGACATCTCTGGGAGGTTATTTGTGTCCTCCTTTGTGAAGACAGAACCAAAATATGTATTTAATTGGTCTGCCACCTGAAGCTGCACAGGCCAGAAGGCGCCAGCACATGGAAGCCCGTCGGCGCAGGAGATACCCCGCAAACAGGGTCCACAGACAGAGGAGCAGCTACCTCAACATGACTGAGCAGCAGTGCCAAAGGAGGCTCAGACTTTCGCGAGAGGTAGTGGGTGACATCTGCGCAATGCTGCAGCGAGACCTGGAGCCCAGAGGAGCGGGTGGACACCCCTTACCAGTGGCCGTCAAAGTCACCACCGCACTCAACTTTTTTGCTTCAGGCTCATTCCAGGGATCAGCAGCAGACATCAGCGTCGTCTCCCAGGCGGCCGCACACACTTGCATCATGCATGTAACCGATGCCCTCTTTGCCATCGCGCACAATCACATCCATTTCTCCAAGGATCAAGCCAGTGTAACTGCGCGTGCGTTTGGGTTTGACAATCTGGCAGGCGTTCCAAGGGTACAGGGCGTCGTTGACTGCACACATGTGGCCCTTAAGGCACCCCATCACAATCCAGGTATTTTTGTCAACCGCTAGGGCTTCCACTCCCTCACCGTATAGCTGGTGTGTGACCACAAGAAGGAAATTTTGCATGTTTGTGCCAAGTACCCTGGCAGTTGCCATGACTCCTTCATCCTGCGCCAGTCTAGTGTGCCTCCACTCTTCAGTCCGCCAGACCAACATAACAGGTGGCTACTTGGAGATGAGGGCTATCCCCTGAAGACGTGGCTAATGACACCGTTGAGGATCTCATCCAATGAAGCTGAGGAGCGCTACAACTCGAGCCACATTTCCACCAGATCCATAATCGAGCAAACCATCGGCTTGCTGAAGATGCGCTTCAGATGCCTGGATAGATCAGGTGGAGCCCTGCAGTACTCATCAGCCAGGGTCTCCAGAATCGTCATGGTTTGCTGTGCACTTCACAACATGGCACAGCATCGTGGCTTGCAGATGCCTGAGGAACGAATGGCTCATCACATAGCCTCCTCAGATCAGGAGGAGGAGGAGGAGAGCGACAATGACCAGCTTGCAGAGGCGCATCAACCAGCGCCAGCAGCATGCGAGCACATTGCTGGCCGGGATGCAAGGCACGCACTCATCTTGGCCAGATTTGCTTGGCCTAGCCAATCAAGCACTTTTGCCTCGCAGCTTCTTATCAGAGCATTGACAATGGCCAAGAACCTACGGTTCCTACCACTCTGACCACCATACTGACAATTGCAAGTCATCCTAAGCCCTCAATGTGGAAGTCCCATTAGCGATATGACACACGCCACAACTGCAACAGTTGACATCAGAATTTTTAGTTACAATAACCAACTGATGGCTTTTCAACATTAAACATAACATTTCACCCAAGTGACTACCCTTGTGACTACTTGTGCATTATCTTCCTCTTACGCGTACTCCTACGTGGTGCTTCCCCTGTGGCTTCAGCAGATGTGGAGGCCTCTTGCTCACTTTCTTGCTGCTCCTGTCTCGACACCTTTGGCGGCCGTCCTCTGGGGTTGCGAACCTGTGAGGGCTCGGCAACAGTCTGCTGCTCCTGCGGCTGTGCAGGTGTTGAGACGCCGATCTCAGTTGGATGGGGACTCTGGTGGGGCTCTGACCGAGGACTTCGCAGTGGCATGGTCGTGTGAGCGCTTGGAGAGGAGCCCCCACTTCCTTGTTGTCTGCCAGCTACATCCCTCTCATGGGTCAGCCCCACTTCAGAGCTAGCAAGTGGCTTGACAGCACCTTGCTGCACTGCATGGGGGCCATGAGGACCCGTTTCTGCACTGGAAGTCCTACTCCAAGGACTTGCCAGAAGGTCTGGTTTGTTTTCTCAAGAGCTGACCATCGCTCCTCCAGAGATGTCAGTCTATTCTGAACAATGACCATTTTTTCCATACCCTGGCGACGAAGCTCCTTGATGGATGTAGCCATCCTCTCCTCTACCGTAGCCATCCTCTCCTCTACGGTAGCCAGCCTTACCATGGAGCTATTCATCCTTTCCACGGAGGTTGCCATCCTTTCCGTGGTGATGTGTTCATGCGCCAACGCCTCCACAAAGGCTCTGCTCATGTTAGCGATGGACTCCTCCATTCGCTCCACACTCGCAGCGACCCTGGAGACAAAACCTGCCAGAGACTCCTGCACCTCTTCCTGGAGTTCCAGCACCGCTCTTCTTCTGGATGGACCCGGAGATAGAGGGTGGACATGCAGCTGAGCCGAGCTGGCAGAGTCCTGCGCCCTCCGACTAGGACTCTCCACTGCTGTCCCTGTCTCCACCATCTGCTGATGCTCACTTGTGAGCTGTGATACACCAGGTGACAACACTACACTATCTCGCGAAGGTACCACCAAGGTGTGAGTGTCTGCGCTGGTGCTGGGTGCGCTGAATTCTGCTGACGCTATGCCCTCAGAGGTTGCAGCTTCCTCTGAGGAGTCTGGAGGCTCAGGCTGTCCCACCTGGATAGTGGGGACGGGGGCTTTCGATGGTCCTGTGGGGGAGTAAAGGAAAGAGTCAGAGATGTGAGGCCAAGGTTACATGCACATTGAATATTGTAGATGATCAAAAGTCAATCTGTTAGAGCATCAGAATCATTATCAATGACTCATGCAATATCAATGAGAGAGACGATAAAGTATTCTGTCACCAGCTTGCTCTGATGCACCCATCTGTCCGTCCCCCACTTGCGCATCCTCCTCCACTCCCACGATCTCCAGGGCCGCCTCCTCCCAGGGGGTGAGCTGGGCTACTGAGGGTGGCCCTCCTCCTGTCCTTGCTCTTTCCCTCTTATTGTGAGTTCTCTTTTTCTGCAATGAGGGAGACAAGTGGAGTTTGAGTGAGAATGAATGAGTGAGTGTAGAGAATCCATATCATTGATGGTTAGAAGGAGACAAAGATGGAGTGAGGTGGCAAGACCAGGGTCCCTCCCTGTGTGTTGTAAGTTGTTTTTATAGCATCACAGCGATAGGGAGTGTGAGGGCTGCATAGTCTAATAGTTAGGTGAATGTGACCATAGAGAGAGAGGGAATGGGTAAGGGTGCAGGGATGTCAGTGTCAAGTGGGATGTGGAGGAAGAGGTTGTCAAAGCAGAGGGCTGGTGAGGAGAGGCAATGGGGATCAGATTGAGGGTGATGGGAAAGTCATACTCACATTTCCTGTGCGCAGAAGGTCATGAAACTTCTTCCTGCACTGCAGCCAGGTTCTGCGGCACATAGACAAAGAGTTGACCTCCTGGGCCACTTGCATCCACACAGCTTTCGTCTGCTGGGGAGGCTTCTTCCTCCCTGAGGAAGGGAAGAGCACCTCCTTATTTCCTCTTGCTCCCTCCACCAGAGCTTGCAGGGCGGCGTCATCGAACCTTGCTGCAGACTTTGGCCTACTGCTGGACATATTGGCTGGAGGAATCTATCACAGCAAAGGGCATAAGGTTTGCAGTCTGCAGAAGAAGCAAGGCTGCTTGCAGGCCTTAAATCCAGCAGCATTGATGACGTCATCGGAGGCGAGTTTCAGGATGGAAAGACTAATTGGGCCAGGGGTTCCCACACGCTGGAAATCAATTGCCCAATTGGGGGAAAATCGCATATTTTTCCCACATCAAATTGGAGTCAGGTGGCTAACACGAAAAGCGGCTGACACGCCCCCAGCCCGCCCCAATGGCAAAATCGAGTCCAACATCTCCGGCAGTGCAGCACTCCCTCGGTACTGCCCACAACCCACTAACTCAGGCGAGATTGCTGCCACTGAGCCACGTCTGACACCTATACTATATATAAAAGCGAAATACTGCAGACGCTGGAAATCTGAAATAACGACAGAATATGCTGGAAATGCTCAGCCGGTCAGGCAGCATCTGTGGAGAGAGAAACAGAGTTGTGACGAAAGGTCATCGACCTGAAACGTTAACTCTGTTTCTCTCTCCACAGATGCTGCCTGACCTGCTGAGTATTTTCAGCAGTTTCTGTTTTTATTTCCTATGCTATATAAGTTATTACACATGAAATTCTCTCTTACTTCATGATGATCGGAATGAAGAGGCCTGTTTCTTGTTTACTTTTACTACTGTTGTCTGATCAGCTGCAAAAACAGAACTAAGTGCATTCAGCTCTTCTAAGATATTTATATACCATCTACAACCTTTAGAGTCACCAAAACAAAATAGCCCCTCCCCCTGGATTATGTGATTATTCACGTGTTGTTTTGAACTTGCTATACTGGTTGCTCTGATGATGTTATATTCTGCTGCATAGCAACAATGGGTGGACTTCATAAAATAATTCATTGTATGTTAAGTGGGTGGAATTATGATGATAGGGGAGCGATGAGATAATTTCCATGAACTGTTCCCCAGGTGTACAGACACCAACTTACTTTCTGTAGTAAGTGGAGTGGAAATTGGACCACACAGTGCCCATTTTTTCGGGTACATAATGGGAGCAAAAAGCATCAATTTCCCAGCGCTGTCTCCCATGTATCCAAGTGTGCCTGAAATACATCCGACGTCATTGGGTGATGATATTCAGGCATCCCTGTCGGCCATCTAAAACAGGCATTAGGCCCCCTGCATATGTTAATGAGGGAACTCGCCCCTGTTTCAGGGCCTCTCCTGGAAATTCATCAGCGCTGAGCGGAGCAGGCATCGGGGCCATGGAAGCATCTTAGTCCAACCCACTGCTGTCCATATCTTATAACATCTTCACACCACCCACAAAACCTGAGAGGCTGAGACTGCAAGAGGAACAGAATTTCCAATTTCCCAGCAGACACTCACATTAACCAGAATGATATCAGGGCTTAAAAGGTTAAATTATAAGGACAGGTTGAATAAACTTGTTTGGTGTATGCTTGAGTTTAGAATGGTGAGGGAGGATCTAATTGAGGTGTTTAAAATGATAATGGGATTCGATCGGGTCGATACAGAGAAACTATTTCCTCTGGTGGGGGAATCCAGAACAAGGGAGCAGAATCTTATAATTAAAGCGAGGCCAGTTAGCCGACCGACCGACCGAGTTCACCACTCTCTGGGGTACCAGAAAACGTTGCCAGAAGAAACAGAGCAGTCGCGTAACCAACATTCCATTCAGTGTTATCAGGATCTTCCACCAGACGAAGTTCAACACCACCTTCAGTGTGCCAGTGCAGCCTTCGGTCGCCTGAGGAAGAGAGTCTTTGAAGACCAGGACCTCAAACCCGGCACTAAGCTCAAGGTCTACAGAGCAGCAGTGATACCCGCCCTGCTGTATGCCCCAGAGACATGGACCATGTACAGCAGGCACCTCAAAGCACGGGAGAGGTACCACCAACGCTGCCTCCACAAGATCCTGCAAATCCATTGGCAGGATAGGCGCACCAACGTCAGTGTTCTTGCTCAGGCCAACATCCCCAGCATCGAAACTTTGACCACGCTCGATCAGCTCCGATGGACGGGTCACATTGTCTGCATGCCCGATACGAGACTCCCAAAACAAGCGTTCTACTCGGAGCTCCGGCACGGCAAGAGAGCCCCAGGTGGGCAGAGGAAACACTTCAAGGACACCCTCAAAGCCTCCTTGAAAAAGTGTAACATCCCCACTGACACCTGGGAATCCCTGGCCCTAGACCACATAAAGTGGAGGAGAAGCATCCGGGAAGGCGCCGAACAGCTCGAGTCTCTTCGCCGGGAGCAAGCGGAAGCCAAGCGCAGGCAGCGCAAGGAGCGCACGTCAACCCAAGCACCCCACCCACCCGCCCCTTCAACCACCGTCTGTCCCACCTGTGACAGAGACTGTAGGTCCCGCATTAGACTCATCAGTCACCTGAGAACTCATTTTCAATGTGGAAGCAAGTCATCCTCGGTTCCGAGGGACTGCCTAAGAAGAAGAAGTGTTATCAGGAGCTTCCTCCAGAGCCTTCTCAAAACATTCCTTTGCCTCTTCATAGTATTGACTAGAAGAACTCAATAATGACCAACCCTTCTCCCCGTACACTTCAGGTATCAGTGCTGTATACCGAGAGCCATTAGTAAATCGTTTACAGATCATCTCCAGCTTGTCGAGGTAGGACTGGGCCTCTGTCAGTTGTCCCATGTGATAATATACCCAAAATTGAGAGGTCGCACAACACCAGGTTATAGTCCAACAGTTTTATTTGAAATCACAAGCTTTCGGAGCTATCACTCCTTCCTCAGGTGAAGTAAATTGGATACAGAATCGTCAGAGCATATATAGATGGAAAAAAAAGCATGTGTACTTTACAATTGCAGACCAATAAATTAAATCATCCTGACTATCTGCCGAGGTGTGATAAAGTTAATTAAGTCAGCCAGGAAGGTACCACATCAAAAGACATAGCAAGATACAACTGAGACAATGAGGTGTAGTCGCAGGGGTTCCAACGTGTCAAAAGCTGCCGTCTGTATGTAAAACGAAAAGCTTTAAAAAAAAAATTTTACTTTTTTACTGGGAAAATTTTTACTTTTTTACTGGGAATCACATCTGTGAACAAGCTAACGACGACTCGAGTCCGGATCACGTCATGTATCGTGACATAAACCCAAGATCCCGATTGAGACCGTCTTCATGAGTTCGGAACTTGGCTATCAGTTTCTGCTCGATGATTTTGCGTTGTCGTGTGTTTCTAAGGTTGCCTTGGAGAACGCTTACCCGCAGATCCGAGGCTGAATGTCCTTGACTGCTGAAGTGTTCCCCGACTGGGAGGTAACAATCCTGCCTGGCGATTGTTGCGCGGTGCTCGTTCATACGTTGTCTCAGTGTCTGCATGGTCTCGCCGATGTACCATGCCGCGGTGCATTCTTTCCTGCAACGTATGAGGTAGACAACGTTGGCCGAGTCACATGAGTATGTACCATGTACCTGGTGGGTAGTGTCCTCACGTGTGATGGTGGTATCTGTGTTGATGATCTGGCATGTCTTGCAGAGTTTGCCATGGCAGGGTTGTGTGGTGTCGTGGTCGCTGTTATCCTGAAAGCTGGGTAATTTGCTGCGAACGATGGTACTTCTGAGGTTAGGCGGCTGTTTGAAGGCAAGTAGTGGAGGCGTGGGGATGGCCTTAGCGAGGTGTTTGTCGTCATCGATGACATGTTGAAGGCTGCGAAGAACATGTCGTAGTTTCTCCGCTCCGGGGAAGTACTGGACGACGTAGGGTACCCTGTTGGTTGTGTCCCGTGTTTGCCTTCTGAGGAGGTCTATGCGATTTTTCGCTGTGGCCCGTCGGAACTGTCGATCGATGAGTCGAGCGTCATATCCCGTTCTTACGAGGGCGTTTTTCAGCGTCCGTAGGTGTCCATCGCGTTCCTCCTCGTCTGAGCAGATCCTGTGTATTCGCAGGGCTTGTCCATAGGGGATGGCTTCTTTAACATGGTTAGGGTGGAAGCTGGAGAAGTGGAGCATCGTGAGGTTGTCCGTGGGCTTGCGGTAGAGTGAAGTGCTGAGGTGTCCGTCTTTGATGGAGATTCGTGTGTCCAGGAATGAGACCGATTCTGAGGAGTAGTCCATGGTGAGTTTGATGGTGGGATGGAACTTGTTTATGTTATCGTGTAGTCTTTTCAGTGATCCTTCGCCATGGGTCCAAAGGAAGAAAATGTCGTCGATGTATCTGGTGTACAGCGTTGGCTGGAGGTCCTGTTGGACTATAACCTGGTGTTGTGCGACCTCTCAATTTTGTCCACCCCAGTCCAACACCGGCATCTCCGCATCATAATATACCCAGGCATAGTTTCCATAGGTGATGATGCTTCTTCTTTCAAATTCATGTTCATGATTCTCCCTCAGAATCTTTTCAGCTTCCTTTAAGTTTTGAATTGCCTCTTCACAGTTGCCTTGCAGACAGTAAACAAAAGCGAGATGGTTGTGTGGCATGGCCTGATATTTCACACCAGCCTGTATTGAATCTTGCAATCTTTGCTTCATATTGTCCAAGTCAATGTTTTCTTTCTGTGGGCCCCACGTGAAGTGACATTGGAGCTGATCGAGCTTCTCTTTCAACAAATCCTTCTGTGCATTGCTGCAAGAGAACAAAATCTTTCATAATCCATCTTATCTGCAACTGTAACCCATTCATTTTTGATCCTTGTGATTGTTTTAACGCTGGCCTTGGATTAGCACCAAATGGCACAGCAGAGATATTTAGCAATGGTACATTATTATTCTATGGCATTTAATTCATATTCCAGTAGTGGACTGTGCTGGTGACTCTCTATACTGAAGTTACAAGTGAATTGCAGTCACCATCACTTGTGTTGAGTAACTTGTTCATATTAAACTTTCACAATGAATCTGAGCACTTCTGGTGATTTCTTGAATGAACCAGCTACTGAGGTTGAGAATTCTGAACTGTGGGAATGAGTTCTTTTTAAAATCACCGCTGCAGAAACCAGAAAATCAGCTGAAAATGGGGTGCACAGGAATCGATCATCAGAGATAGTGGGGGTCATTTTAACCCCCAAAAACCGGCTGGTTGTGGTCGGGTGAGATGTGAACATTTAAAAAAATCTCAAACTTGACACCAAGCCGCCTTCAATTTGCCCTCTTTCAGGTTTAAAGGAGGCAGGACAGGAGACGGTTTGGCCATTTAAATATTATAATGAGGCTGTGTGCCTCACATTTAACTTGCCTTCCAGGTTTAACCCTGGCCGGCCAGGTTTCCCGGATCTCAGGAAAGCCGAGAGATAAAGGGAGGAGAGGACTGCTTTGTGGAAAAGGTAATTGGCTGCACTGCACTGCTTGTGGGCCAGGAGGAGCAGGAGAGCTTCCCCACGGCCCCCTAAGCTTACCTTCTTCCCTACCATCGGACCCCCACCCCCTCATCAGGCACCCCCAACAAAAGACTCAACCTCTCCCCCCCGGGATCGGGGATCAGCCCCCCCGGGATCGGACCATCCCCCAGGATCGGGGATCAGACCCCCCGGGATCGGACAATCACCCAGGATCGGGGATCGGACCCCCACCCCATTATCAGGCACCCCCATCAAAAGACTCAACTTCTCCCCCCCGGATCGGGGATCAGCCCCCCCGGGATCGGACCATCCCCCAGGATCGGGGATTGGACCCCCCAGGATCAGGGATCAGACCCCGGGATCAGGGATCTTCCCACCCGGAGTTGGGGATTGGACCCAACTAGGATCTGACACCCCCACGACTGGGGATTGGTGCCCCTGGGATTGGTCTCTCCCCCCAGGATTGGTGATCGGACCTACGTGGGATCCGCCCCCCCCCCCACCCCACATTCTCACTAACGCAGCCGCAGGCTCCCTACCATCAACATCCTAGTGGTCACCATTGATCAGAAACCTAACTGGACCAGCCATATCAGAGGCTGGGTATTCTGTGGCGAGTGACTCACCTCCTGATGCCCCAAAGCAGTTCCACCATCTACAAGACACAAGTCAGGAGTGTGATGGAATACTCTCCACTTGCCTGGATGAGTACAGCTCCAACAATACTCTAGAAGCTCGATACCATCCAGGACAAAGCAGCCCGCTTGATTAGCTACCCATCCACCACCTTAAACATTCACTCCCTCCACCACCGGTGTACCGTGGCTGCAGTGTGTACCATCTACAAGATGCACTGCAACAACTCGCCAAATAGCGCTTCCCAAACCCGCGACCTCTACAATGTAGAAGGACAAGGTCAGCAGGCATATGGGAACACCACCACCTCCAAGTTCCCTTCCAAGTCACACACCATTCTGACTTGGAAATATATCGCCGATCCTTCATCGTCGTCGGGTCAAAATCCCGGAACTCCCTCCCTAACAGCACTGTGGGAGTACCTTCACTACATGGACTGCAGCAGTTCAAGAAGGCTGTTCACCACCATCTGTTCCAAGGCAATTAGGGATGGGCAATAACTGCTGGCCTTGCCAGCAAAACCCACATCCAATGAATAAAAAAAAATAATGTCTTGTTTAGAACTTGCTGAGTGTACATTGGCTGCTCCGTTGGCATTATTTTCTGCTGCATAGCCACTGCCGGCCCGCGTTCGCCCGGTCCCAATCTCCTCGCTCCTCCTTCCCAGGACCACCTGGAGGGTCACTGCCTGCAGAGGCAGCCAGACCGAATTGGTGCTCCAGATTGCGGCGAGTTTCCTCTCGACACTCGATTGGTGTTCACAGCTCGACAGAAATATGTTGAGGAGGCCCGAGGTCCACCGTCAGTCGAGCCTCGGGTCTCAGGTGTCTGGTGCGAGTCTGAGTGTGCTGACCATTCTGTGTCTGAAAACAGGCCAAAACCAATTTCCAGGGCAGTGTGGGCTGACTCATTGATTGACTGCTGAGCTGCTCAGAATGTGATTTTCTAACTCGAGTTAAACTTACACTAAATTCACAACATTAATATGAACCTTATCTCGTGTGTTTAATACCAGACAGTCACAGCGCAGAAAATACCATCCAAGACCAAAGTTAGAGAAATGACTGCAACATTACAAGGAGAGAGAACTGTGGAAATTGGTGACATGTATGAACAGAAAAGGAGTAATCTTTAATCCCCCAACAAAATATGAGCAACTTCTATGAATCAAAGTGTCTGGGTTGACCCAAATAATAAATAAGTCGCCAAAGTTTCTGCTGAGTGTAAAACCAGCTCATTAGGCTTAAAAATTAACAATAAAATTCTCAAACTGAAGGATAAACTAAGACAGGTTGAAGCAAACTTGGCTCAGTGGGTAGCACTGTGGCCCCTGAGTCAGAAGGTTGTGGATTCAAATCCCACTCCAGAGACGTGAGCACCTAATCTAGACTGACAGTTCAGTGCATTACTGAGGGAGTGCTGCACTGTCGGAGGTGCCATCTTTCAGATGAGACGTTAAGCCGAGGCCCCATCTGCCCTCTCAGGTGAACAACTCGAAACAGCTGGAAAAGAATCTGGAAAGGGAGGGGGCGGATGCTGTTGTTGTCATCCATCTCAGGATTATTAACCAAACCACGTGCAAATTGGCATAGAGACAAACAGATTAGAAAAGTCAACACGTGGCTAAAGGAGTGGTGTGGGAAGGAGGGCTTCCATTTCTTGTGACACTGGCACCAGTACTGGGACCGGCAGGCGCTGTACCATTGGGACGGGCTGTACCTGAACCGGGCTGGGATCAAGGTCCTTGCGGAAAGGATAACGAGGGCTTTAAATAAGACTTTAAGCTAATAACATGGGGGAGGGTTGGGGGGATGTGGTGCGGGGAGGGAACTGCTAGAAATTACAAAAATCTAACAATAAAAGAACCAGGAAAAGAGAGTAAAGGTCAAACTAAAGGAAGGAACAAGGATAACACAAATGGCCAGCGATCAGATCAAGTCATTGAGCATAAAGGTAAAATAACTACTATAAACAAAGAGAGAGGAATAATAAATGAAAACAATTTAAATTGTTTGTACAGCAATGTACGTAGTATTCAAAACAAAATGGATGAACTGGAGGCAATAATTTGTAGCGAGGATCCGGATATAGTAGGAATGACTGAAACATGGCTTCATAGAGAACAGGATTGGCAACTAAATATTCCAGGATACAACACATTCATGAAGGAAAGGGAATGAATGAGAGGAGGTGGAGTAGCTGCAGTAGTTAAGATAACATAATGGCAGTAGAAAAAAAGCACGTAACTAGCTTAGGGCCTAGGATGTGACTAGTATGATAGATACAGAATGCAAATGGATGAGTTAAAAGGTAAGTAGGGATCCATCACCCTAATAGGGGAATACCACAGACCACCAAATAGTGGAAGGGAATTTGAGATATAAATATGTAAGCAAATCTACAAGTTGAGTAGCAGGTATAGAATAATATTCACGGGAGATTTCAACTACTCCCAACAAATCTGGCAGGAAAAGTAGCAAAAGGAGAAAAGGGAATTGAGTTTTTACCGTGTATACAGGACGCCTTTCTCACTCAGTACGTAAGAAGTCCAACAAGAAAAGAATCGCTGCTGTAATGGGTAATGAACCAAAACAGATAGGATTGAGAGTGACATAAGTAGGTCAAAGACTGAGGTAATAGATTGGAAAAGAGCAAATTATGAGGATATGAGGGTGGAACTAAAGAAGATAAATTGGGAGAAAATCTTGAAAAACAAAGAGACCGAAAAACAGTGGGAAATCTTTAAAAGGGTAATCGATAGAGTTCAAGAGAAACACATTGCACTAAAAGCCAAAAACAAGCAAGCTAATTATGGGGCACCGTGGATGAATAAAGAACTAAAGGGAAAATTGAATCTCGAGAAAAGGACATATGAGAAGTAGTTAGATATTAAAGGAGAGGAGGACAAAGGGAATATGAAGAACTTAGGAGAGAAGTTAAAATCACAATCAGTAAGGCAAAGAGAAATGACAAAATCAAACAGAAATATAAAAAGACCCAATAAAGTGTTCCATAGAAACATAAATAACAAAAGGGAAATTAAAGTAGTGATAGGTCCACTAAAGGATGAGCAAGATAAACTCACAGGTAATGACAGAAAAAGGCAGAAGTATTGAATAACTACTTCGCCTCAGTTTTACTAAAGAAGATAACAAAATCGACACTTCACTAGAGGATGAGCTTAAAAAGAATATTAATACAGTTGGGATAGAACAGGAGAAAATAATTGACAAACTAGCTGAACTAAAAAATGATAAACCCCAGGTCCCGATGGTATACGCCCACACAGACTCAAGGAAACTAGGGAGGAGATAGCAGAGGCACTAGTTTATATATTTCAAAGTTCCATAGACAAGGGGGTAGTGCCAGAGGGCTGGCAGACAGCTAATGCTGTTCCAAAATACAAAAAGGGAAATAGAACAAAACCTTGGAACTATAGACCAGTCACCTTAATGTCAGTGAGAGGAAAGATACTGGAATCTACACTAAAAGAAGTGATAGAAGAGCATCTGGAGACAGAAAATGTAATAAAAGTAGTCAACATGGATTCCAAAAGGCTGAGTCATGCCGAACTAACCTGATAGAATTCTGTGAAGAGGTAACAGAAAGAGTAGACAAGGGTAATGCAGCAGATGTCATATAGCTGGATTTTCAAAAGACCTTCATTAAGGTACCACAGGGTAGGCTCATGGCAAAGGTTAGGGCATGTGGAGTCAGAGGACAAAAACATGAATTGGTAACAAATTTGCTTAAAAAAGAAAACAAAGTGCAGGGGTAAAGGACAGTTATTCAGATTAGAGTAAGTTAAAAGTGATGCTCCACAAGGATCAGTGCTGGAACCACTGTTGTCCATAATTTACATTAATGATTTGGACTTCGGAACAAATGCTTCACAAGAACATTGTCAATCAAAATTTAACACCGAGGTACAGAAGGAGATATTAGGGCAGATGACCAAAAGCTTGGTCAAAGAGATAGATTTTAAAGAGTATCTTAAAGAGGGAGAGGTAGCGAGGCAGAGAGGTTTAGGGAGGGAATTACTGAGCTTTGGACCTGGGCAGCTGAAGGCACGGCCGCCAATAATGGAGCAATCAAAGTCGGGGATGCGAAAGAGGCCAGAATTGGAGGAGCGCAGTGATCTCAGAGGGTTGTAGGGCTGGAGGAGTTTACAGAGATAGGGAGGGGCGAGGCCATGGAGGGATTTGAACACAAGGATGAGAATTTTTAATTTGTGGCGTTGCCGGACCGGGAGCCAATGTAGGTCAGCGAGCACGGGGGTGATGGGTGAACGGGACTTAGTGCGAGTTAGGATACGGGCAGCAGAGATTCGGATGAGCGCAAGTTTATGGAGGGTGAAGATGGAAGCCCGACCAGGAGAACACTGGAATAGTTAATTCTAGAGGTAACGAAGGCATGGATGAGGGTTCCAGCAGCAGATGAGCTGAGTCAGAGGCAGAGTCGGGTAATGTTACCGAGGTGGAAGTAAGTGGTCTTGGTGATGGAGCGGATATGTGGTGGAGAGCTCATCTCAGGGTCAAGTACAGCACCAAGGTTCTGAACGCTCTGGTACAGCCTCAGATAGTTGCTAGGACGAGGGATAGAGTCGGTGGCTAGGGAATGGAGTTTGTGGCGGAGACCGATGGTCTTCCCAATATTTAGTTGATGGAACTTTCTGCTTATCCAGTGCTGGATGTTGAACAAGCAGTGTGACCATTCAGAGAGTGTGGAGGGGTCAAGAGAGGGTGGTGGTGAGGTAGAGCTGGGTATCGTCAGCGTACATGTGGAGCCTTATGTTTTATTTTGGGATGATGTTCACGAGGGGCAGCATGTAGATGTGAAATAGTGGGGGGCCAAGGATAGATCCTTGGGGGACTCCAGAGGTAACGGTGCGGTACTGGGACGAGAAGCCACTGCAGGTGATTCTCTGGCTACGACTGGATAGATAAGAATGGAACGAGGTGAGTGCAGTCCCACCCAGCTGGACCGCGGAGGACAGGTGTTGGAGGAGGATGGAGTGTTCAAATGTGTCAAAGGCTGCAGACGGGTCGAGAAGGACGAGGAGGGGGTAGTTTATCATGGTCACAGCCACATACGATGCAATTTGTGAATTTGATAAGGGCCGTTTCAGTACTGTGGCAGGGGTGGAAATCTGATGGAAGCGATCCAAACATGGAGTTGTGGGAAAGATGGGCATGGATTTGGGAGGTGACAGCACGTTCAAGGAATTTGGAGAGGAAAAGGAGGTTGGTATGCAAAGAGGGGACAAGGGTTGGTTTTTTGAGGAGAGGGCTGATGATGGGAGAGTTGAAGGGGAGGGGGAAAGTACCAGAAAGGGAACTGTTAACAATATCAGCTAATATGGGAGCCAGGAATGGAAGTTGAGAGATCATCAGTTTGGTGGGAATAGCGTGGAGAGAGCATGAGGTGGATCTCATGGACAAGTTGAGCTCAACGGGAGCATGAGGGGAAATAGGAGAGAAACGAGAGAAAGATCGAGGGGGTGATTTTATCAATGGGGACGTGATGGAGGCGGGACTGCTGCTTGTCAGGTTTTAGTCCCGCCTCCATCGACGTCCGGCCAACCCACGCTATTTTCCCTTGATTGACCTTGTTAAGCCCGCCCAGCGGACATAGCCGGCCAATTAAGGGAAAGCCGGTGACAGAGAACATCAGCCTATGACGTTTCATCTGTCAAGTTTTTTTGACAGATTAATTGTCATCATTTGACAGCTCTGTGAAGCTGTCAAACACTGACAATCTGTTTTCTAACTTGAGTCCTTTACTCAAGACTCACTTAGAAAGCTTTCCTGAGCAGAAAGCAGAAGGCTGCTGCATTTAAGAATGCTGCGGCCATTCTTCTTTCTCTGCCGCTGAGATGAGGCAGCTCCATAGCCTAAAGGGATGAAGCCTGGAGGAAGAAGCAAAGGTAAGTAATCTTATTAAAACACTTTAGAGTCACCTCACACACTTACCTCTCCACACTTGCACTCATCACTCACCTGCACAGCGCACTTTTCGGCCGCTCCGACCCCCGCAGACCTACGGCTCGCCTCCCTGATCCTTGTGAGGTTCGGAGCCGTCGGGAAGCCCACACTTTAGGGCTCAAAATAGGGATTAGCCAAAAAACTGCCTGTTAACTACCTGTTAACAAGCAGTTAATTGGCACTAATCCCCTCCCCGCCTTGAGGAGGCAGGACCTGGCGCAGGTCGGGTACCCGCCTCCTGGGAAGATGGCACGGAGGCGGGTTGGGTGCGGGATTGGTACCCACACCCAGATTCTGCCATTTTCCCGCCAGTACGGCCTCCATACCCACCTCCCCAGGGCTGGGAAATCGCCCCCGTAAGTTCAGGGCTAGGGCAAGGGGGAACCTTAGTGGCAATTTAGCCCGGTGGTCTAGGTGAAGGGAGGGAAGCGAGAGAGGCAGCTAAACGGATGAACTTAATATCAGTGATAAAGATGTCCACGAGCTCTTCATACATTTTGCTGGAGGTGAGGGTAGTGGAGGCAGGGGATTGGGGGTTTAAGAAGACTGTTTGTAGTGGAGAATAGAAGCCAGTGGTTATCATTGCAGGATGATCCTGGGATAGTGAGCAGTTTTGGCCGAGGAGAGCAGGGCCCGATAGTGCTTTATGTGATCTAGTCAGATCTGGCGATGAATAGCTAAGCCAGTTGTCCACTATAAATGTCTGGATGCCTTGGACTTAAGGGAGTGGCGATGAGGGCCGTACCAGGGGGAATGACCAGGGTGAAAGAGAGTAATGGTTTAAATGGGGACAAGGGCATCAAAGGTGGAGGTGAGGGTGTGATTGAGCAGATCAGTAGCTGCAGAAATGTCGTGGTGAATGGAGGGCCAAAGGCTAGACAGTTGGGAATTTGAAAGTGCAATTGTCAGTGACTTGGGGAGAGTTTATTCCAGGGGCGGACACAGAAGGAAGTGGGGTTTTGAGGGGTTGGGGGATGTGGATGGAGAGTGATACAAGGAAGTGATCATAGATGGCCTTATCTTTGATTGACACGATGGAAGCAATGAGGCCACGTGAGATGACAAGGTCGAGGGGGTGGCCGTGAATATGGGGCGGGGAGTTTATATGGAGGGAGAGATTAAGGGAGGATAGGAGGGCAGTGAAGAGAGCATGATGGAGTTCAGAAGTACTTGAAATCACCGTGAATGAGATGTCGCTTTGTGTAGAGGCTGAGGGAGGAAAGCAGTGAAGATATCTCGGTGAAAAATTTGGCGTGGTACTTGGGTGGGCGATAGAGAACGAGGATTTTAAATAAGAGGCGAAAGGATGGAACAAGGTGAGATGTTCAAAGGAGGAGAAGGTGCTGGAGGAGCAGGGGGAAAAACCAAGGTGTAATTATGTGATAAGAGCCACACCGTCACCACTGCAGTTTGGGCGTGTTAAGTGGTGAAATGTATAGCCAGGTGGGGAGGCTTCATTTAGGAGGAAGCTGTCATCACCCCTCAGCCAGGTTTCTGTCAAGGCCAAGATGTCGATGCAATCATCCACAATAATCTCGTGCATGGCAAGGGACTTGTTCACAAGTGAACAGACATTCTCGAGGGAGATACGGAGAGGGGCGGCGATAGCTGATTCGCTGGCAGAGTCCACAGGTTCAGACTTGGGAGGGGTGAGTGGGATGGGAAAGGGGTTGCGCTGGGTGGGTAGGTTGGCGAGAGAGGAGGATGAGGCAGTTGGGTTTGCTGCTCCTAAGAAGGGGGTAATGAGTGCCTTGAAAATGTCAAAAGATGCACAAAGAGAGCAGTAGGCTTATCGAAGAGGGAGTCGAGCCTGGGACGGTGGCAGGAGAGTAGGAAGGTGGAAGAGTGCTGAAGGGTTGGGGTAGGGATTCGGGAGCACAGAGTACCCGAGAGGGGAAAAATGATAGGAGGGAGGGGTCTAGGAGGGGTAAAGAGAAAAGAAGAAAAATGGGGGAGAAAAAAGGAGAAATAGAAGTGATGTCTCGGGTCTGGAGCGGCAGGCAAAATACGCACGTGAATGGACACAGGGAAACTCATTTACAGAGCCTTGGTTACATAGCAAGGTTAGGATTGATCTGTCCTGGTAATAAATGGGGAATAAAAAGGAGACAATAGGAGGGAGTCCAGAGGTAAAGTCAGAGTTCCCGTGGTGGGATAAATTTGACGTAGGTAGGGTGGAGTCAGCTTGGAGCATTGACGAACTGATGTCCAGGTTCAGAGACAGGTGTGGAGGGTGAGTGAGTCTAGAAGCTATTTGAAGGGTGGAGAGTCAGTGAATGCACTGCTGGAGGTATTTCCGTGGGAATGAAGAGCCAGGAGGTGTGTAGAATCGATCGCGGGCCAGGAATCAGTGGCGAGGTTGGAGTTCACCATAAGATCCCGAAGCTGTGGTGAAATGGACTACGGCCCGGGAGAGTGAATTTCTGGCCAGGAACCATGCTGTAGTTGGAGCTGAAAAACCAGTAGGACAGCCGAGTAAGCGATGAGGGGGGAGTCCCGGGGCAAGGGAGATCCAAGATTTCCTTGTGGGGCTTTGAGGAACAGTTCTGCCCCTCCTGTCCTGGTCCACAAGGAAACCAAATCATTTTTATTGACAAACTTACCTTTTGTGCCTCTTCTGGCCTACGGATCAGACCAGGAAAGGAGTGGGTAAGTACCACACTCCTTTTTAATTGCTCCCCTGCCCGGTTTCCGCTAGGCGGTGGGGGAGGGGTTTAAAATCGGGACCAAAAAGTCAGTTACAAAGGGGGAGCAGAGCTGGCAACTGACTTGCTGCGTATGTTATTTTATTTCTGGAAACAAACTCCTTGTTCAGTATTCCAAATGTAAATTTAAATAAAGAAGGAATTCCAATGATCTTTACCTCATAATTCTGATTGGATGGAAAATTCGACAAATTCATTCTTCAACTTTCCCTCCAATGGTGTGTTGATCCAGCACAGTGCTCGGTGTGTTATAATTTCCAGATTAGTTGTTTCCTGAATGTGAAACTAGAAACTGAACCTGGTAAACGCAACTAACCACCACTGTTTTGCAATCTGCCTTCTCACCATATGAGAATTTTAAAATTGAGACGTTGCCGGACCAGGAGCCAATGTAGGTCAGTGAGCAAAGGGTTGATGGGTGAACGGGACTTGGTGTGAGTTAGGGTACGGGCAGCAGAGTTTTGGATGAATTCAAGTTTATGGAGGGTGGCAGATGGAAGGCCGGCCAGGAGAGTGTTGGAATAGTCAAGGCGAGAGGTAACAAAGGCATGGATGAGCGTTTCAGCAGCAGCTGAGTTGAGGCAGGAGTGGATTGGTGTGACGTTACCGAGGTGGAAGTAAGCAGACTTACAGATGGAGCGGGTATGTGGTCGGAAGCTCATCTCAGTGCCAAATATGACACCAAGGTTGTGAATGGACTGGTTCAGCCTCAGGGAGAGGGATGGAGTCGGTGGCTAGGGAACGGACTTTGTGTTGGAGACTCCCAATATTTAGTTGGAGGAAATTTCTGCTCATCCAGTACTGGATGTTGAACAAGCAGTGTGACCAATTAGAAACTGTGAAGGGGTGGAGAGAGGTGTTGGTGAGGTAGAGCTGGGTGTCATCAGCGTACATATGGAACCTCATGCTGTGCTTTGGGATGATGTCGCCGAGGGGCAGCATGTCGATGAGAAACGGAGGGGGCCAAGGATAGATCCTTGGGAGACTCCAGAGGTAACGCTGCGGGAGCAGGAAGAGAAACTTTGCAGGTGATTCGCTGACTATGACTGGATGGATAAGAATGGAAACAGGCGAGTGCAGTCCCACCCAGCTGGACGACGGAGGAGAGGCGTTACACATGGATGTTGTGGTCAACCGTGTCAAAGGCTGTAGACAGGTCGAGATCAACGAATAGGGATAGTTTACCACAGTCACAGTCACATAGGATGTCATTTGTGACTTTGATAAGGGCCGTTTCAATACTGTGGCAGGGGCCGCAACCTGATTGCAAGGATTCAAACATAGAGTTGCGGGAAAAATCAGCATTGATTTGAGAGGCAACAACACGTTCAAGACTTTGGAGAGGAAAGGAATTTGGAGATGGGGCTGTGGTTTGCAAGGACAGAGGTGTTAGGGATGTATTTTTTGAGAAGAGGGGTGATGACAGCAGATTTGAAGGGGAGGGGGACAGTACCTGAGGAGAGGGAACCGTTAACAATATCAGCTAATATGGGGGCCAGGAAGGGAAGTTGGGTGGTCATCAACTTGGTGGAAATAGGTTTCGAGTGAGCAGGAGGTGGGTCTCATGGACAAGGTGAGCTTGGAGGGGGCCTGAGGGGTGATTGAAGAGAAACTAGAGAAAGATGCAAGTTCAGGGCTAGACCATAGGTGAAGTTTGTCCCGGTGGGCTAGGTGAAGGGACGGAAGTGGCAGAGGCCACTGAATGGATGGTCTCAATGTTCGTGACAAAGAAGTTCATGACCTCCTTATACTTGTTATTGGAGATGAGGGTGGAATGGGCAGGGAGAGGGATTTAACATAGAATCTAGGAGCAGGAGTAGGCCATTCGGCCCGTCGAGCCTGCTCCACCATTCAATACGATCATGGCTGATCATCCAAATCCAGTACCCTGTCCCCTGCTTTAATCCCCACACTACACATATCCCACCCTACCCCCGTAACCCCACGTATTTAATTCCCCCTAACATATCCCATCCTATCCCCATAACCCCACATATTTAATCCCCCCCTAACACTAAGGGTCAATTTATCATAGGCAAATCAACCTAACCCGCACATTTTTGGACTGTGGGAGGAAACCGGAACACCCGGAGGAAACCCACGCAGACACGGGGAGAATGTGCAAACTCCACACAGACAGTCACCCGAGGTCAGATTTGAACCCGGGTCCCTGGCGCTGTGAAGCACCAGTGCTAACCACTATGCCACCGTGTTGCCCTAAGAAGTCTTTGCAGTGGAGAATAGAAGCCAGGGGTTATCATTCCAGGATGATCCTGGGATAGTGAGCAGTTTTGGCCGAGGAGAGCAGGGCCCGATAGTGCTTTATGTGGTCCAGTCAGATCTGGTGATGAATAGCTAAACCATTTGTCCGCCATGAAATTCAAGTCTGCATCCCTTGGACTTAAAGGAGCGGCGATGAGGGCCATTCCAGGGAGAACAACTAGGGTGAAAGAGAGTAATGTTTTAAATGGGGACAAGGGCATCAAAGGTGGAGGTGAGGGTGTGATTGTGCAGATCAGTAGCTGCAGAAATGTCGTGGTGAATGGAGGGCCAAAGGCTAGACAGTTGAGAATTTGAAAATTCAGTTGTAAATGACTTGGGGAGAGTTTTTTCCAGGGGTGGACACAGAAGGAAGTGGAGTTGGGAGGGGAAAGGGGCAAGTGGCTGGTGAGCAATACAAGGAAGTGATCACAGATGGCCTTATCTGCGATTGACACGGTGGGAGTAGCGAGGCCAGTTGAGGTGGCAAGGTCGAGGGGGTGGCTGTGAATATGGGTCGGGGAGGTTATATGGAGGGAGAGATTAAGGGAGGATAGGAGGGCAGTGAACTCAGAGGTGAGAGAATGCTGAGTTGAGATGAAGGTTGAAATCACCGAGGATGAGAAGTCAGTCGGTGCAAAGGCTGAGGTAGGAAAGCAGTGAAGATATCTCGGTGGCAAATTTGGCTTGGTATTTGGCTGGGCGTTAGAGAACGAGGATTTTAAATGAGCTGCGAGAGAGGTAGAACAAGGTGAGATAGTCAAAGGAGGAGAAGGTGCCAGAGGAGCACGGAGACAGACCATGGTGTTCTTTGGGGATAAGAGCCACACCGCCATAGTGAACGTTTGGGTGAGGCCAGTGGTGAAAGGTATAGCCTGGCGGGGAAGATTCATTTCGGGGGAAGGGGCCTTCTTCCCTCAGCCTGGCTTCCGTCAAGGCCATGATGTCGATGCAATCATCCACAGGGTTAGCATTGGGAGGGGTGAGTGGGACGAGATGGAGATTGGAAAGGTTAGCCCCAGCGGTCGCGCTGAGCGGTAAGGTCGGTGAAAGAATAGGATGAGGCAGTTTGAGTTGGTACTTGGAAGGAGAGGGTGATGAGTGTTTCGCTGGTCTCTTCGGAGAATGCCAAGCGAGGCACAGAGGGACGCTGTAGACTTATCTAAGATGGAGTCAAGCCTGTGATGGCGGCCTGAGTGTAGGAAGGTCGAGGTGTGCTGTAGGGTTGGAGTAGGGAATTGGGAGGGCCGAGTACCCGAAAGGGGAGATCTGATAGGAGGCATGTCGACAGAAGGGAGGGGTCTCGGAGGGGTAAAGAGAAAAGGAAAAAAAGTGGGAGTAAAAATTGCAAAACGCACACGAGAATGGACACAGGGGAACTCAAGTTACATTGGCCTGGTTTTATAGCAAGTACCCCACTCCATTTCAACTGCCTGCCTGCCGGGTTCCGCCAGGTGGGGGAGTTACAATCGGGAGCACAAACTCTGTTCCAAAGCGGGAGCAGGGCTGGCAACTGACTTGCTGTGTATGTTATTTTATTTTAAACAAACTCTATGTTCAATAATCTAAATGTAATTTTAAATACAGAAGGAATTCCAATGATCTAAATCTCATAATTCTGTTTGTATGGAAAATTCGACAAATTCCATTGTCATCTTTCCCTCCAATGGTGTGTTGATCGAGCACAGTGCTCGGTGTATTATCATTTCCAGATTATTTGTTTCGTGAATGTGAAATTAGAAATGCAACCTGGTAAACAAAACTAACCACCACTGTTTTGCTCTCTGTTTTCTCGCCAAATTGCTCAGTCACCTCTTCTGGAATCCACTTATACAACATGCTTCAATGGCATCTCCATGGTAAATTGATCTCAGTATCGGTAATGCCTAGAACTGGAAATTCTAGTCAGGCTGCTGAGCTACTGGAACTTGGCTGGGCAGCACTTCCCGCCCACCAGTCTGCCCTCACACTGACACCACAACAAATCCCGGGGTCAGGGCCATTAGTTTAAAGTGGGTGGTCACTTCCAGGACATCACTCCCACTCACACCCCACCCTAAGACCACGCAGCTGAGTTCCTGATCCTTTGCAGCCCGCTCAGTGCGGCTGTATTTAAACATTTAAATATACAAACAATCTTCACACAGTAAGAAGGGCGGGGAATATGAGACCAACAGCCTGAAGCCCCTGAGGGGGACATTTCCGGCCCCAGACTGGTGAGGACGAGATGGGAGCAGGGTCCTGTCAAAACAAAGAATCAGAGTGACTATCATTCTTGAAAGAAAGAAACAGTTAGTCCCCTCCCGCAGGTTAAATGTTCCCACAGGCCAATCAGATCATGAGAGCAGTATTAATGATATGGATCACATGATCCCATGGGCTAACGAAATTGACAGGAGAATAACAGAGCTGTGGGTCATGCAATTCCGATGGACCAATTGGATTTCTAGGAATCAACATCAACTGAAAAAGACCTAAGTAGAAAAGTCACCCGGTCCGGATGGAACGCATCCTAGGTTGCTGAGGGAAGTAAAGGAGGAAGTTGTGGAGGCTCTGGCCACAATCTTCCAATCCTTCTTAGATATGTGAGTGGTGCCAGAGGACTGGGGGATTGCAAATGTTGCGCCCCTGTTCAAAAAAGGGGAGAGGGATAAACCCGGCAACTACAGGCCAGTCATCCTAACGTTGGTGGGGAAACTTTTAGAGACAATAATCCGGGACAAAACTTTAAGGGATACCGGGCTCGGCTCGGTGCCGAAGGCTGCTCTGTGCGTAGCCTGGGTGCTAGTGCGGGGTTAGGCCTTGTTGCCTGTTCTGGTCTCCAGCCAGCCTGATAACACTAGACACCTGTGAGTGGTTCGACCCACTCGCCCTTACGGTTCTGACACTGGACTTAGGTGCGAGAGCAATAATGCAGAGAAAACTCAGGTAGACCTGGTTGAATAGTACGAAATGGAAAATCTTTATTGCATATTGTTCAAGATTACGAAATACATGTCATAAGCACAGATTAATGACAGTACAATCTTACACATAGTTATGAAACTAATTTTAGGGAAACGAGGAGCGCACGACACATCGTAAAAGGGGACACACATTATATTTATCCTTAATACAAACACCCTCCCCTATCAATACCTGTCCTAATCTAGATCTGTAGGATCGAGACTCATGCTCACCAATTGGGACAATTCGGAGAATTCTAAAACGCTGCTCAGATGTTTTCGCCACAGCACCTGACTATTCACGTGTTGATCAGGGGTCTCTGTACCACCCTTGTTGACTCGCTTCTGCTCCGGCTAGCAGGCTGGACCGTCTGCTGCCATGAAGATCTGTGTTGGTCTCAGAGTTCTGATACCCCTCGAAAAAGAGTCTTCCTGTGCTCTACACCGGTTGTCTGTAGAACTCGAAGAACAGTCTTCCGATGCCAGTTGGGAAGCAGTTACCAATTTATCGAGCGCGGTCGGGGTTTACTGACCGCGGCGACATGTGTAGTCGTCTTCTTCTCTTCTCATCTCATCTCATCTCATCTCCTCTCGGGCCTTTGGTTCCAACACCGTTTACCGACTTCTCGGGATGGTGCGCCCGCTTACAGGCCTTCGCAGACCAGCTCTCCACAGATCTTCGCGGCAAGCCACGGGGTTGACTCCCGGAAAATCAGCGGATCAGAGAATGAGAGTCAAGAGTCCCAGTCGGTGGTAAAGAAATAAAAGTCGTCAGGGATAAGAGCACGATGAACAGCCAGAGGATAAGAGGATAAGAGAAAGATGGACGTTTGGACACTACAGTTTATAGTACTGTAATTCCTAATCTCCCGCCCAATCTTAATGTTCATCTTTGTCATGTTTTGGCGCTCAAACTTCTTGTATGGGGTGGTACTTGTCGTTAATGGGTTTTGGTGACACTTGTAACTGTCTGAGTACCCGCTAATATTTCGCCCATTGTGGAACCGGCTAGGAGTCTCCCTGGAGGGGTTTTGAGGGCTTCCAAATTCTTGCTGTGAGTACCCGCGAACGGCTCTCTCATCGTAGAGCCGTGGGGAATTTGCGTATCAATGTCTTTGGATGGGCACTTGATTGTCCAGTACAATAGCCCTCGTTTGTGCCTGGAAGACCGATTCCAGTGCTTATGTTTAAAATGCAAACCCATCGCGTCTTGTCATTATCTCAATATGCTGAGTACTGTCCGATCTTGCTGAAATGTTTATTGAAACGCCATCTTGTCTGCCCACTGAAAGTCTAGAACCTTCTGCCACGAGGCGTGGTGGCCATTTTACAGGCTGCTTGTGTCCTTTTTGAAACATGACAGCATTTTGCTGAAATAAAGCTGTTTATACGAAACTTTATGTCTCCTTCTCATTATTATAAAATCGCGATAATTTTGCGAATTCTACAGTCCCTCCTGTTGATTCGAATAACTCCGCTTATCGTATCAAAAAAAAAATTGTGGTGAGCAATATTATCTCGATTCTCCATATCTAAATATTCCCATAACTTAACACGGTGGCATAGTGGTTAGCACTGTACCTCACAGCGCCAGGGACCCGGGTTCGAATCTGACCTCGGGTGACTGTCTGTGTGGAGTTTGCACATTCTCCCCGTGTCTGCGTGGGTTTCCTCCGGGTGCTCCGGTTTCCTCCCACAGTCCAAAAATGTGCGGGTTATTATGATTTGGCTATGATAAATTGACCCTTAGTGTTAGGGGGGAATTAAATATGTGGGGTTATGGGGATAGGATAGGATATGTTAGGGGGAATTAAATACGTGGGGTTACGGGGGTAGGGTGGGATATGTGTACTGTGGGGATTAAAGCAGGGACAGGGTACTGGACTTGGATGATCAGCCATGATCGTATTGAATGGTGGAGCAGGCTCGACGGGCCGAATGGCCTACTCCTGCTCCTAGATTCTATGTTTCTATGTTAAAACTATCTAGGGTCTCCGTGTCGTCCTTATTTCCCAGGAAAAATTACATTTTTATAAAAGCGTAGGCAGCATTTGCCTTTAACTTACACCGCTTGTATTTCCTTCCAGGTGTAACCAGGCCGATGCCTCTCGCACCACCTGCATATGCATATTTTTTTTTATAAGAAAACAACCAAACAATCGTATTAACAACACAAAATCAAAATAATCAAAAACAACTCTTAAAAATACAGAGTTCCAAACTTAGTTACAGGTTCTAAGAAAAATAACAATCAATTACAACAGTTTCGAGGCGCGCGTGGAGAAACTGGAGTGGTGTCACTCTGGCCGTTTACGCGGCACTTTCTTCGTGCACGCGCACGTACCGCTCTCGCCACTCTCCTGTGTTTTCGTTCTTGGTAAGGCGTTTGCCTCTCTTACAATGCACGACCAATAAGTATATCACAATTATCACCTGGCATGCAACTAAAATGTGGGAGGTTATTCTAATCCAGGAAGGCACTTCGATGTTGGTGAACAGATCCCACCACGGTGGGATTACTATGTCTAAAATCTCTGACCCTATCTCGACAGTTTTCTGCTCAAGGGTATAATAATGCTTTTGCGAAACCGCAACGGCCTTCAAAAGTTTGGTGAGGTGTTCAGGGAGAGGGGGAATGAGGAATTGAACGCCGTGAACATGTCGTTCACAACACCCCTTCTTTGTCTCCCCACCTGGCCCAAAACTTCATGTGGTGCGGTGTACAAGCTTGTTTTATCAATCTCCGCAAAATCGAACTCATAAAATTGCCTAAACATTTTGGTCAACAGGACCTGATATAACTGTTCCGTCTCTTTGGGGCACCACTTTGGCAACCGTACCTCGGTGAGGTTTAAAATCACCGAGGCCACCGCATAATGTATCCCCTGAAATAGTATCTGGTCTGTAGGGACCAGTACCAAACCATTCCCGGGTCCCTTACTGGTTTTAGGGCACCCTTCTTCCTCAGCCAGAACCACCGGAATCGTGGGCGGGGCCTTGCGTGGGCGCGTAATGAGCTCAGTGGCGTTTACCGGGATCGGAGAGTATGGGGCTCCGCACCCCCTGGTGCTAGCATCCCACCTCATCCCTTTCCCATAATCCTGCCACTGATTCACGAAAAATATGGAGATGCCTTTGGAGCAAACGTGCTTCGAACCCCACATACACACATAAATTCCCTCATCCGGTTCCCACCATTTGTCCCAACAGACTTTCAATTGTCCGTTAGTCCCCGTAATTGTCCGATGGGTATTATTACCCAGTCGCTCCCACTCGACCGAAGAGTTCCTCATGTTTTTGCTTAGCTTTCGTAGCCACCACCATCGGCTCAATGGGACATTCCCATTACAAGTCAAACAAATCCGTTTGCCGACGGTGATGCTGACTCTGGGTGCGATGATCCTCACTTTGGGGCACATTAAAGAAGTCTCTTTGTAGGCAAAACCCATTGTGCTGGAGTATTCAGTTGAATTCGTTCCCAGCCATCCTGGCCACCTTCCTTTGTGGAAATAGGTAGCGGTCTCCTCAGCCTCTCGCCTCCCGGTCCCATCCACCGCGATGGGGGCCATGTCCCCGGAGCATCCAAACACCACGACATCCTTGGTGCGGCCTTGATAGGCCAGTCCACATCCGATTGCCGCGAGCACTACCAGAATCCGTTCCATCCTTCCTTGGTTCCTGTGATCAGATAAAATGATGTAGCCAGCCTCCCAAGAGTCTCTGGCTTTTGTGAAGGGTGAGCGGGTCCCCTGACCTCGCCTCACATAAGAAGACATGTGCACTGGACAGATCTTTTAACTAAACCTAATCTAAACTCCCATCATTTATCTTTTACTTATCAAAATTAACTTATCAAAATTAAACAATTAAACTCACAAAACTTCCAAACTATAAAAACTTATCACTTATCTTATAAACTGTACAGCGCCGCCCGTTCCCAGGGTGGCCTACTCAAATTCTGCGGTTGCTGCCGCAGGCTTCTTCCAACGGTGGGAGGGCGCTGACCCCCCCCTTTGATCTGCCGCAGCCTGTTGCTGCTGCACTGGGACTGGGATCTCCCTGGGCTGCTTTAGCCCTGGACCTACGCCTAGGGACATACGGGGGACTTGACCATACCTTCCTGGGCTGGGGTGTCCGACTTGACCTACGGGGAACTACCGGGGGCAGGAAATCCAGGACCGACGGACCGGGTTTTGAGACTTCCATTGCCACGACCTGTGGCCACACCACAGTCGCTGGCTCTGCCTCCCCTGGCTCCGCCTTCCTGAACTCGGGATCTGCAGTCTCTGGCACCGCCCTACTTGGCCCAGTAGGTGGCCCTTCACTCGCAGTCCCTACCTCCTTCGAGGGTAAGACTTCCAAGGCGGACGGACTGGGTTCTGAGGCTTCCATTGCCACGTCCTGCGGTCCCACCACAGCCTCTGGCTCCGCCTCCCCTAGCTCCGCCCCCCTGAGTTCGGGACTTGCAGCTTCTGTCTCCACCCTGTGTGGATCTCCATCTGCAGTCCCTATCTTCCCTTTACTTGAATCGGGGGCGACCCTTTCGTCCTCCGATTCCAGCTCCTCTTCGCTTGTGTCACTATCCTGGTCGAGCTCCTCGAACTCTCCCTCATCTGACTTCCAACCCCAATAAAGGATCCTACATTTTGCTAGGATGTCCTCTCCCCTGATGCAAGCTGCTTTACCTGCCTGTGTGCCCTGTGGCCCTACCCGGGGCTGCGAGTCCCCACTCACAGGTTTGGCCCCTGTGGCTGGCCCTTGTGCACCTGGCTTATACAGTTTGCACTGATTTACGTGGAACAACTTAGTGCGCCGAGGTACCTTTACGGCGTATACCATGGGACTCGCCTTATCTACAATACTGTAGGGCCCCATATACAATGGTTCCAGACTCCCTACTCTGGCGTAGTTCCTGACCATGACCTGGTCTCCTACTTCCCACTCCTGTTTCTTGCGGGGTTCCAGCAACAGGCGATTGCCCTGATGCTGCTTTCCCATGTTCCCAGCCGCCTGCTCATAAACCTGCCCTTCTAGCCCGTCTATTTTCCCCATTAAGCGGGCGTTCTCCTCCCGCAGGGCCTGCTCTCTAAGCTGCCCTTCTAGCCCGTCTACTTTCCCCATTAAGCGGGCGTTCTCCTCCCGCAGGGCCTGCTCTTTTAACCTGGCCTCCCTACAGGAGACCCCCTCCTGTGCGTGTCTTTTAAAGGGACACAGGTAGGCAGGCTGCACTGGTTCCAGTCAGAAGCCTGGGTGGTGTGGGGCTGTGGCACCTGTGGGGCCGGTAGCGACTGCTACCCTTCCTTGCGAAATCATGAGGGTCCGCATGGCTCCCAACATTGATTCGATCGCATCGGGATGGATAGGCACACAAGCTCCCCTTTCAGAGACAAGCGCCTGGGCTCGGGCTGCGGGATTTTTATCCCTGGACTCCTTCCAAGGGTTCCTGCAGTTCTTGCGCCAGTGCTCTGTCTTTCCGCACCCGAAACAAGCATTGCTGGCTTGTGGGGTGCGGTTTCCCTCCTGATGCCACTCCTTTTGAGCCGGGGCTGTGGGCCGTGCCTCATGCACCTTTCCCTTAAGGGGACGCGCTCCCATACTCCTAGTATTACGGTACCCTACCGTGAGTTGGTTTAAGACCGACTCCTCAGTTGTGTTGGGGTTAGTGGGATCAAACCATGCTTTGGCCTGCTCCCTGACGGCTGGTAAGCTGTTGGCTACTATACATCTGAGCCAATGAGCTAAACCAACCCCATCTAAATCAACGCGCCCGGGCGCGCCTGGGCAACCACGCTGATAGACAGGCCACAGCCTGTCGGCGAAAACCTTCGGGGGTTCTCCCTCCATCTGCTTCGTCTGTCCCAACCTAACAGACGGACCTTCATCGTCCGCCCCCAACACCTCTAGGACCTCATCCCTTAATTGCTCATAGGTCCTATTTCCCCTTTTGCTCGCGTCTGAGAGACACTGGAGGATCGAGCTGTCTAAGGAGAACAGCAGCATTTTTGCCCTTTCCCCATCGTCGCAGCCGTTAATGGCTGCGGTCTGCTCTACCTCCCTGAAATGTACGGAAGGGTCGTCTGACTCGGACAGCTTCCGTACGTGGCTGATCATAGCCCTCAGCTGGTGTGCGCTGTGAGGCAACACAAGCTGGTTGAGGAGATTCCCCTCTCCCCCATTGGCTCCCACCGGGCCCCTTTTCAGGCCCGTGACCGGACACAACGGTCCCGGCTTCACTACTACCTCAGGGGGCTGTACTACCTCGGGGACCTCTTCCTCTACTTCTACCCCTTCCTTCCTTACCCAGGTTGCCGAATAGCTGGGTGGCGCGGAGGGCACAGTGGCAAATACCTCCTCTGCTTTGTTCGGTAGGGATTTCTGAAATTCCCCACCCACCGGCGGCTGGTGTGCTGACGGGCTGATAAGGCACACCATGCCGTGCGCTTTATTCAGGGCCTCTTTAAGGTTCCCTATCTCTCTTTGGCAGACGCTGTGGTCGGCCCCCTCATGTTTATCCTCGAGGGCCATCTTATATGCCGCCCTAACCCCCTTTAAGCTCTCTTCCTGGGCTTTTATTTGAGCAGCCAGGCAGGCACATCGTTCCCTTATTCTGCCCTCATTTAATTTTGCCTCAGTGACCTGGCACTCGAGGTAATCTATTTTCGCCTCATGGTGGTTGGCGACTAACTGGCGTTCCTGATGCAACGCATTTAAGGACGCGATGAGCTGCTGCCCCCCCGCGACCTTCTCGTCCATTTCCACCTCTAAACCCTGGATCTGAGCGGCCTGCGCTATGATGACCTGGTCCGAAATCTGGACTTGCCTTTTATAACACATCAGCCAGACCGCTTTCTCTACAGATTTTTTATGTTCCTTGCTACCTGTCCACCTGACGGCTGCGTCTAGCGGATGCTTATCCACCAGCAGGTCGCTTATCCATCTCTTAGTCAAATTAACTTTCCCAAAAACATAATCTGCTATTCTCTCTTCCATAACATTTCGCACATTCATACCGGGGTCTAACACATTATTTTCTCGCTGCCAGTGTCCCTTCGTGGTCGCCATTTTCTGTAAGGGATCCGTGCTCGGTGCCGAAGGCTGCTCTGTGCGTAGCCTGGGTGCTAGTGCGGGGTTAGGCCTTGTTGCCTGTTCTGGTCTCCAGCCAGCCTGATAACACTAGACACCTGTGAGTGGTTCGACCCACTCGCCCTTACGGTTCTGACACTGGACTTAGGTGCGAGAGCAATAATGCAGAGAAAACTCAGGTAGACCCGGTTGAATAGTACGAAATGGAAAATCTTTATTGCATATTGTTCAAGATTACGAAATACATGTCATAAGCACAGATTAATGACAGTACAATCTTACACATAGTTATGCAACTAGGTTTAGGGAAACGAGGAGCGCACGACACATCGTAAAAGGGGACACACATTATATTTATCCTTAATACAAACACCCTCCCCTATCAATACCTGTCCTAATCTAGATCTGTAGGATCGAGACTCATGCTCACCAATCGGGACAGTTCAGAGAATTCTAAAACGCTGCTCGGATGTTTTCGCCACAGCACCTGACTATTCACGTGTTGATCAGGGGTCTCTGTACCCCACTTGTTGACTCGCTTCTGCTCCAGCTAGTAGGCTGGACCGTATGCTGCCATGAAAATCTGTGTTGGTCTCGGAGTTCTGATACCACTCGAAAAAGAGTCTCTTCCTGTGCCCTACACCGGTTGTCTGTAGAACTCGAAGAACAGTCTTCCGATGCCAGTTGGGAAGCAGTTACCGATTTATCGAGCGCGGTCGGGGTTTACTGACCGCGGCGACACGTGTAGTCGTCTTCTTCTCTTCTCATCTCATCTCATCTCATCTCCTCTCGGGCCTTTGGTTCCAACACTGTTTACCGACTTCTCGGGATGGTGCGCCCGCTTACAGGCCTTCGCAGACCAGCTCTCCACAGATCTTCGCAGCAAGCCACGGGGTTGACTCCCGGAAAATCAGCGGATCAGAGAATGAGAGTCAAGAGTCCCAGTCGGTGGTAAAGAAATAAAAGTCGTCAGGGATAAGAGCACGATGAACAGCCAGAGGATAAGAGGATAAGAGAAAGATGGACGTTTGGACACTACAGTTTATAGTACTGTAATTCCTAATCTCCCGCCCAATCTTAATGTTCATCTTTGTAATGTTTTGGCGCTCAAACTTCTTGTGTGGGGTGGTACTTGTCGTTAATGGGTTTCGGTGACACTTGTAACTGTCTGAGTACCCGTTATTGGCCCAAAAATTCGTGAGGGAGCCTTCGTGCGAGGGTAAGGCTTCCACGCGATCTCTCACTGCGCGCTGGCTTTTTCAGTCCGAGCTCGCACGAACTTGATGTTCTGGACAGCAGCTGTGCAGGGCTTCGGTATCCCAAAGGCGCAGTTAATTCGTGCGAGCTGTGGGATCACGTGACTCAGTTAGAGCCAATGGCAGCACACCATCTTTCATTCATAGCTTTCACACAAGTGCTGTGAAAGCTATGAATCTATACCCCCCAAAAGAACAGCTAAACCTCAATTAAATTTTTTTTAAAAACCATCACATTAATAAAATAAGTATAGTTAAATAAATTAACCATTTTAAACAAAAAATTAAATTTTTAAAAAAATTTAAAATCTTTTAAAAAGTTATAAAAATAAACTTACCTGTCTTTAAAGTCTCTAAAAAAGATATACCTGTGAAAAAAAATTCAAAATAATACTTAATTAACTACTTACCTTGTTAAAAGAGGGTCTTACGCCTCCTTTCTTTATGTCTAAAATGTTCCATGCTTACCTGCGCGTTCAAAGCACTAAGTGCACTGCGTGCGCGCAGCCTGTAGCGCGCACGCGGTTCACCTAGGAACCGCCCCCTTTTGAATTCACCAAGTGCTGGTTTTCAGCGCATGCGCAGTGCATGCAGAAAACCGGCAATTGGAGACAGAATACGCGAGAGTACACAGTGCGTACTCTCGCGTAGCGGCACTAATTTTTGGGCCAATATTTCTCCCATTGTGGAACCGGCTAGGAGTCTCCCTGGAGGGGTTTTGGGGGCTTCCAAATTCTTGCTGTGAGTACCCGCGAACGGCTCTCTCATCGTAGAGCCGTGGGGAATTTGCGTATCAATGTCTTTGGATGGGCCCTTGATTGCCCAGTACAATAGCCCTCATTTGTGCCTGGAAGACCGATTCCAGTGCTTATGTTTAAAATGCAAACCCATCGCGTCTTGTCATTATCTCAATATGCTGAGTACTGTCCGATCTTGCTGAAATGTTTTTTGAAACGCCATCTTGTCTGCCCACTGAAAGTCTAGAACCTTCTGCCACGAGGCGTGGCGGCCATTTTACAGGCTGCTTGTGTCCTTTTTGAAACATGACAGCATTTTGCTGAAATAAAGCAGTTTATACGAAACTTTATGTCTCCTTCTCATTATTATAAAATCGCGATAATTTTGCGAATTCTACAAAACTAATTGGCATTTGGAAAAGTATGGGCTAATAAATGAAAGGCAGCACAGATTTATTAAAGGCAAATCGAGTTTGACTAACTTGATTGAGTTCTTTGATAAAGTAACGGAAAGGTTTGAAGAGGGTTCTGCAGTTGATGTTGTGTACATGGCCTTTCAAAAGGAGTTTGATAAAGTACCACATATTCGAGTTCTTCGCAAAATTGAAGCCCATGGGATTAAAGGACCAGTGGCTGTGTGGATATGAAATGAGTTAAGGGACAGAAAGCAGAGAGTAGTGGAGAACGGTTGTTTTTCAGACTGGAGGGAAATGTGCAGAGGTGTTTGGAGCACTGGTCTTTTTGAGATATATTAATGAGCTGCTTGTAGGTATATAGGGCCGTTTCAATACTGTGGCAGGGGCTGAAACCTGATTGCAAGGATTCAAACATAGAGTTGTGGGAAAGATCAGCATGGATTTGCAAGGCGACAACACGTTCGAGGAATTTGGAGAGGAAAGGAGTTTGGAGATGGGGCTGTGGTTTGCAAGGACAGAGGTGTTAGGGATGTATTTTTTGTGGAGAGGGGTGATGACAGCAGATTTGAAGGGGAGGGGGACAGTACCTGAGGAGAGGGAACCGTTAACAATATCAGCTAATATGGGGGCCAGGAAGGGAAGTTGGGTGGTCATCAACTTGGTGGAAATAGGTTTCGAGTGAGCAGGAGGTGGGTCTCATGGACAAGGTGAGCTTGGAGGGGGCCTGAGGGGTGATTGAAGAGAAACTAGAGAAAGATGCAAGTTCAGGGCTAGGGCAGGGGGACACCATAGGTGAAGTTTGTCCCGGTGGGCTAGGTGAAGGGACAGAAGCGGCAGACGCCACTGAACGGATGGTCTCAATGTTTGTGAAAAAGAAGTTGATGACCTCCTTATACTTGTTATTGGAGATGAGGGTGGAATGGGCAGGGAGTGGGATTTAAGAAGACTGTTTGTTGTGGAGAATAGAAGCCAGTGGTTATCATTGCAGGATGATCCTGGGATAGTGAGCAGTTTTGGCCGAGGAGAGCAGGGCCCGATATTGTTTTATGAGGTCCAGTCAGATCTGGTGATGAATAGCTAAACCATTTGTCCACCATGAAATTCAATCTGCGTCCCTTGGACTTAAAGGAGTGGCGATGAGGGCCATTCCAGGGAGAACAACTAGGTTGAAAGAGGGTAATGGTTTAAATGGTGACAAAGGCATCAAAGGTGGAGGTGACGGTGTGATTGTGCAGATCAGTAGCTGCAGAAATGTCGTGGTGAATGGAGGGCCAAAGGCTAGACAGTTGAGAATTTCAAAGTTCGTTGGTAAATGACTTGGGGAGAGTTTTTTCCAGGGATGGACACAGAAGGAAGTGGCGTTGGGAGGGGAAAGGGGGAAGTGGGTGGTGAGCAATACAAGGAAGGGATCACAGATGGCATTATCTGCAATTGACATGGTGGGAGTAGCGAGGCCAGTTGAGGTGGCAAGGTCGAGGCAGTGGCCGTGAATATGGGTAGGGGAGGTTATATGGAGGGAGAGATTAAGGGAGGATAGGAGGGCAGTGAACTCAGAGGTGAGAGAATGCTAAGTTGAGATGGAGGTTGAAATCACCGAGGATGAGAAGTCAGTCGGTGCAGAGGCTGAGGGAGGAAAGCAGTGAAGATATCTCAGTGGGAAATTTGGCTTGATATTTGGCTGGGCATTAGAGAACGAGGATTTTAAATGAGCTGTGAGAGAGGTAGAACAAGGCGAGATGGTCAAAGGAGGAGAAGGGGCCAGAGGAGCACGGAGACAGACTATGGTGTGATTTGGTGATAAGCCACACCGCCACAGCGCCCTTTGGGTGAGGCCAGTGGTGAAAGGTATAGCCTGGCGGGGAAGATTCATTTAGGGGGAAGGGGAATTCATCCCTCAGCCTGGTTTCCGTCAAGGCCATGATGTCGATGCAATCATCCACAGGGTTAGCATTGGGAGGGGTGAGTGGGACGAGATGGAGATTGGAAAGGTTAGCCCCCAGCGGTCGCGCTGAGCGGTAAGGTCGGTGAAAGAATAGGATGAGGCAGTTTGAGTTGCTACTTGGAAGGAGAGGGTGATGAGTGTTTCGCTGGGCTCTTCGGAGAATGCCAAGCGAGGCACAGAGGGACGCTGTAGGCTTATCTAAGATAGAGTCAAGCCTGTGATGGCGGCCTGAGTGATGGAAAAAAATGAGAAGTCGCACAACACCAGGTTATAGTCCAACAGTTTTATTTGAAATTACGAGCTTTCGGAGCTCTGCTCCTTCTTCAGGTACAGTGAGGGAATACAAATCGATTACAAAGTATATATAGACAGAGAACAATGTGTCTGCAAAGATACAATCTGTCAGGGAGGCATTATATCAAAGACACAGCAGGGTACAGCTAAGACAATGAGATGGGTCACAGGGGGTCCAACGTGTCAAATGCTGCAGTCTGCAGTTAAGCTTTTAACTTTTTTTTAAGAACTGGAATTCACACCTGTGAACCAGACAACGATGTCGAGTCACGTTCTGTAGTGTGACATTAACCCGATATTCCTATTAAGGCCGTCCTCATGGGTGCGGAACTTGGCTATCAGTTTCTGCTCGATGATTTTGCATTGTCGTGTGTCTCGAAGGCCACCTTGGAGAACGCTAACCCGCAGATCCGAGGCTAAATGTCCTTGACTGCTGAAGTGTTCCCCGACTGGGAGGTAACAATCATGCCTGCCGATTGTTGCGCGGTGACCGTTCATACGTTGTCTCAGTGTCTGCATGGTCTCGCCGATGTACCATGCCGCGGTGCATTCTTTCCTGCAACGTATGAGGTAGACAACGTTGGCCGAGTCACATGAGTATGTACCATATACCTGGTGGGTAGTGTCCTCACGTGTGATGATGGTATCTGTGTTGATGATCTGGCATGTATTGCAGAGGTTGCCGTGGCAGGGTTGTGTGGTGTCGTGGTCGCTGTTCTCCTGACAGCTGGGTAATTTGCTGCGAACGATGGTACTTTTGAGGTTAGGCGGCTGCTTGAAGGCGAGTAGTGGAGGCGTGGGGATGGCCTTAGCAAGGTGTTTGTCGTCATCGATGACATGTTGAAGGCTGCAAAGAACATGACGTAGTTTGTCCGCTCCGGGGAAGTACTGGACGACGTAGGGTACTCTGTTGGTTGTGTCCCGTGTTCGCCTTCTGAGGAGGTCTATGCGATTTTTCGTTGCAGCCCGTCGGAACTATCGATCGACGAGTCGAACGTCATATCCCGTTCTTACAAGGGCGTCTTTCAGCGTCCGTAGGTGTCCATCGCGTTCCTCCTCGTCTGAGCAAATCCAGTGTATTCGCAGGGCTTGTCCATAGGGGATGGCTTCTTTAACGTGGTTAGGGTGGAAGCTGGAGAAGTGGAGCATCGTGAGGTTGTACGTGGGCTTGCGGTAGAGTAAAGTGCTGAGGTGTCCGTCTTTGATGGCGATTCATGTGTCCAAGAATGAAACCGATTCTGAGGAGTAGTCCATGGTGAGTTTGATGGTGGGATGGAACCTGTTGATGTTATCGTGTAGTCCTTTCAGTGATCCTTCGCCGTGGGTCCAAAGGAAGAAGATGTCATCGATGTATCTGGTGTACAGCGTTGGTTGGAGGTCCTGTGCAGCGAAGAAGTCTTGCTCGAACTTGTGCATGATGATGTTGGCGTATTGGGGTGCGAATTTGGTCTCCATGGCTGTTCCATGTGTTTGGGTAAAAAACTGGTTGTCGAAGGTGAAGACATTGTGGTCAAGGATGAAGCGGATGAGTTGTAGGATGGCGTCTGGAGATTGGCTGTTGTTGGTGTTGAGTACTGAGGCTGTCACAGCGATGCTGTCATCGTGGGGGATACTGCTGTAGAGTGCCGATACAAACATCGTGGCGAGGAGTGTTCCTGGTTCAACTGTTCCATGGGTGCTGAGTTTCTGTAAGAAGTCTGTAGTGTCGCGACAGAAGCTGGGGGTTCCCTGTACGATGGGTTTCAGGATGACCTCGATGTACCCAGAGAGGTTCTCACACAGGGTTCCATTGCCTGATACGCAAGACTTCTTCGCTGCACAGAACCTCCAACCAACGCTGTACACCAGATACATCGACGACATCTTCTTCCTTTGGACCCATGGCGAAGGATCACTGAAAGGACTACACGATAACATCAACAGGTTCCATCCCACCATCAAACTCACCATGGACTACTCCTCAGAATCGGTTTCATTCTTGCACACATGAATCTCCATCAAAGACGGACACCTCAGCACTTTACTCTACCGCAAGCCCACGGAAAACCTCACGATGCTCCACTTCTCCAGCTTCCACCCTAACCACGTTAAAGAAGCCATCCCCTATGGACAAGCCCTGCGAATACACTGGATCTGCTCAGACGAGGAGGAACGCGATGGACACCTATGGACGCTGAAAGACGCCCTCGTAAGAACGGGATATGACGCTCGACTCGTCGATCGATAGTTCCGACGGGCTACAGCGAAAAATCGCATAGACCTCCTCAGAAGGCGAACACGGGACACAACCAACAGAGTACCCTACATCGTCCAGTACTTCCCCGGAGCGGACAAACTACGTCATGTTCTTTGCAGCCTTCAACATGTCATCGATGACGACGAACACCTTGCTAAGGCCATCCCCACGCCTCCACTACTCGCCTTCAAGCAGCCGCCTAACCTCAAAAGTACCATCATTCGCAACAAATTACCCAGCTGTCAGGAGAACAGCGACCACGACACCACACAACCCTGCCACGGCAACCTCTGCAATACATGCCAGATCATCAACACAGATACCATCATCACACGTGAGGACACTACCCACCAGGTATATGGTACATACTCATGTGACTCGGCCAACGTTGTCTACCTCATACGTTGCAGGAAAGAATGCACCGCGGCATGGTACATCGGCGAGACCATGCAGACACTGAGACAACGTATGAACGGACACCGCGCAACAAGCGGCAGGCACGATTGTTACCTCCCAGTCGGGGAACACTTCAGCAGTCAAGGACATTTAGCCTCGGATCTGCGGGTTAGCGTTCTCCAAGGCGGCCTTCGAGGCACACGACAATGCAAAATCATCGAGCAGAAACTGATAGCCAAGTTCCGCACCCATGAGGATGGCCTCAATAGGAATATCGGGTTAATGTCACGCTACAGAACGTGACTCGACAGCGTTGTCTGGTTCACAGGTGTGAATTCCAGTTCTTAAAAAAAAGTTAAAAGCTTAACTGCAGACTGCAGCATTTGACACGTTGGACCCCCTGTGACCCATCTCATTGTCTTAGCTGTACCCTGCTGTGTCTTTGATAGAATGCCTCCCTGACGGATTGTATCTCTGCAGACACATTGTTCTCTGTCTATATATACTTTGTAATCGATTTGTATTCCCTCACTGTACCTGAAGAAGGAGCAGAGCTCCGAAAGCTCGTAATTTCAAATAAAACTGTTGGACTATAACCTGGTGTTGTGCGACTTCTCATTTTTGTCCACCCCAGTCCAACACCGGCATCTCCGCATCATGATTGTAGGAAATTCGAGGTGTGCTGTAGGGTTGGAGTAAGGAATTGGGAGGGCCAAGTACCCGAAAGGGGAGATCTGATAGGAGGCATGTCGACAGAAGGGAGGGGTCTCGGAGGAGTAAAGAGAAAAGGAAAAAAAGTGGGAGTAAAAATTGCAAAACGCACATGAGAATGGACACAGGGAAACTCAAGTTACATTGGCCTGGTTACATAGCAAGTACCTCACTCCATTTCAACTGCCTGCCTGCCGGGTTCCGCCAGGTGGGGGAGTTACAATCGGGAGCACAAACTCTGTTCCAAAGCGGGAGCAGGGCTGGCAACTGACTTGCTGTGTATGTTATTTTATTTTAAACAAACTCCATGTTCAATAATCTAAATGTAATTTTAAATACAGAAGGAATTCCAATGATCTAAATCTCATAATTCTGTTTGGATGGAAAATTCGACAAATTCCTTTGTCAACTTTCCCTCCAATGGTGTGTTGATCGAGCACAGTGCTCGGTGTATTATCATTTCCAGATTATTTGTTTCCTGAATGTGAAATTAGAAATGGAACCTGGTAAACGAAACTAACCACCACTGTTTTGCTCTCTGTTTTCTCGCCAAATTGCTCAGTCACCTCCTCTGGAATCCACTTATACAACATGCTTCAATGGCATCTCCATGGTAAATTGATCTCAGTATCGGTAACGCCTAGAACTGGAATTTCTAGTCAGGCTGCTGAGCTACTGGAACTTGGCTGGGCAGCACTTCCCGCCCACCAGTCTGCCCTCACACTGACACCACCCCCAATCCCGGGGTCAGGGCCATTAGTCTAAAGTGGGTGGTCACTTCCAGGACATCACTCCCACTCACACCCCACCCTAAGACCATGCAGCTGAGTTCCTGATCCTTTGCAGCCCGTTCAGTGCAGCTGTATTTAAACATTTAAATATACAAACAATCTTCACACAGTAAGAAGGGCGGGGAATATGAGACCAACAGCCTGAAGCCCCTGAGGGGGACATTTCGGCCCCAGACTGGTGAGGACGAGATGGGAGCAGGGTCCTGTCAAAACAAAGAATCAGAGTGACTATCATTATTGAAAGAAAAAAACCAGTTAGTCCCCTCCCGCAGGTTAAATGTTCCCACAGACCAATCAGATCATGAGAGCAGTATTAATGATATGGATCACATGATCCCATGGGCTAACGAAATTGACAGGAGAATAACAGAGCTGTGGGTCATGCAATTCCGATGGACCAATTGGATTTCTAGGAATCAACATCAACTGAAAAAGACCTAAGTAGAAAAGTCACCCGGTCCGGATGGAACGCATCCTAGGTTGCTGAGGGAAGTAAAGGAGGAAGTTGTGGAGGCTCTGGCCACAATCTTCCGATCCTTCTTAGATATGTGAGCGGTGCCAGAGGACTGGGGGATTGCAAATGTTGCACCCCTGTTCAAAAAAGGGGAGAGGGATAAACCCGGCAACTACAAGCCAGTCATCCTAACGTTGGTGGTGGGGAAACTTTTAGAGACAATAATCCGGGACAAAACTAATTGGCATTTGGAAAAGTATGGGCTAATAAATGAAAGGCAGCACAGATTTGTTAAAGGCAAATCGAGTTTGACTAACTTGATTGAGTTCTTTGCTAAAGTAACGGAAAGTTTTGAAGAGGGTTCTGCAGTTGATGTTGTGTACATGGACTTTCAAATGGAGTTTGATAAAGTACCACATATTCGAGTTCTTCGCAAAATTGAAGCCCATGGGATTAAAGGGCCAGTGGCTGTGTGGATATGAAATGAGCTGAGGGACAGAAAGCAGAGAGTAGTGGAGAACGGTTGTTTTTCAGACTGGAGGGAAATGTGCAGAGGTGTTTGGAGCACTGGTCTTTTTGAGATATATTAATGAGCTGCTTGTAGGTATATAGGGCATCATTTCAATGTTTGCAGATGACATGAAACTTGGAAATATAGTAAACAGTGAAGAGGATAGTAACAGACTTCAGGAGGACATAAAAAGACAGGTGAAATGGGCAGACACATGACAGATGAAATTTAACGCAGAGACATGTGAAGTGAATCATTTTGGTCTGAAGAATGATGAGAGGCAACATAAAGTAAATGGTACAATGTTAAAGGATGCAGGAACAGAGCGCGTGTAAGTACGCAAGTCTTTGAAGGTGGCAGGACAAGTTGAGAAGGCTGTTAAAAAAGCATACGGGATCCTTGGCTTTTTAAATAGAGACATAGGGCAGAATTTTCATTGACCCGTGGAGGCGGGTTTGGAGGCGTGTGGGGGGTTAAAATTGCAGATTCGGGGGTCCCGAACCCATCCCACCCCCAACCCGCCTCCATGCCAGTTTCACAGGAGGCGGGTACCCGACCTGTGCTGGGACCCGCCTCCCCAAGGCGGGAAGGGGATTAGTGCCAATAAACTGCCTGTTAACAGGTAGTTAACAGGCAGTTTTTTGCCTAATCCCTATTTTTAGCCCTGAAGTGTGGGCTTCCCGACAGGTCCGAACCACGCCGATTTAGCGAGGCGGACTGTGGGTCTGCAGGGGTTGGAGGGGTCGATATGTCCGGTGGGCAGGTGAGTGATGGGTGCATGTGTGCAGAGGTAAGTGTGTAACGGAAGTGTAAAGTGTGGGAAAAAGTTTTACTTACCTTAACTTCCTCCTGCAGTTGTCAGCCCTTCAGGTCTCGGGAGTCAGAAATCTCACCGGCACAGAAAGCAGAATGGCCGTTGAGCTGTCAAAAGCTGCAGCCTCTGCTTTTTGTTCTGCAGAGATCTCTAAATCAGCCTGAGAGGAAGGAATTAACTTAGAGGACAGATTGTCAGTGTTTGACAGCTTCAAGGAGCTGTCAAACGCTGATATTTCATCTGTCAAAAGCTCTTGACAGATGAAATGTCAATCTGTGACGTCACCTGTTGCCGGGTGGCCCTGAATTGGCCTGCTGAGCCCACTGGGCGGGCTCAACAAGGTCAATCAAGTGAAAATACAGTGGGTTGGCCACAAGTCGATGGAGGCGGGACTACAACCCAAAAAGTGGGAGACCCGCCTCCATCACATCCCCATTGACAAAATCCAGCCCATAGAGTACAAAATCAAGGAATCATAGAATCTTACAGCACAGAAGGAGGTCACTCGGCCCATAGTGCCTGTCCAAGAGCCTTTGAAAGAGCTGTTCAATTTAGTCCCACACCCCAGCTTTTTCCCCCATAACCCTGCAAATTAGTTCTCTTCAAGTACATGATACAAAATACACTACAAACTCGTTAGGCCCCATCTGGAGTATTGTGGCCAATTCCGGGTATCACACATTAGGAAGGATGTCAAAGCCTTAGAAAGGGTGCAGAGGCGATTTACTAGAATGGTACCAGGGATGGAAGACTTCAGTTGCGTCGAGAGACTGGCGAAATTGGGCTTGCTCTCCTTCGAGCAGTGAAGATTAAGGGCAGATTTGATAGAGGCGTTCAAAATCAATAAAGATTTTGATAGAGTAAATAAGGCGAATCAGTGGGAGAAGTGTGGATAACCAGAGGACACAGATTTAAGGTAAACAGCAAAAGAACCAGAGGCAAGATGAGAAATCAAATTACGCAGATTAATTGGACAGCTCTTTCAAAGGGCCGGCATAGGCATGATGGGCTGAATGGCCACCTTCTGTGCTGTGTCTATGATTCTATGGCCCTGATACTAACTCAGAGGCACATTAAGAGTGGGGGCAAGGTCCGATCTCATGTAGGAAACCAGGAAGTTAGTTCAGCACAGCTGTCAGTGGCATGTTAACGCAGCCAACTGATTAGCAGTTTAATTCCAGATTTGGCGTTGATTGCGTGGCAGCGAGCATGATGAGGACCAACATAATGCGAACTCAACTCCATTATTTAAAGGGCCAATCCAAAGATGGAGTTTGGAGGAGTTTTCGCTGTAAGCTTAATAAATCTTGATCTATTGCTCAAACATACTGGCTGCTGCCTATTCGTGTCTTGTCCAAGAATTCTGAGAGATCATTAAGATCTTACAAATTGACACCCCCCAGATGGGACAAGACAAAGCTGCTAGTATTGTGTAATAGATCGGACCTTGAAAGTAGCTTCCTGATCAGCTGCTGCTTTTGAGGTGGGATAAACCTCGTGGGGAGTGCCCGTGAATTGCGCGCCGATAGTTATTGATGTTAGAGGTCTGTTAGGAAAATCACCAAATGGCTGGTAAAAGTTTTGTTAATGCATATAAGAGTAAGTTAGACAGAGGCACTGTGCGAAGGAAGTATAGGTATTATTGTTGGAATGTTTAACCAAAGGAGACCGAGTCCCCTTTGAAGAAGTGCTAAACTTTATTCAGGAACGTGTGAATCAGAAAAAACACGAGTTAAGAGAGAAACATAGCCAGGTGGTTAAGCATGAAGTGCAGGAGAGATAGGGAGAGATAAAGGGCTGGATTTTGTCAGTGTGGGCGGGCTAGGGCGTGTCAGGTCCCCGACTCCTCAGTGAAGTGCTGAAAAAGTGGGATTTTCCCCTAATTGGGCAATTGATTTCCTGCGTGTGGGAACCACTGACCCATTGAGTCTTTTCATACAGAAAGTCGCCTCCGATGACGTCATCAATGCTGCTGGATTTAAGACCTGCAAGCAGCCTTGCTTCCTCTGGAGACTGCAAAGACTCTGCAAATTGTATGAAGGTGTTGATTTCCCGACAATGTCCACGATCAAGCAAAAGTGTGCACCTCGGTTTGATGAGCCCTCCGTCCAAGCTCTGGTGTACGGAGCCAGATGTAATAAGGAGGTGCTGTTCCCTTCCTCAGGGAGAAAAAAGCCACCCCAGCAGACAAAAGCTGTGTGGCTGCAAGTGGCCCAGGAGGTCAACTCCATTTCGATGAGCCGCAGAACCTGGCTGCATTGCAGGAAGAGGTTTCATGATCTTCTCCGCACAGGAAAAGTGAGTATGATGTTCCCATCACCCGCAATCTGATCCCCATCGCCTCTCCTCACCAGCACTCTGCTTTGCCAACCTCTTCCTCCACATGCCACTTGACACTTACATGCCTGCACCCTTACCCATTCCCTCTCTCTCAAAGATCACATTCATTTAACTATTCGACCATGCAGCCCTCACACTCCCTATCACTGTGATGCCATGACAACAACAACTTTCAACACACAGGAATGGTTCTTTGTATCCTTCTTAGCATCTATGCTATGGATTATCTACAATCACTCCTTCATTCTCACTCAAACTCCACTTGTGTCCCTCATTGCAGGAAAAGAGAGCCCACAATAAGAGGGAAAGAGCCATGACAGGAGGAGGGCCACCCTCAGTAGCCCAGCTCACCGCCTTGGAGGAGGCGGCCCTGGAAATCGCTGGGATCGAGGAGGATTCCCAAGTGGGGGACGAACAGATGGGCGCATCGCAGCAAGCTGGTGACAGAATAGTTTGGCATCTCTCTCATTGACATTGCATGAGTCACTGATAATGAATCTGATGCTGTAACAGATTGACTAATGATCATCTGCACTATTCAATGTTCATGTAACCTTGACCTCACATCTCTAACTCTTTCCTTTACTCCCCCACAGGACCATCGAAAGCCCCCGTCCCCACTGTCCAGAAGGAAGAGCCTGAGCTTCCACACACCTCAGAGGAAGCTACAACCTCTGAGGGCGCAGCATCAGCAGAATTCAGTGCACCCAGCACCAGCGCAGACACTCACACCTCGGTGGGACCTTCGCGAGATAGAGTAGTGTTGGCACCTGGTGTATCACAGCTGACAAGTGAGCATCAGCAGACGGCAGAGACAGGAACAGCAGTGGAGAGTCCTAGTCGGAGGGCGCAGGACTCTGCCAGCTCGGCTCAGCTGCATGTTTCCCCTGTGCCTCCGGGTCCATCCAGAACGAGGTGCTGGAACTCCAGGAACAGGTGCAGGAGTCTCTGGCACGTTTTGTCTCCAGGGTCGCTGCGAGTGTCGAGCGAACGGAGGAGTCCATCGCGAACATGAGCAGAGCCTTTGTGGATGCATTGGCGCATGAACGCATCACCACGGAAAGAATGGCAACCTCCATGGAAAGGATGACTACATTAGAGGAGAGGATGGCTACGGCCATGGAGGAGCTAAGTCGCCAGAGTGTAGAAACCATGGACATTGTTCAGAATAGACTGGCATCTCTTGAGGAGTGATGGTCAGTTACTGAGCATAGAAACCAGACCTTCATGGAAGTCCTCTGGAGTAGGACTTCCAGTGCAGAAATGGGTCCTCATGGCCCCCCTGAAGTGCAGCAAGGTGCTGTCAAGCCACTTGCTAGCTCTGAAGTGGGGCTGACCCATGAGAGGGATGTTGGTGGCAGACAACAAGGAAGTGGGGGCTCCTCTTCAAGTGCTCAAACAACCATGCCACTGCAAAGCCCTCGGTCAGAGCCCCACCAGAGTCCTCACCCAACTGAGATAGACGTCTCATCCCCTGCACAGCCACAGGAGCAGCAGGCTGTTGCCGAGCCCTCACAGGTTCACAACCCCAGAGGACGGCCGCCAAAGCTGTCGAGACAGGAGCAGCAAGAAAGTGAGCAAGTGGCCTCCACATCTGCTGAAGCCACAGGGGAAGCACCACGTAGGAGCACGCGTAAGAGGAAGATAATGCACAAGTAGTCACAAGGGTAGTCACTTGGGTTTTATGTTGTGTTTATTTTTGAAATGCCACCAGTTGCTTGTTGTGATAAAAAATTCTGATGGCAAACTGTTGAAGTTGTGGCGTGTGTCATTTCGCAAATGGGACTTCCACATTGAGGGCTTAGAGCGACTTGCAATTGTCAGTATGGTGGTCAGAGTGATAGGAATCCGCAGGTTCTTGTCCATTGTCGATGCTCTGGTAAGAAGGTGCGAGGCAAAAGTGTTTGATTGTACAGGCTAAGCAAATGTGACCAACAAGAGTGCGTCCCTTGCATCCCAGGCAGCAATATGGTCGCGCTCTGGCGACTTTTGGCCTGTGCATCTTCAGGTGGGTGACTAGCAGCTTGGTGCTCCTGTTGATGCTCCTGCTGTTGGTGCTGCTGTTGCTCATGGTTCTGCTGCTGCCGCGGCTGGTCTTCATCCGAATCTGATGTCATCCGAATCTGATGTCCAGGAAGAAAGGAATTGAATGGTCGCCATGCTTCTGGTATATGCCTCAGTTGAGGAAATGCTTAGTCAAGGTGGGGAGAAGGGTTTCCCAGGAGGTCACACTGGAGATGGGGGTCAGGCTCCAAACTTCCACAACACTGAGTATGCCTGCTAAAAGTTCCCCCAGACCTGAAACAACAAAGTTCTGCCACCTGCAAATGATCATTGGTGAAAACTCCTTTGTAATGGTGGAGCTGCAGCTGTTCGTAAGCAATCCACTTGTGAGGCCGCCAGCATTACCTGGCATGTTCCAGAGGAGGCGTGAGGGATGGGGGGAATGACTAAAAATCAGAAAGGCCTCTCAAAATGGGATTATAGAGGCTATTAAGTGGTTGTTAAGGGCCTTAAGGGCCTATCCCACCTCTTGGAGACGGGATGGAAAGGGGGTCAGAAAACACGCTTTTGGGAAAATTGCTCGGAGGCGGGATGGAGGCAGGATCAGGCCCGCCCACCATTTTTTGCGATTTTAACAACTCACACGCCTCCAATCCCGCCTCCTCGGGCCTGGCAAAATCGAGCCCAAAGAAGGAAAAAGATCTAATTTGCAGGCTAACCAACCTGAAAACTCAGCAAAGGAAGGAAAAAAACATGGATTTGGAAAGCCAGGAAAAGCTGCTGAGATGCTGATTTAAAAAGAGGGAAAAAAAAGAGAAATTTAAAGTTTTACCGACATGGAAGTTATTAACGTCTGTGCCGAGACAAATAAAACACAAGATTTGCTGAGTGAAAGGAACCTTAAAAAAAATGCTGGAATTTCAGTTTGTGTGGAAGTGTGTGTTAAAGGGTGAAAGTTTTCCTGACTATGAATGTTTAAGAAGTTACAGTATTCCTTTTCTCTGAATGTCCGTCTTTAAAGCTCCACACACTTCTGTGTTAAAAGCGTTTACTCCTTTTGTCTTCTCTTGGATTTTGGAAGTTTTAAGAATGTGCGAATAAGATTGAGCACCCAAAATTGAAAAAAAAAACTTAGAACTACAAAATACTGTAAAAACTGAGAAGAACAACAAAAAGTTTTTTTAATAAAAGATTAAGTTTCAGTCTAAGATTTAACCTTGGAGTCACTGTTGCAATGGGGAAATTTTCCAAAGCAGTTTGATTTGATTTGTTTAAATGTGAAAAACTAATTTTTCTCCAGTTATATTCAATGGCCCAGAAATTGATCTCGCTCTGTTCCCGCGGGGGTAAGCCTTCCCCGCGATGTCTCACCTCGCTTATGCTTTTTCTGATCCAGCTCGCACGAACTTGATGTTCCAGACATCAGCTGTGCTGGGCTTGCGTATCCCAGCGGCGTAGTTAATTCGTGCGAGCTGTGGGATCACGTGACTCAGTTAGAGCCAATGGCAGCACACCATCTTCCATTCATAAGTCTCACAGCATGGCTGTGAGACTTATGAATCTTACACCCCCCCAAAATAACAGCTAAACCTCAATTAAATTAAAAAAAAAAACCATCACATTAATAAAATAAGTATAGTTAATTAAATTAACCATTTTAAATAAAAAATTAAATTTTTGAAAAAATTTAAAATCTTTTAAAAAGTTATAAAAATAAACTTACCTGTCTTTAAAGTCTATAAAAAAGATATACCTGTAAAAAAAAATTCAAAAAAATACTTAATTCACTACTTACCTTCTTAAAAGCGGGTCTTACTCCTCCTTTTTACATTTCCAAAATCTTCCCTACTTACCTGCGCGTCCAAAGCATGAAGTGCACAGCGTGCGCGCAGCCTGTAGCGCGCACGCGATGCATCCAGGCCCCGCCCCCTTTTCGGAAGAGCAATTGCCGGTTTTCAGCGCATGCGCAGGGCATGCAGAAAACCGGCAATTGGAGTGGGAATACGCGAGAGTATGCAGTGCGTACTCTCGCGTCCCGGGATCAATTTTCGGCCCAGCGTTTTTACAGTATTTTGGAAAGGCATCTGAAGAAAGGACAATAAGAAATATGACGTAATTTACTGTTTTCTGCAAGCATCTGCTATTTTGTTTTGTTTTATCTGTTCGTGTTTAGTTAAAGTGTGAAAACACAACTGTCTTTTTCGATTGGGAAAGTTTTTTTTAATTTACGTGAAGTGATGCAATTGCGTGCGCCTGACAATGTTTTGCTCCACCTTCTTAAAAACCTGTAAAGGAGTTAACCCCTTCCACTGACAGCTGTTTAGTTCACTAAGTAACAACTTTAGTATGAAATTTAAAGATATTGGACATTATTACATTTAAGTTTCTTAATTTTAAGTTAATATTTCCCCATCGTGACAGAAGGAAAATTATGATTTGATAAATTAACCCCTTGGGCTCTTAAGCAGAGCCACAATGGAGTCTCTTCTTTCTTTTGTTATGTGGAAGTTACCTTGTAAACTAACTGCAGCACTTCTGTCTCTAATGTTAAAACACTGTGTAAACCACCTAGCCTGGGAATCAGCCGTTTCTGAAATTGGAAATGGAAGATAAATTGATAGAAATGAAATTGAACATTGACAAAACTTGTCAGTTAAACAGTACTGCTGTTTGGATTTTGGGATAATTTTGTAATAACAAAATGGACTCAGGCACTATATATTGGGTTACTTTTGGGAAAATAAAAGATTCTCTAAAATAATGATAAATAAAAAGTGTTAATAACTTGGACCAAGTGAGAATGTTTGATCTATGTTTTCAATCTTAAATATTGTACTGGACAGTAAAGTTCCTCCAGGGCTCATGAATGAGATATGAATGGTAAATAATGGGATGTGTAAAATGGAGAGAGGAAGTGATTGAGGGTGTGAGATAGAAACAGGAGAATTACACCACCAATTGGGAATTTTCCAAACTTTCGAGTGAAAGTCAGGAAAGTGTAGTTAAGAATAGTAAATTGATAGCTTTCTCTTGGAGACATTTGTGTCCCTGCCTATAATGAACTTTTTAAGAAAACTGAATTTGATATTCTGGCCTCAGTGGAAGATGAACAAAGACCTCCAGACAATCTTTTGATAAGATCACCTGAAAGCCCGAGAAAGGCTTGTATCGGATGGCACGTGTGGCATAATATGGAGATACCGATATGAGTGTGCAAATGTGATTTGTTACGTATGAAGCAATTACCATCCGCAAATGCATGGTGAATCTGCACTGAAGAACTGGTCTCAGAAATGCTCAGTTACTTGACAACAGCAAGACATGAAATGTTTAATGTGGCTCAGGAGAGTGAGACAACTTTTAAAGCATTGACACATACTCCATCAAGAAACTATCTAATTAATGAAACAATCAGAATAGAGTTAAACACATTGGTACCTGTTCGAGGGATTGAAATTGAAGTTGAAGAATTTGGATTGGGACAATTGAGGGCCAAGGAGAAATCATGTTTAGCAAGAATTATCCACAAGATGGATACGAGTAAAAGGGAAATCTGGAGAATCTTTTAAGTCCATGATTTGTTGATTAGATGTTAAAATGTAATGTCGCTTGAAATGATTGTAAGACTGAATTTAACTGTGACTGTAATAATTGTGTTTTGTAGGTAACAGAGCGTGGGAAAAACCAGCATGAATCCAGTATGAGGTGATTTTGGTGATGCCTCCTGTGTCACTACTACCGCAACTACCATGCTTTATGGGTCTAACAGGACCTGTCCCATCAACCAACACGTTTTACTCAATATCAAAACCTACGGTCAAGTGAAACTGACAGTAAATGAGATACTTAAGTATGAGCTGCACAATTATGTGGCACAATTCGGATACTACATTCCCCTGTTGTCTAAGGGTTTCAGTGAGCTCATGATGCGACTGAACTCCTCCCTAAAGCATTTTTATGTTTTGGAGCAAGACAACTCGAGAATAGATATTGAAATTGATAGCATAAGGGACAATTCACACTGGTGGGATATTGGGCTTAATACATCAGCACACCCTTAGGTTCGTATTATTTCACATGCTCTGGTAGTTCTCCAACTTGTAATGATAGTGTATTTGTTATATGTATACCCCATGTAGTAAGACTTTGATACATAAGCCAATTGTATACTCATGCCTATGACTAACCAGCACTAACAAATTAATTGAGGACACCGAAAGAGAAGATCCGAAGAAACAGAGGAGACCCCAGACGGGGTAAGATCAGGGCCATTACTGCCAGATCGTATGATGCAGCAATAGGAGCAGCGGGCGGAGGAGAAATAATAGACTGGGACGCACTAGAAGGCAAGACATATCGGCATGGCCGACATGATGGTTGGGAAGATCCCAGGGTGTCCCTCAGCCATGACGATAGGGGGTCGGCCCCTGTGAGTGTCATAGTTGGCACCCAGGCCTATAATGAGAAGGGGGATAAAATCTCATTTGAGAAGTGCTCTGTTCCTCTCAATTAGAGGACTCTGATTTGTAGCAACGCTTGTCAGAGAATAGATTGAAATAGTCGAGGAATCAATGTTTAAAATATTTCATCCTCGAGGTGGGGACTTGTACGAAAGGCTGATATTTAGAGATATTTCGTAGACGAGAATCATATACATATAAATTCAAGTGTAAACATTGACCAAATAATATTACCCATTATTACTCCTGGGTAACTAAAAAGCTAAGACTTGTTCAAAATGCAGCTGCAAAGACAGTCAAAAGCAGTTTTGATTAAGTTTTGATAACAAACAGTGTAAAGTTTCGCAATTATCGCGATTCAAAATAACGAAAGAGAAGCAGATTCGTTTGATCAGTTTATTTAAACGAAATGCTATCATGATTAAAAAGGACACAGAAGCCTGTAAAATGGCTGCCGCGCATCGTGGCAGAAGCTTCCAGAAATACAGTGGGCAGACAAGATGGCGTTCGAATAAACATTTCAGTATAAGATTGGATCATACTCGATAAGCACTGATAAAGACAGGATGCAACCTGTTTGCATTTGTGACAATAGCAAAAGATATAAGTGCTGGAATCGTTTTCCATGCACAAGTAAGGTTCATTGTACTGGGCAATCGAAGGCCCATCCAGACACTTCAATACACAAATACGCCCACGGCTCTACAATGAGAGAGACATCGACGGGTGATTAAGCAAGTGTTCGGGGGCCCCCAAAACCAGTCAGGGAGACGATTCATACAATCCTGGCTGGGCCAACAATGGGGAAAACATTAACAGATAGTTGGCCAGTTTCAGGTGCTACCGAAACCCGTTAAAAAGATAATCGCCCCATGCTGGGAGTTTTGAGCGCCAATATTTCACAAAGGACAATCATTAAGATTTGGGCAGGAGATAAGGGAACACAGCACTATAACTATAGTGAACAAATGTCCATCGGTCTCTTATTCTCTTGATTCGACTCTTATTCTCCGGGCTCTTGACTCTTTTATCTCTGCTAACTCGTGACTCGGGCTGAACCCTTATTCGCTTGCCGCTTCATGGACTCGCTTGACTGGTGAGCTTCTGTGTTTCTCTGGACTCTGTTGACTCTGGACTTTAGCCACACTGGACGGTTATTGGAATGTTGGGTGGAGCTCAATCGGAACGAGCCGCCTCAACAAAGGCAAGTGACCGGGTGCACCATCCCGAGAGTCGGTAAACGGTGTCTGGACCCGAAGGCCCAACAAGACAAGATGAAATGACAAGAAAAGAAGAAGAATCCACGTGCCGCCATGGTCAGTAAACCCCGACTGCACCCGAAAATATAAGACCCACTACTTGAACTCTACAGGTTATTGCACGAACCGGGCAAAAGACTCTTCTTTGAATTCTACCGACAACTGGTGTCGGTACAGGAAGACTTTTCTTTGAGTTCTACAGCCAGGCCCAAGTTCTGTCGAGTTCTTCATGACAACGGGGAGCCCGGCCTGCTTGCCGCAGCAGCGAAGATAAACAAGTGGGGTACAGAGACCCCTCCAAACACGTGACAGTCAGGCGCTGCAGCGAAACGAGCCAAGTGCCTCACTTTAAAATTCTCCGAAGTATCACGAGTAGTGAGCATGTTTCTCGATTCTACAAATCTAGATGTAGTGTAGGTATTGATAGGGGAGGGTGGTTTTATTAAGTATAAAGTATAATGTGTTCCCCTTTTTACGATGTGCCGTGCGTTCTTCATTACCATAGACCAAGCTTTATGAATGTATGTATACTTGTACTCTCGTTAATTTGCGCCTATGACATGTACTTCATGATTTTGGACGCTATGCAATAAAGATTTCCATTTCGTACTATTCAACCGGGTCTATTTGAGTTTTTCTCTGCATTACTACTCTCGCACCTAAGTCCAGTGTTAGAACCGTAAGGGCGAGTGGGTCGAACCACTCACAGGTGCTTATTGCAACAAGGCTGGCCGGAGACCAGAGCAAGCAATAGTATTAGGCAATGAAGGCCTAACCTCGCACCAGCACCGTCTGCGAATCAAGCACGCCGAAATCCCTTACTGAAAATGGCAACCATGAAGGGACATTGGCAGCGAGAGAGTAATGTTTTAGACCCTGGTTTGAATAGGCGAAATGTGATGGATGAGAGAGTAGCCGACTATGTGTTTGGGAAGGTTAACTTAACCAAAAAGTGGATAAGTGACCTGCTGATGGATAAGCGTCCACTAGACGCCGCCATCAAATGGACAGGCAATAAAGAGCATAAGAAGTCGGTGGAGAAAGCGGTCTGGCTGATGTGCTACAAGAAGCAAGTCCAACTTTCGGACCAAGTCATTGTGGCACAGGCAGCTCAGATCAGGGATTTGGAAGTTGAGATGGAGGAAAAGATCACGGGAGGACAGAAACTCATTGCATCCTTGAATGCGTTACATAAGGAACGCCAGATAGTAGCCAACCACCATGAGGCTAAAATTGATTACCTAGAGTGTCAGGTCACGGAAGCAAAATTAAACGAGGGTAGGATTAGAGAACGGTGTACCCGCCTAGCTAACCAGATAAAAGCCCAGGAAGAAAGCTTGAAGGGAGTTAGGGCGGCATATAAGATGGCCCTCGAGGATAGGCATGAGGGAGCCGACCACAGTGTTTGCCAGAAGGAGATAGGGAACCTAAGAGAGGCCCTGAATAAGGCAAACGGCTTGGTGTGCCTCATCAGCCCATCAGAAAACCAGCCACAGGTGGGTAGGGAATTCCCTAAATCCCTACCAAACAAAGCAGAGGAGGTATTTGCCACTGTGCCCTCCGCGCCACCCAGCTATTCGGCAACCTGGGTAAGGGAGGAAGTGGTGGAAGTAGAGAAGGAGGTTCCCGAGGTAGGACAATCCCCGGAGGTAGAGTCGAAACCGGGACCGATGTGTCCGCTCCGAGGTCACAAGAGAGGCCCGAATGGGGACAATGGGGCAGAGGGGGATGTCCTGAACCAGCTTATATTGCCCCACAGCTCACACCAGCTGAGAGCAATGATTAGTCATGTGCGGAAGCTGTCCGAGTCAGACGACCCTTCTGTACGCTTTAGGGAGGTTGAACAGACCGCAGCAATTAATGGCTGCGACGATGAGGAAAAGACCAAAATGTTGCTGTTCTCGTTAGATAGCTCGATCCTCCAGTGTCTCTCAGACGAGAGCAAGAAGGGAAATAAAACCTATGAGGAGTTACGGGACGAGGTCCTAGAAGTGTTAGGGGCGGATGATGAAGGTCCGTTCGTCAGATTGAGTCAAACCCTACAGATGGAGGGAGAACCCCCGAAGGTTTTCGCCGACAGGCTGTGGCCAGTATACCAGCGTAGCTGCCCAGGTGCGCCAGCGCGTCACCGCCTGGACGGTGCCGGTTTAGCTCATTGGCTCAGATGTTTAGTAGCCAACAGCTTGCCAGCCGTCAGGGAGCAGGCAAAAGCGTGGTTTGAGCCCACTAACCCCGCCACAACAGAGGATTCAGTCCTAAATCGACTCACCATAGGGTATCGGAACACTAGGAGCACGGGAGCGCGTCCCCTTAAGGGAAAGGTGCATGAGGCAAAGCCCGCAGCCCCAGCTCAGAAAGAGTGGCATCAGGAGGGAAATCGCGTCCCACAAACCAGTGGTGTTTGTTACGGGTGCGGGAAGACAGGTCACTGGCGTAAAAACTGCAGGAACCCCTGGAAGGACTCCAGGGATAAAACTCCCGCAGCCCGTACCCAAGCTCCTGTCTCTGAGAAAGGAGCTGGTGTGCCTATCCATCCCGATGCGATAGAATCAATGTTAGGAGCCATGCGGTCTCTCATGACCTCACACGGGGAGGTAGCAACAGCCCCATACCACCCAGGCTTCTGACTGGAACCGGTGCAGCCTGCCTACTTGTGTCCCCTTGAAAGACACGCACAGGAGGGGGTCTCCTGTAAGGAGGCCAGGTTAAAAGAGCAGGCCTTGCGGGAGGAGAATGCCCGCTTAATGGGGAAAATAGATGGGCTGGAAGGGCAGCTTAGAGATATAAAGGCAGCCTGCAGGGTAGCCAGAAGCAGGGAGTATGAGGATTTAAACCAGTGCAAGTTGTATAAGCCAGGTGCACAGGGGCCAATCATAGGGGCCAAAACTGCGAGTGGGGACTCGCAGCCCCGGGTAGGACCGCAGGGCACACAGACCGGTAAAGCAGCCTGCTTGAGGGGAGAGGACATCCTGGAAAAGTGTAGGATCTTTTCTTGGTGTTGGGAGTCAGATGAGGAAGAGCTCGAGGAGCTCGATCAAGGTAGTGACCCGATCGGAGAGGTGCTGGGGTCAGAGGACGAAAGTTTCGTCCTCGACTCAAGCGCAGGGGAGATAGGGACTGCGAGTGGAGATCCACACCGGGTGGAATCGGAAACTGCAGATCCCGAGCCCAGGGAGGCGGAGCTAGGGGAGACGGAACCAGCGGCTGTGGTAGGACCACAGGCCGTGACGGTGGAAGTCTTGGTTTCTGGTCCGTCGGCCCTGGAAATCTTGCCCAAAGTAGCCCTCCGTAGGTCAAGTCGGACACCCCAGCCCAGGAAGTCGTGGTCAAATCCCCCGTGTACCCCCAGGCGTAAGTTCAAGGTCAAGGCAGCCCAGGGAGATCCCAGTCCCAGCGCAGCGGCGACAGGCTGCGGCAGATCAAAGGAAGGGGTCAGTGCCCTCCCACCACTGGGAAAAGCTCGTGGCAGCCTTCGCAGAATTTAGGTAGGCCGCCCTGGGAACGGGCAGCGCTGTACAGTTTAAGTTTAGGTTAAGTCTATAAGTTAAAGTTTATAGTTTTATAAGTTCGGTAAGTTTGCAGTTTAATTTTAACAGAAAATGGTAAAATGATGGGAGATAGAGATAGGAATAGTTAAAGTCTATCCAGCATACATGTCGTTATACCTGAGACGAGGTCAAGGGACCCGCTCACCCTTCACAAAAGCCAGAGACTCTTGGGAGGCTGGCTACATCATTTTATCTGATCACAGGAACCAGGAAAGATGGAAAGGATTCTGATAGTGCTCGCAACGATCGGATATGGATTGGCCTATCGGGGCCTCACCAAGGATGTCGTTGTGTTCGGTTGCTCCGGGGACACGGGCCCCATCGCGACGGATGGGACCGGGGAGCGAAAGGCTGAGGAAACCGCCACTTATTTCCACAAGGGAAGGTGGCCGGGATGGCTGGGAACGAATTCGACGGAATACTCCAGCGCATCCGGATTTGCCTACAAAGAGACTTCTTTACTGTGCCCCAGAGTGAGGATCATTGCACCCAGAATCAGCGTCACCATCGGCAAAAGGATTTGTTTGACATGCAATGGGAAGGTCCCATTGAGCCGATGGTGGTGGTTACGGAAATTAAGCAAGACTATGAGAAATTCCTCGGTTGAGTGGGAGCGATTGGGAAACAACACCCATCGGACAATTACGGGGACTAACGGACAATTGAAAGTCTGTTGGGACAAATGGTGGGAACCGGATGAGGGAATATATGTTTGTATGTGGGGATCGAAGTATGTTTGCCCAAGGGTATATCCATATTTTTCGTACACCAGTGGCAGGATAACGGGAAAGGGATGAGGTGGGATGTCAGCACAAAGGGGTGCGGAGCTCCATTCTCCCCGATCCCGGTAAACGCCACTGAAATCATCATGCGCCCACGCAAGGCTCCGCCCACGATTCCGGTGGTTTTGGCTCAGGAGGAAGGGTGCCCTAAAACCACTAAGGGGCCCGGGAATGGTTTGGAACTGGTCCCAACAGACCAGATACTATTTCAGGGGGTACATTACGCGGTGGCTTCGGTAATTCTAAATCTCACCGAGGTGCGTTTACCAGAGTGGTGCCCCAAAGAGACGGAACAATTGTACCAGGTCCTGTTGACAAACATGTTCAGACAATTCTACGAGTTTGATTTTGCAGAGATTGACAATATAAGCTTGTACACCACACCACACGAAGTTTTGGGTCAGGTGGGGAGGCAAAGAAGGGGTATTGTGAACGATATGTTCACTGCCTTTAATACAGGAACATCTGTGGTCAACGCTCTAGACAACGTGGAGCTGCAGACCCAGATCAACGGTTTGAAAACACAATTAAAAAGCATCGTCACAAGCGAAAACAAGGTAGTAGGGTCTGAGTTACACGAGGACCAGGCCATGACACTACACTTGAAAGAAATTATAGCAGAGCTGGAGAAGCATGCGAGAACGGTAAATGCCCTGATCAGGGAAGATCGGAATGCATCCGATCAAGCTGCGCTGAACGAGGTGTGCGTACTATACGGGGCGTGGTTACTGGGCGAGGGCCGCAGTAATTTGGAGGATTTAAAACAAGGTTTGGTCCCGTCCTGGATAAGTAACAAACACCTGCAGGCGCTCCACCCTTTTCAGAATGCATTAAGCCCGTGCCAGCTCAGGCTAGCCTCAGAGGCATACCCAGTCCCCGTGGACTGCGGTCGGTCAAATCATACCATCATGGGTATAGTACTACGTATGCCGGTGTTGGGCGACACGGCAAAGCCCGCCCCGATGTACCGGGTGGAGAACATTGGTGTCATTCAGGGGGGAGCCCACATTCGCTACGCAGCGGTCTCACCTTACGTCATCCGCTGGGAGCAAACGATGACAGATACCGACCTATCGGGTTGTCGTGGCCGGGGAGCACACATCATCCTGTGTCCCCAGCACTTGAATGCCTTTTTAACACCACAATGCGGGTTCAGGATGGCTGGCGCCAAGCCCATGAATTGCACCATGGAAGCAATGACACAAGATCATGTGCCTCCGCAGGTGGCATACATAGGGGGTGGAACATATTGCGTTACCACTGCAGCGCAACACTACCAGCATGGAAACCACAGCCGGTGTCCGGTGAGTGACAGCAGTTTCTGTTTTAAACCCAGGGCTGAAGTTCAAGTGGCACAGCAGCGAATTGTCCCGATCCCTGAACCATCCACTGTTCACCTTACAGTCAAAGAGAATTTCACCGACTTGCAGCGATTCGTCGCACATTTCGGATACATCATTCCCCCTCTCCCTGAACACCTCACCAAGCATTTGAAAGCCGTCGCGGTATCACAAAAACATTTTTACACCCTGGAACAAAAGACTGTAGAAATAGGGACAGAAATTTTGGACATAGTAATCCCACCGTGGTGGGACCTGTTCACCAATATTGAAGTGCCTTCATGGATCAGGGTAGCCTCCCACATTTTAGTAGTGTGCCAAGTAGTGATTGTAGTGTACCTATTGGTCGTACACTGCAAAAGAGGCAAACGCCTCACAAAGCAGGAGAACACAGGGGAGTGGAGAGAACGTTACGTGTGCGTGAACGAAGAAAGCGCCGCGTAAACGGCCAGGATGACGCCGCTCCATTTTACCATGTGTGTTTTGTAATTGATTGTTTAGTTATGTAGATGTGTAACTAAGTTTGGAACTTTGTATTTTAAAAGAGTTGTTTTGATTATATTTATCTTGTATAATAAAAACATGCATATACAGGTGGTGCGAGAGGCATCGGCCTGTTGCACCTAGAAGGCGTATATGCGATGTAAGTTTAAAGGCAATACTGCCTACGATTTGTCCAAGTTTAAACAATGTAATTTTCCCTGGGAAATGAGGACTGCATGGAGGCCATAGATAGTTTAAGTTAAGGGAGTGTTTGGATGTGGAGAATCGGGATAATTTTGCTCACCACCACTTTTAATTAACCGCGCCCGAAAATATAAGACCCACTACTTGAACTCTACAGGTTATTGCACGAACCGGGCAAAAGACTCTTCTTTGAATTCTACCGACAACTGGTGTCGGTACAGGAAGACTTTTCTTTGAGTTCTACAGCCAGGCCCGAGTTCTGTCGAGTTCTTCATGACAACGGGGAGCCCGGCCTGCTTGCCGCAGCAGCGAAGATAAACAAGTGGGGTCCAGAGACCCCTCCAAACACGTGACAGTCAAGCGCTGCAGCAAAACGAGCCGAGTGCCTCACTTTAAAATTCTCCGAAGTATCAGGAGTGGTGGGCATGTTTCCTGATCCTACAAATCTAGATGTAGTGTAGGTATTGATAGGGGAGGGTGGTTTTATTAAGGATAAAGTATAATGTGTTCCCCTTTTTACGATGTGCCGTGCGTTCTTCATTACCATAGACCAAGCTTTATGAATGTATGCATACTTGTACTCTCGTTAATTTGCGCCTATGACATGTACTTCATGATTTTGGACGCTATGCAATAAAGATTTACATTTCGTACTATTCAACCGGGTCTATTTGAGTTTTTCTCTGCATTACTGCTCTCGCACCTAAGTCCAGTGTTAGAACCGTAAGGGCGAGTGGGTCGAACCACTCACAGGTGCTTATTGCAACAAGGCTGGCCAGAGACCAGAGCAAGCAATAGTATTAGGCAATGAAGGCCTAACCCCGCACCAGCACCGTCTGAGATACAAGCACGCCGAAACCCCTTACAACAGCCACAGGCTGCAAGTGAAGGTTAAATTGCTAAATAACATATTCTGATGCTAAGTAAACATAGAAACATAGAAAATAGGAGCAGGAGTAGGCCATTCAGCCATTTGAGCCAGCTCCGCCATTCAATATGATCATGGCTGATCCTCTGTCTCAATACCATATTCCCACTCTCTCCCCATACCCCTTGATGCCTTTTGTGTCTAGAAATCTATCTATCTCCTTCTTAAATATATTCAGTGACTTGGCCTCCACAGCTGTCTGTGGTAGAGAATTCCACAGTTTCACCACCCTCTGAGTGAAGAAATTTCTCCTCATCTCAGTCCTAAATGTCCTACCCCATATCCTGAGACTGTGACTCCTCGTTCTAGATCCCCCAGCCAGGGAAAACATCCTCCCTGCATCCAGTCTCTCTTGCCCTGTCAGAATTTTAGACGTTTCAATGAGATCCCCTCTCATTCTTCTAAACTCTAGTGAATACAGGCCTAGTCGACCCAATCTCTCCTCAGACGACAGTCCTGCCATCCCAGGAATCAGTCCGGTGAACTTTCGCTGCACTCCTTCTATGGCAAGTATATCCTTTCTTAGGTAAGGAGATCAAAACTGCACACAGTACTCCAGGTGTGGTCTCACCAAGGCCCTGAATAACTGTAGTAAGTCATCCTTGCTCCTGCACTCAAATCCTCTTGCAATGAAGGCCAACATACCATTTGCCTTCCTAACTGCTTGCTGCACCTGCATGTTTGCTTTCAGTGACTGGTGTATAAGGACACCCAGGTCCCTTTGTACATCAACATTTCCCAATCTATCACTATTTAAATAATACTCTGCCTTTCTGTTTTTCCTACCGAAGTGGATAACTTCACATTTATCCACATTATACTGCATCTGCCATGTATTTGCCCATTCATTCAACTTGTCTAAATCGCCTTGAAGCCTCTTTGCATCCTCCTCACAACTCACAATCCCACCTAGTTTTGTGTCATCAGCAAACTTGGAAATATTACATTTGGTTCCCTCATCCAAAACATTGATATATATTGTGAATAGCTGGGGCCCAAGCACTGATCCCTGCGGTATCCCATTAGTCACCGCCTGCCACCCCGAAAAAGACCCATTTATTCCTACTCTCTGTTTCCTGTCTGTTAACTAATTTTCAATCCATGCCAGTATATTACCCCCAATCCCATGTGCTTTCATTTTGCACACTAACCTCTTATGTGGGACTTTATCAAAGGCCTTCTGATAATCTAAATACACCACATCCACTGGTTCACCCTTATCCACTCTACCAGCTACATTCTCAAAAAACTCCAGTAGGTTTGTCAAACACGATTTCCCTTTCATAAATCCATGTTGACTTTGTCTAATCCCGTTGATATTTTCTAAGTGTCCTGTTATCACATCCTTTATAATAGAATCTAGCATTTTCCCTACTACTGATGTTAGACTAACCGTCTGTAGTTCCCTGTTTTCTCTCTCCCTCCTTTTTTAAGTAGTGGGGTTACATTTGCCACCTTCCAATCTGCAGGAACTGTTCCAGAATCTATAGAATTTTGGAAGATGACAACCAATGCATTCATAGAAACATAGAAACATAGAAAATAGGTACAGGAGTAGACCATTCGGTCCTTCGAGCCTGCACCGCCATTCAATGCGTTCATGGCTGAACATGCTACCTCAGTACCCCATTCCTGCTTTCTCGCCAGACCCCTTGATCCCCCTATTTGTGAGTGTTATATCTAACTCCCTTTTGAATATATTTAGCGAACTGGCCTCAACAACCTTCTGTGGAAGAGAATTCCATAGATTCACCACTCTCTGGGTGAAGAAGTTCCTCCTCAGCTCAGTCTTAAATGGCTTCCCCTTAATCCTTAGACTGTGACCCCTGGTTCTAGTTTTCCCTAACATTGGGAACATTCTGCCCGCATCTAATTTGTCTAAACCAGTCAGGATTTTAAATGTCTCTATAAGATCCCCCCTCACTTTTTCCATGGCTACCTCTTTAAGTACTCTGGGATGCAGATTATCAGGCCCTGGGGACTTATCGGCTTTCAGTCCCATTAATAAGTAGAAATTAGCATTAGCTTAACAAAACTAATTGCAAAGTTATTTAAAAAATAATTAGCATAAGGACATAAAATGAGAGAGATCATGGAGATAAGGTATTTATCTGGTAGATTAAAGTAACCATGATGTGGAGATGCCGGTGTTGGACTGGGGTGGACAAAAGTGAGAAGTCGCACAACACCAGGTTATAGACCAACAGCTTTATTTGAAATCACAAGCTTTCGGAGCGCTGCTCCTTCACCTGACGAAGGAGCAGCGCTCCGAAAGCTTGTGATTTCAAATAAAGCTGTTGGACTATAACCTGGTGTTGTGCAGATTAAAGTAAGATAGTCTGGATACCTCAAGACTAGTGAAACAGCGCTGATATGGGCCCTTGGTATAAAGGCCTTGTACCAGGGAGGCAGGAAATGAACGAGATATGGTAAATTACAATGGGGTGAAAAACTATAAACAAGATAACAAGACAGCAGGATAGGGTTGACGGAAAAATACTGGAAAGGCGGGATGCTACCTTAGTCTGAGTGACAATGGTATTTTAACCATTAGAACCAATTAAAAAAGGTGATTTTGTTAAAGACTATATATGGACACTGGCCAAACCAACTTTTGATAAGAAAAGGGTTAAAACCTCGATACTCAAAGAACAACTTTACACAGAATTACTGCGAGAATAAAGGAACAGACTTAAGATGATGTCATCTGTGTCCAAGAGGTTCCAGAGACCAAGGGCTGTGAGCTACTCATTAAAACTATCGCCTATTGTTAAGTATATTACACTGTAAGCTTAATAAATCTTGATCTATTGCTCAAACATACTGGCTGCTGCCTATTGGTGTCTTGTCCAAGAACTCTGAGAGATCATTAAGATCTTACATAATGATATGGGTCACATGATCCCTTGGGCCAACGGAATTCACAGGAGAATAACAGAGCTGTGGGTCATTCAATTCCGATGGACCAATTGGATTTCTAGGAATCAACACCAAATGAAAAGGACCAAAGTAGAAAAGTCACCCGGTCCAGATGGAATGCATCCTAGGTTGCTGAGGGAAGTAAAGGAGGAAGTTGTGGAGGCTCTGGCCACAATCTTCCAATCCTTCTTAGATATGTGAGCGGTGCCAGAGGACTGGGGGAATGCAAATGTTGCGCCCCTGTTCAAAAAAGGGGAGAGGGATAAACCCGGCAACTACAGGCCAGTCATCCTAACGTTGGTGGTGGGGAAACTTTTAGAGACAATAATCCAGGACAAAACTAATTGGCATTTGGAAAAGTATGGGCTAATAAATGAAAGTCAGCACAGATTTTTAAAGGCAAATCGAGTTTGACTAACTTGATTGAATACTTTGATAAAGTAACAGCGAGGTTTCAAGAGGGTTGTGCAGTTGATGTTGTCTACATGGACTTTCAAAAGGAGTTTGATAAAGTACCACATATTAGACTTCTTCGCAAAATTGAAGCCCATGGAATTAAAGGACCAGTGGCTGTGTGGATATGAAATTAGCTAAGGGACAGAAAGCAGAGAGTAGTGGAGAACGGTTGTTTTTCAGACTGGAGGGAAATGTGCAGAGGTGTTTGGAGCACTGGTCTTTTTGAGATATATTAATGAGCTGCTCGTAGGTATATAGGGCAACATTTCAATGTTTTCAGATGACATGAAACTTGGAAATATTGGGCCAGAAATTCGGCTGTTGTCGGGTGAGTACGCGCTGTGCACTCACCCGTAAGGCCATCTGAAGTGCCGGTTTCCTGCATGCACTGCTCATGCGCGGGAAACCGGAACTTCCGTTCCCCTGAAGGGAGGGGTTCAGAAGTCGAACGCGTGCGCGGGAGAGGCTGCGCGCACGCAGCGAACTTCAGGTTTTTTTTCAGGTTTCTCCGGGATGGTAAGTATGAAGAAGCTGCGCTTTTAAAAAGGAGGCGCAAGGCCTGTTTTTAACAAGGTAAGTGGTTAATGAATTACAATTTAAAAAAAATTTCAACAGGTTTATCTTTTTAAGATACTTTAAAGAGAGGTAAGTTTATTTTTAGCACTGTTAAAAAGTATAATAAATTTTTAAAAAATTAAAATTTTTGTTTAAAGTAGTTAATTTATTTAACTTATTGTTATTTTAAAAATGTGATGTTTTTTTTTAAATTTATTTGAAGTTTAAGTGTGCTTTTGGGCCCGATCTTTATTCATAGATTTGACAGGTCTTCCTGTCAAATCTATGAATGAAAATGCCCTGCTAGGATTGGCTCTCCATGGCCCACGTGATCCCAGGGGATGCTTCGTACTAACTGCACCCCTGGGATACACAAGCACTGCGCGCCAGCAGCTGGAGGAGGCCCAGGACCCGAAGTCCTCATGGGCCCAAAGCACAACAGCAGGCGCGGTAGGCAAGTACGCGCGCGATGCTTGCACCCGCAGGAAGCCGGAAAGCCGAATTTCTGGCCCATAGTAAACAGTGAGGAGGATAGTAACAGACTTCAGGAGGACATAAAAAGACAGGTGAAATGGGCAGGCACCTGGCAGATGAAATCTAATGCAGAGACATGTGAAGTGAATCATTTTGGTATGAAGAATGAGGAGAGGCAATATAAAGTAAATGGTACAATTTTAAAGGGTGCAGGAACAGAGCGCATGGAAGTACGCAAGTCTTTGAAGGTGGCAGGACAAGTTGCGAAGGCTGTTCAAAAGGCATACGGGATCCTTGGCTTTTTAAATAGAGACATAGGGCTCGATTTTGTCAATGGGGACGTGATGGAGGCGGGACTCCCATTTTTTGGGTTGTAGTCCCGCCTCCATCGATTTGTAGCCAACCCAGGCTACTTTCCCTTGATTGACCTTGTTAAGCCCGCCCAGTGGGCTCAGCAGGCCAATTAAGGGACACCTGGATACTGGTGATGTCAGCGATTGACATTTCATCTGTCAAGAGCTTTTGACAGATGAAATATCAGCGTTTGACAGCTCTGTGAAGCAGTCAAACACTGACAATCTGTCTTCTAACTTGAGTCCTTCTACTCAGACTCAGTTAGAGAGCTCTCCGGACCAGAAAGCAGAGGCTGCAGCTTTTGACAGTTCAGCGGCCATTCTGCTTTCTGTGCCGGTGAGCTGAGGGACGCCCGAGAACTGAAGGGAGGAAGCCTGGAGGAGAAAGTAAAGGTAAGTAAAACTTATTAAAACACTTTACACACACCAAACACACTTACCTCTGCACTCATGCACCCATCATTCACCTGTACACCGGACATCTCGACCCTCCAAGCCCTGCAGACCGACGGTCCACCTCGCTAACTTGGCGTGGTTTGGAGCCGTCGGGCAATCCACACTTAAGAGCTAACAATAGGGATTAGCCAGAAAACTGCCTGTTAACTACCTGTTAACAGGCAGTTAATTGGCACTAATCCCCTTCCCACCTTGGGGAGGCGGCTCCCAGCACAGGTCGGGTACCCGCCTCCTGGGACATTGGCATGGAGGCGGGTTGGGGGCGGGATGGGTATGTGCCCCACGAATCAGCAATTTTCCCACCACTCCCGCCTCCAAACCCGCCTCCACGGGGCTTGGAAATTCGAGCCCATAGAGTACAAAATCAAGGAATCATAGAATCTTACAGCACAGAAGGAGGTCACTCGGCCCATCGTGCCTGTGCCAGAGCCTTTGAAAGAGCTGTTCAATTTAGTCCCACACCCCAGCTTTTTCCCCCATAACCCTGCAAATTAGTTAAACGGCAAAAGAACCAGAGGTGAGATGAGAAATAAAATTACGCAGATTAATTGGATAGCTCTATGAAAGTGCCGGCACAGGCATGATGGGCTGAATGGCCACCTTCTGTGCTGTACCTATGATTCTATGGCCCTGATAATGGGCCGTATATTCCGATCCCCACTGGTGGGTACGTGCTGTGTACACACCCGTAGGGACATCGGAAATGCCGGTTTCGCGCATGCACAGCGCATGCGCTGAAAACTGGCATTTCTGATTTGTCAAGAATGCTCTTGACAGATCGGACGCCTGCCCTGGAGAAGGGCCTCCACGGGCAGAGAGTTCCACTTTCTGGAGACCCTCTGCCCGCAGAAAACCCTTAGGATTCTTACGCCTGGTAAATACTTTAAAAAAAAGGTAAATTTATTTTTAGCCCCATAAAAAACTTTAAATATTTTTTTCAAAAAGTTAAATTTTTGTTTAAAACATTTAGGGGTAAAAATTCACTTGGTTGCGCCACCCGTTAGCGCCTTAAGAGGGTGCTAATGGGGCGCAAAGCCGCTAACGCCCGGGCGCAGCGATGTTTGCGCCGCTCGAGAACTTAACTTGAGATTGTGCGGCGGCGCTAAAACTTACCACTGCGACCACCTGCACGCGCAGATTGTGACGTCATTCCATGGTGCAACGCCCTTGGGGCGCCCCGTAGCGTAAATTGAGTGGCGCCCCCTGCCTTACCGCCTGGCGCTTCCAACGACCAGAAGACTGGAACGCTATCAATCGCTGTGGGGCTGGGGGGGGCGCTATTTAAAGGGGGCCTCTTCCTGTCTTTTATTGTTGGTGGCATTTTTGAACTACGCATTCTGAGAGAGAGAGGGAGAGACTTCTGGAGAGATTCAACGTTGTGTGAAGGAGTTTTGGGTACTGAGCAGCACTTTGCAGGTTCATTTTGATTTGCCATTCCTTGTATCGATTTAGCAGAGACCGTGGGAGCTGCACTCTGAGCTCTTTGCCTGGTGCTCTCCATTGTTCTTTCCAGCACATTTGATGTGCAAGTCTCTCCAGGCCGAGATTCAAGGCAGCAATGAACAGGATGTGGATGGAAAGCAAGATTAACCATCCCCTTTAAGAACTGGCCCGTGCCATTGTGTGTGTGTTCCATTGCTGACTGACATTACATGAGCTTCGCCAGCGCTCCGAGTTAGCGCCTCACTGCTCGGCCTTTGCGCCTTAAGAGAGGTGTGCAGCGCCTGCTTTAGCGCTCCACTCACCTCCCGGGGCGGTAAAAGTGAAGTTTCCCGTCAGTGCCGATAATTAGCGCCAGGCGCTAATATTTGCGTCCGGACGATATTTGCGCCCCAAATGGGGCGCGACCTAATTTCTACCCCTTAATTTATTGTACTTACAACTAATTTTAAAAAGGTGAGGGTTTTTATTTAATTTATTTAACGTTTTACAGTGTTTTTGGGGTGATCTCCATTCATATGTCTGACAGCTCTATCTGTCAAATGTATGAAGGGAGATTCCCTTCTTCTATTGGCTCCCCATGGCCCACGCGATCTGAGGCACGCTTGCAAACTGCCTGCGCCTCTGGGATACATGGGCTCTGCGCACTTGGAGTTTGGTGAGGCCCAGGAGCGAAAGCGTGTGCTTCCCAGGAGCCCTCAGGTAAGGGCGCAGTTTTTTCCAGATCGGAGGCCTCCGCATGCAGGAGGCCTCCGATCGGAAAATACTGCCCATTAACTCAGAGGCACATTGGGAGCGGGGGCAGGGTCCGACCTCATGTAGGAAGCCTGGAATTAAATTCAGCACAACTGTCAGTGGCATGTTAACGCAGCTGGGTTTGGCGTCAGTGGGCATGATGAGGACCAGCATGATGCGATCTCAACTCTATTATTTAAAGGGCCAAGGAGTTTGGAGGAGTTTGGAGTTGGAAGCAAGAGAAGACAAGGTGTGACAATGGATTCAGGACGCTCAAAGAGTGCGCCGCGCTTCAATGACGCTGCCTTGATGCCATGCTGGGGCATCTGAGGAGCTGGAGAGAGATACTCTTCCCCAGCAATGGGAGGAAGAAACCTGCTGCTGCCACAAAGAAGGCATGGCTGAAGGTGACCCAGGAGGCCAGCAGCAGGAGCATTGTGGCACGCTACTGGATTCTGTGCAGGATGCGCTTTAACGACCTAACCAAGTCAGGAAAGGTGAGTACAGTTGCACATTGACCTACATCTTGCTGTGCGCATCACCCACTCCCTCACTCTGCCTTGTCAAGCTTACTCCATCACATCACTCCTCATACCCACTTACCTTGAAAGCGCGCACCCATCCTTCTCTTTCTCTACACTTCCTCAAATCCCCATCTATCCATCCCCCACTGCCACTCACCCTTAACATTGTGCAATTTCATGCCTCACCCTGATAGTCACCCTCACCAAATGCACTGCAGCCATCGGGTGAACATATGCCATTACTGTCGCTCATAGTTCTGTTCTTTCCCCCGTTGCAGAAGAGAGCGCAGAACACTAGGGAGCGGGAGAGAACTGGAGGTGGTCCTCCAATGATTTCCCAGCTAACAACTGCAGAGGGGCAAGTGTAGTTATCTGGTGACACAATTAACGATCAGCGACCCACATGTCATACAACACTCAGTCAGGTTGACTTGATTTCGACAGTGAGTGAAATATGATCATCTTCATCATAAGTTGCAACATTCTTACCTTGCCAGTACTAATTCATAACTTTTCTCTCCAGCAGGGTCTTCATGTGTGCAGCAGGAGTCCATGGACCTCGTAGATGACAAATCCTCAGAGGAGCTCATTGCTTACGAGGGTGCACCGTCACAGGACTCATGCACTATCTCAGATACTTGCACTTCAGTGGGACCAGTTAGACAGACAGTTGGCTTCTCACCTGGTGACTTACACTTGTAAGAAATAGCTGTTAGATTTAAAGATGGGGTTTTAATTCTTAGAACAGAGACTGACAACATGCTGCTGGGAACAGATGACAGAAATGCCAGCGAGGTTGTATAACAAGCACCAAAAGACAAATAGAAGTGATAAGGGAATCTTAAAATACAAAACAACACAGGGTGGTGTGATAATAGACAAAATGGAGCCGAAAAGTCATAAAATGTCCTTAAAGAAACATAACAAAACATTCCTCAGAAAGATAAGAGGTAGGCGTCGTCAGCCATGCAGAAAGGGATGGTGAGGGCTGCCTTCCCGCTTCACAATTGGACATTAGGATGGGGAACAAATGGGGAACACCAGTCCACCGAAATAACTATAAATATAGACGACCGAGAGGAGGAATCGGGCAGGTAGGAGCGAAAGCTTCCCCAAGGTGGCTACGGCCTAACACCTTGGTCAAGTTTAGCCTCTGAGGCGGCTGACGGCCTAACACCTCCAACAGCTCGAGGGACGACCCAACAGAAGTGACCGCTGCAGCAGACTGCAGGAATCCACCCAATCCGAGACCACCGTACTGCCTCAACCTGAGCTACCAGCAGTATGTGAGGCATCTACGCTTTACGAAAATTGATAAAAAGGGAAAAAATAGAATATGAGAGAAAACTAGCAAGAAATATAAAAGCAGATTGTAAGAGCTTCTACAAGTATGTAAAAAGGAAGATAGTAGCAAAAGAAAACCTTGGTCCCTTAGAGGCTGACAGGAAAAATTATTATGGGGAATAAGGAAATGGCAGAAACATTAAACAAATATTTTGAATCTGTCTTCACAGTAGAAGACACAAAATGCATACCAAAAATGGTGGGGAACCAAGGGTCTAATGAGGATGAGGAACTTAACGTAATTAATATAAGTAGAGAAAAAGTACTAGAGAAACTAATGGGACTAAAAGCCAACAAATCCCCTGGACCTGATGGCTTACATCCTAGGGTAATAAAAGAGGTGGCTGAAAAGATAGTGGATGCATTGGTTTTTATCTTCCAAAATTCCCTAGATTCTAGCATGGTCCCAGCAGATTGGAAGGTCGCAAATGTAACACCGCTATTCAAGAAAGGAGAGAGAAAGAAAAAAGGGAACTATAGGCCAGTTAGCCTAATATCAGTTGTTGGGAAAATGCTGGAATCCATTGTTAAGGAAGTGGTATCAGGGCACTTAGAAAATCATAACATGATTATGCAGAGTCAGTACGGTTTTATGAAAGGGAAATCATGTTTGACAAATTTATTAGAGTGTTTTGAGGATGTAACTAGCATAGTAGATAAAGGGGAACCAGTGGATGTAATATATTTGGATTTCCAAAAGGCATTTGATAAGGTGCCACATAAAAGGTTATTACACAAGATTAGGGCTCACAGGGTTGGGGGTAATATAGTAGCATGGATAGAGGGTTGGTTAATGGACAGAAATCAGAGAGTAGGGATAAATGGATCTTTTTCAGGTTAGCTAGCTGTAACTAGTGGGGTGCCGCAAGGATCAGTGTTGGGGCCTCAGCTATTTACAATCTATATTAATGACCTAGATGAAGGGATCGAGTGTAATGTATCCAAGTTTGCTGATGATACAAAGCTAGGTGGGACAGTAAGCTGTGAGGAGAACACAAAGAGTCTGCGAAAGGATATAGATAGACTAAGTGAGTGGGGAGTAAGGTGGCAGATGGAGTATAATGTGGGAAATGTGAGGTTATTCACTTTGGTAGGAAGAATAGAAAAACAGAATATTTTTTAACTGGTGAGAAACTTTCAAATGCTGATGTTCAGAGAGATTTGGGTGTTCTCGTGCAAGAAACACAGAAAGGTATCATGCAGGTACAGCAAGCAATAAGGAAGACAAATGGCATGTTGGACCTTATTGCAAGGGGGTTGGAGTATAAGACTAAGGAAGTCTTGCTACAATTGTACAGGGCCTTGGTGAGACCACACCTGGAGAACTGTGCACAGTTTTTTTCACCTTATCTAAGGAAGGATATTCTTGCTTTGTAGGCGGTGCAACAAAGGTTCACTAGATTGATTCCTGGGATGAGAGGGCTGTCCTATGATGAGAGATTGTGTAGAATGGGCCTATACTCTCTGGAGTTTAGAAGAATGAGAGGTGATCTCATTGAAATATACAAGATTCTGAGGGGGATTGACAGGGTAGATGCTGAGAGGTTGTCTCCCTTGGCAGGAGTGTCTAGAACTAGGGGGCATAGTCTCAGGATAAGGGGTAGGCCATTTAAGACCAACATGAGGAGGGATTTCTTCACCCAGAGGGTTGTGAATCTTTGGAATTCTCTACCCCAGAGGGCTGTGAATGCTGAGTCTTTGAGTATATTCAAGGCTGAGATAGATAGATTTTTGGACTCTCGGGGAATCAAGGGATATGGAGATCTTATATTCTTATGTACGAAAGAGGTGCTCACAGAACTCTGCCACCTCTTGCAAACTGACCTGCAGCCTCACACCAGGGCAAGGACAGCTTTGCCAGTTGCTGTGAAGGTGATCGTGGCCCTGAATTTTATCGCATCGGGAGCCCTCCAGGCTGTAGCAGGCAACATCTGTAATATCGCCCAGTTTGCCGTCCACTGCTGCATAAGAGAGGTGACAGATGCCCTTAATACCAGGAGAGGGGACTTCATTATCTTCTCTCTGACCAGAGAGAAGCATGCAGAGCATGCATGTGGCTTTGCCAGGATAGCAGGCTTCCTCATGGTGCAGAGCGCCATCGACTGCACGCATGCGGCTTTGCGGGTGCAACATCTAAATGCTGAGATGTACCGCAACTGCAAAGGTTACCACTCGCTGAATGTGCAGTTGGAGTGCGACCATGCTCAGCACATCATGATGATGAGTGCCCGGTATCCTGGCAGCAGACATGATGCTTTTATTCTGCAGCAGTCCACTGTTCCCTCAGTCTTTGAGCCACCAAGACAAAGCAGAGGTGACAAGGGCTATCCACTGACCACCTGGTTCATGACTGCACTCTGCACCCCATCCACAGCATGCATACAATGAGAGCCAAGCTGCCACACGGAATCTGATAGAGCAGACCTTTAGTATCCTTAAACAACGCAGATGGATGTTTGACAAAATGTTATGTTGTTACGTTTCAGTTGTTTAGTAGAATTACATTAAAATTATTACTTTGAACCACTTTCCCGCATTGCTCATTCTTGGTTGCTGGGTGGCAACTCACCTATTCAGTTGCTTATTGATGAATGGGAAGACATAAATTAACAGGGACCAATGGGGGAATGTGCAATGGGTGCTTGGTTGGTCATAGGACTGCTATGTCTCAGTGGCATTGGGTGGGGAGAGTGGCAATTGGATATGATTGTTGCCTCGGTCCAGTGGTATCAATTAACTGAACCCTAGAGATATAAGGGAATCCCTATCATCACGGGCAGCAATGTGAACAGCTGATGATGCTTTGGTGTTGCCATCTTAACCCTCCTTCTCCTCCTCGTCTTCCTCTTCCTCCTCCCCAGATTTATCTGCAGATGATATGTGCTCAGCACTTTGCTCCTCCTGCAGCTCCACAATCATTCTGGAGACCCTGGTTGGTGAATACTGAAAGGCGCCTCCAGATCTGTCCAGGCACCTGAAGTGCATCTTGAGCATGCCGATCTAGTTGTCATGTGGCTTTTGCGATAGTGCTCTTGGGATTCTTTGATTGGGTTTCTCACGGGTGTCATCAGCCAAGTTTGATGGGTGTATCCTTTGTCTTCTAACAGCCACCCCTTAAATCTGCTGCAGGTCCAAAGAGGTCAGAGAGCTTAGACGGCTGCAGGATTGAAGCATTATGGCAGCTCCCCGGGAGTCTGGCGCAAACCTACATAAACCTTTTCTTGTGGTATGACACCAGCTGCACATTGATGGAATGGAAGCCCTTGCGGTTTACAAATACTCCTGGTTGATCTGGGGGTGCGCAGATTGTCATGTGTGTGCAGTTGATGATGCCTTGCACCTGTGGGAAGCCAGCCAGAGACACAAACCCGAGTGGCCGCTAATTCTGACTAGCTTCATCAGAGGTGAAGTTGATATAATTGCTGGCCCTGAAAAACAACCCATTGATGTGCAGCCGACTGGGAGATCCTGGAAATGTCTCCGGCAGTGCTTTGGAATGCAGCATGACTTGGGGAATGAAGGGGCCACACAGAGCAAGACAATCAGCTGGAAGAGGGAGGAGGAGGAGGGAGCGAAGGGCCCTCAGCAGGAGACAATATCCACCCAGGGTGTTCAGGGAGCAATTCTCCTACCTGAACCTCAGCGAGGAACAGTGTGTGAGACGTCTGCGCTTCACCAAGGACGTCCTCACTGAAATCTGCCACCTGATGCAGCCACAACTGCAACCTCAGAGCAGGGCAAGGACCACATTACCATTGGATGTGGAGGTGACCGTGGTGACGAACTTTTATGCGTCTGGCTCCTTCCAGACTGGAGCTGGAGATATTTGCAACATCTCACAGTTTTCCATCCATTGTTGGGTAAGGGAGGTCACTGAGGTTCTCTATTCAAAGAGAGCTGATTACATTTCATTCTCTCTTGCCAGAGACAAGCAGGTGGAGCGAGCACATGGCTTTGCTAGGATTACAAGTTTCCCCACGGTGCAGGGTGCCATTGACTGCATGTACATTTCTTTGTGGGCTCCACATGTCAACTCAGCCCCATACCAGAATCAAAAGGGATTCCACTCCCTTAACGTCCAGCTGGTGTGTGACCACAGGCAGCGCATCATGCAGGTCAATGCCCGGTAGCCTGGCAGCAGTTCTGGCGCCTTCATTCTGCAGCAGTCCACTGTGCCAGCTGCATTTGAGCCCAAATGACAAACCAAAGGGTGGCTACTGGGCGCCAAGGGAAATCCGCTGACGACATGGCTGGTGACTCCGGTGTGCAACAAGCTTACAATGAAAGCTATGCTGCCACATGAAATGTGCTGGAGCAGACCACTGGCATGCTGAAATTACGCTTCCGCTGCCTGGACCGTTCTGGAGGAGCCCTGCAGTACTCAGCAGATTGGGTGTCAAGACTCGTGGTGGTCTGCGGCATGCTGCACAACCTCGCCATCATGAGGGCACAGCACCTGCCACCAGCTATAGGCGAGAAGATGAGGAGCAGGAGGAGGAAGAGGAAGAGGAAGGGAGGAGGCACCTAGACAGTCACTTTCTGGCAGGGGTGGGAGAATGCTTTCTTCCTGAGAGAGGACAGCAGGTTGGTGCTCCATGGAGTTACTGCCACTCCCCTGGGGTGGTGCCTCAGCATTCACAGCCATCTGTTGGAGGACAGCTTGCTGGACTGCTGTAACACCCTGCAAGCCCCTTTGCACACAGTAATCCACAGCCACGATGGCAGCAGTCTCAGTGGACTGACCTTCGGCTGCGGCACTCAGACGTTGGGTGGCTGCTGCTTGTGCTGCAATGGAAGCTGCGACATTGACCATCAGATGCTGCATCATGGTTGGGTCCACAAATGTGTGAACGGAGTTTGCCACCACTTCCATGCTGGAAAGGATGGGCTCCAAGCTCTGCTCAAAGCCCTGTGCCAAGTTGATGAAGACTCCTCCATGCTTCTTGACATTGACCGCAGGCTTTCTGGCAGGCCTGCGAATGCACCACGCCCTCATTGTGCGTACCCATCAGTGTTCCTCTGTAGGCTGCCCCATCGATTTCCTCATCTTAGTCCTCTGCAGCGGAAATTGTCTGCGACCTCGCCCTCTGGCGAGTTGGCTCCTGCTCTATCCTTGCCCCCTGACCTGTCTGCAGGAACTCGTGCCCGGTGTCTCACCATGTGCAGATCCCACCTCTAATCTATCCTCTAACATACACGCAGTGTCAGTATCTGAGCTGGTGGCTGCGAGTGTGAAATCAAGTGACGCTCACTCTCTTCTTGGTGTTCCTCCACTGCCTGGGCAGGTTGTCACTCTTGGTTATCTGAAAGGAAAAAAGTAACAAGGGTAGGTTGTGGAGTGGGGACAGGGGGAAGGCAAGAGGTGCAAGCTTACACCATCTGCAGCTTGTAAATCAGAATGTGGGATGAAGGGGAAGTGGGATGTGAGAAGGAGGATTAGGTATGAGGATAACGTCATCTTGGATGGTTTCAGCCCCACCGCTGGCCATTGCCTCAGCATTGGCCGTTCCAATAAAGGCCAGCACCATCTCCTCCATGGGTGTGAGGACATGCAGGCTGTGAAGGAATAAGCCATATAATCTATTCAGAAAAATACACTATCTTATGAAAGAATTCTGGCTATTGAGATAAGACAGTTGTTGAGCCTGAATAAATAACCTCATTGAAACAGAAGGTGCATGGCTCCGACAGGCTGACCTTTGGGAACAAAAGCAATGGTTCACCCTGGATACGGTGTTTTAATTTAAACTTCGTAAAGAGGCACATAAGATAAGTAACATCTGCCCTCGTAAAGATGACATAAAATAAGGAACACCTGCCCTTCACACTGTTCTATATGGGAAACTCAGAACAGCTGGAGATGAGACAAGATTCTGGAATATTACAAGCTGATGTGGCAGTAAGAATTGCAGAGGTCGGCAGAAAGATGAATAGGGATAATTGACTTGCACCAGCAGAAAACCTTAAAGGAAATGCAACTGGAAAAGGGTATAAGTATTGAAGTTTCAAATGGGATATCAGACTCGCTTTAATCGGGCAAAGCGGTTCTCGACCATAGAGACGGCTCTGTGGTCTCCAACTCTTTGTGCCTCGGGGATCAAAGGTATTTGATATTGATGGATATCCTGTATAGAAAACTTTAAGATCCGTAATACTGTAGCGAAGGTAAGATTTAAAAGTAAGATTCTCTGTTAATAATAAGATGGTATTTTTTCTTTTTAGAACTGTTAACGTTGCGATTGACTGATTAACCAACTATAAATTGCATGTCGGTTCTTTTAATAAATCTCTATATATTTATGGAATTGTCTCACATAAATCTTCTGTATCAATAACTCGCGAACTCAATCTCTTTTCACTCTTTGGTGAAGAGTTACAGAATTCTGAAGGAGTTCTCCGGACCCTCATAATATCCGGGACATTGCAGTCCAGCTAAACTTATTAAAAGTGCTATTTGGAGGACAGTAACATTCTTGGGTTGTTCCTTTCCTTTAGGGAGAGATAGCCCGGACTTTTAGACCCAATTAAGCATCTTTAGGATTTGGCTACCTCAACCTTTAGTTGAAAGTGTACGTCTGAGAAATACGCCTGATCCGGGGTAGCCCCAAAGGGACTAGGACTAGTAAAAATCCCTTCAAGGCGTGCCTGTCCACCTCCAGTTAGCTCCTGCTGCCTCTGGTTGTGCGCCACCTTGTCCAGCAAGAGAGAGGGGAGTATATCAGTGAGTCTCGTGCAATCTGTTTGGGTGATGTGGCTGTCATGGTTGAATAGCTGGCAGTGTGGGTGTGAGGCTTGCGGCAGTTTTAAGTGTGTGAATGTGAGGTGAAGCTATGAATGTTAGGTATGCGGCCTGATTGATAGAGATTGTTGGTAGGTGAGTGATGGGGGTGTGGTGAATTGAGCAGTGTGTGAGGCTAGTGTTGCAGTTGCTAAGATATGGTATTTGAAGATGCATTTACTGACCTTGGCCATTCATCACTCTTTCCCAGGGCAGAATCTCTTTAACCACAACTCCCAGCACCTGCTCCAGCCACAATGCACCACCCCTTTAAGAGGTGCAGGTTAGCTTCAAGCAGTGCAGGCTAGCTTTAAGTGGTGCTCACTCTATTGGCCCCCTGCTGATGCGCCCAGCCAATGAACAGCGCAGTTAGCGCTGGTTGGACGCAGAGATCATTCAAATGAGCAGGCAGCACAAAGTTGGCGTGCTGCTTGCATTGCAATCAACGGGCGTGGGTTAATCGCACTTATCGATCCCTGCGCCCGTCTTCGGGGCTTTCCAATTTAACCCCCCAGGTGTCTGTGTAGCACCGCCACTACCCTAAAACCAGTTTCCAGCACTGCACATACCTGAGACAACACCTCCACAGAAAGGCTGAACCCTTCCAGGTGCTGCTTTTCCAATAGGTCTAAGTGTGGTGTGAGGCCTCTGCAGCCTCTCCCAATGTTAGGTTCTTCCATTGTCTGAATTCTCTGGACCTTCCCAACCATTCCTTCCTAACCTTTCTCTAATATCACTATGGCTACAGCGAGCAGTGCAAGGGCCTTGTTTCACTCCACAAACAACAGCTGTTAAGTTTACTGCCTGTGTTAAAGGCTGGACTGAATGTTCCTTACAGAGCTGGTACAGTTCACCATCTCAAATTATGGACTATGAGCGACACTGTCAGCATTAGCACAGATCAATGACACTAATAAAATCATAGCTACAGTGTCTTTTTATTGGTTATTTTAACACTCAGACTCGGATATTACAGCAAATTAACATTTCTCATTGGAAAATCTGTATCTGCAACTATAAAGCTTCTTTATTTTTAACCATTTTAATCTATTTTTATATCCTTTAGCCGTAAGTCACCCGGTGGAATCGAACCGCTTCCATTGAAGAGGCTGGAAATCAGGGAGCTGCGGGTGGCTCGTTACAGAGAGAGAGAGAAAATAATCTTTATTCAGGCGTTATACCGGCCGTCACGTATAGCGGGCAAATCGGTGGAGACTGTACTCACAACTATTTATGCGTTTACAAAGAAAAGGCTGCTTGGAATGAAAGTACCAACAGTCTATATTAAACAATTTAAGTCAGATGAGTATCCTGCCAAACTTGTCCATAGATCAGCGAGCATCAATGCATCTTTCAAACACTGGGGTAGAGTTTTCGCTAATTTGCGTTAGTTTTATCAGTACAATCCGGGTGAAATCGGCCGAACCAGCACAAAAGATCACGGAAACTCGAGCATGATTTACGTCAAATGTAAATCGAGTTTTCCGTGATCTTTAACGCTGGTTTAAAAATTATTTCACCCGAAGCTGGCCCCGCCTCCAAAACTGGCCATGCCCCAAGATCAGAATTACAAGGATGCGAGTTTCTGCCGATTGCTCCTGTTTGCGGCCGTTCGAGGAGGGTTTTCAACTTGAGCTTGTTTTCTTAGGCACCCAGGCACTAGTGGGCACGATTTAAAAGTTTTACATATTAAATATTTTTAATTTATTTACAAACTGACTAGTGTACAAGAATAAAACTAAGGATGGTTCAGTATAGCATCTTTCAGTCATTTTACATCAGGTTTCTCACAGGCGAAATGCTGGACAATTCTAGTAAAAATGCTTATTTTTGTGGTAAATCCATTTTCAGCTGTATTAATAAAACTGCACCAGGTTATCACTCTTAAATACATCAATGAATATTTTTAATTGAAAGAAAAATAACTGATTACATTTTATTACACTGATCGATTGGACTGGTTCATTGAAGATTTTATGTTTGTGATTATGCAAATACATTCTAGCGGAAACTTGAACTGTAACCTATCTAGCGCAATTTCAAGCACAATTTGTGCCTAAGTTCCCGATTGCGCCCGAAGCAGAAACTCTACCCCGCTGTGTGTAGTTTCAGCTGGGAAAGTCAGCGTTGCCTAGATAGAAAGGCGTAATTCACAAAGAGCACTTAGATATTCTTCATTGCCACAATCAAACTCCAAGGCCTTTTCAAAGCACTCAATAGCTTCACACTTCTCCCCGTCCAGCTGGTGCAGTAACCCAAGAACACCAAAGGCCTTGCTGTCTCTGGGATTCCTGTCAATTTGTTTTGTTGCAATTTTTCTCAAGTTTTCGCGACACAATTCCCAACCTTTTGTGCCACGTTGGATTTTAAGTCCTTCCAGAAAATGGGTGATGGCCTTTGATTCAGATCTTTTGTGATGCAGTTCAAATAACCCAGCCTGGAAACATATTGCCTGCTTATTATCAGGATGAATATCCTCTAATTTCAGTAGATTGCTGTAGATCTCCTCTGCTTTGAGATATTCTCCATTTAATGAACAGATTCTTGCAAAATCCAATTGTGCAAAAATAAATGATGGCTTCTGTTCAAATGCCTTTTCAAAATAGTACTTGCATAGTTTGATCAACTCAGCTTTCTGTTGAAAAGCAGGATTGCGAGGGTTTTTGCTGCCAGGATATTTGATCAGTTGAAATAGTTTGTTTCTGTAACACAGACCTATTTGGTGGTGTAAGAAGGTAGAGTTTGGGCTCATTTCTAATGCTTTCTTCAACAGCTCCAAAGCTTTTTCCACATCTCCTTCTCTTCTCAAAAATTTTGCTGCATAACGAGTTACATATGGAAGTTCAGGGGACTTCTGCAATGCTTGTTCAACTAATTTGAGAGCTTCCTCCTTTTGCTTGAACTCTTGTAGTTTTAGAGCCAACAGCACCATGGCTACAGAGTTATCTGGATCAAGCTCCAGCACACGTCGCAACTGCTGCATTGATTGAGTGGGCTCACGGCTCTCTGGGGTACAAGAATCTACTTCCAGACGAAACAGAGCAGTCGCATAACCAACATTCCATTCAGTGTCATCAGGATCTTCCTCCAGAGCTTTCTCAAAACATTCCTTTGACTCTTCATAATATTTCCTGCAAGATTTCAACAGTGACCAACCCTTCTCCCCGTATACTTCAGGTATCAGTGCTGTATACCGAGAGCCATTAGTAAATCGTTTACAGATCATCTCCAGCTTGTCGAGGTAGGACTGGGCCTCTGTCAGTTGTCCCATGTGATAATATACCCAGGCATAGTTTCCATAGGTGATGATGCTTCTTCTTTCAAATTCATGTTCATGATTCTCCCTCAGAATCTTTTCAGCTTCCTTTAAGTTTTGAATTGCCTCTTCACAGTTGCCTTGCAGACAGTTAACAAAAGCGAGTTCGTTGTAAGGCATGGCCTGATATTTCACACCAGCCTGTATTAAATCTTGTAATCTATACTTCATGTCATCCAAGTCAATACTGTCTTTCTGTGGGCCCCACGTGAAGTGACATTGAAGCTGGCCAAGTTTTGCTTTCAAGCAATCGTTCAGTGTGTTGCTGTAAGAGAACAAAATCATCAAACCCATCTTATGTGAGTCTAACTTACAATGTTAGCTCAGATATAATCAATGTAGCAATGCTGGTGTGCAGGTCAGTGCAAGTGGGCACAGAACACCTCCATTGCAGCCTGACTGCCTGGCATCCCTCAGTTAGGGGGAAACCCACTAGAATCCCGTAATGGTCCTGGAGGCAACAAAAAATGAACAATTGGCGCATGAGGGCCAGCAGAAATCCACGATCACCCCTTAATAGGAACATCGGTAGGAACATGTTCCATCATTCAATTAGATCATGGCTGATCTGTATCTCAACTCCATCCACCCACCTTGGTTCTGTAACCCTTAATACTCTTGACAAACAAAAATCTATCAATCTCAGTTTTGAAATTTTTATTTGGCCTAGCCTCAACATCTTATTGGGGGAGAGAGTTCCGGATTTCCACTATCCTTTGTGTGAAGAAGTGCTTTCTGACATCACCCCTGAATGGCCTAGCTCTAATTTCAAGCTGAGGGATATGGCGATAGGACCGGTGAATGAAGTTGAGGCAGAAGATCAGCCATGATCTCATTGAATGGCGGAGCAGGCTCAAAGGGCCGAATGGCCTACTCCTGCTCCTATTTCTTATGTTCTTATGTCCCCTTGTTCTGGACTCCCCCAACAGAGGCAATAGTTTCTCTCTATCTACCCTATCAAATCCTTTAATCATCTTAAACACCTCAATTAGGTCACCCCTTAATCTTCTATATCCAGGGCAATACAAGCCTAGTCTATGTAACCTGTCCTCATAATTTAACCCTTTTAGCCCAGGAATCATTCTAATGAATCTGCGCTGCACCCGCTGCAAGACCAATATATCCTTTCTGAGGTGTGGTGCCCAGAACTGAACACATTACTCCAGATGTGGTTTAACCAGAGCTTTATACAACTGTAACATAATACCTACCCTTTGTATTCCAGCCCCATTGAGATCAAGGCAAACAATCCATTAGCCTCTTTCATTATTTACTGTACCTGCCCACTAGATTTTGTGATTTCTGTACATGGTCCCCTAAATCTCTTTGCTCCTCCACAGTTCCTAACTTGTCACCATTGAGAAAATATTCTGATCTTTCTTCGCTCCAAAGTGGATGTGTTCACATTTCCCCACACTGAAGTCCATCTGCTGCAGTTTTTCCTACTCGCTTAATCTATCAATGTCCCTTTGGAACTGTCTAATCCTATCTGCATTATTTACTGTGCCACCTAACTTAGGGTCATCAGCAAACTTGGATATACAACTCTCCATTCCTTCATCTAAGTCATTGATAAACACAGTGAAAAGCTGAGGCCCCAGGACAGATCTCTGGGGCACCACTAATCACATCCTGCCAATTGGAGTACAAACCCATTATCCCAACTCTCTGTCTCCTAGCTCCGAAAAATTCCTCACCGTTCAAAGCTCCAAGACCATAGGCCTTGCCTCAAATTATTACCAGATCCTGGGATCCCACTTTCAGTGCTCCCATAGCCTGGGACTCACCCCAGATCACAAACCCTTCCCCTGAGAGCTCACAGACCCAGGGACAGATCCCAACCTCTTCCCCCGAGTGCTCACAGACCCAGGGACAGATCCCAAACCCTTCCCCCGAGTGCTCACAGACCCAGGGACAGATCCCAAACCCTTCCCCCGAGTGCTCACATGAAATGTGACTGATTCTGTTATCATAAATCAGTGGCACACTGACAATGATACATGATTATTGTTATAAAACAGCATCCTTCGAGTAACCATTAGCAACACACTTGCAGATTGCTGATTGTGTCTTTTATAAAAATGCACAGTCTATTTGTACAGTAGTAATGCATGCAACTAATAACCCTACACTGCCACCCTCTGGAACCGAGTGCAGGCACCAGTCCCAGCTCTCACAGAGAGGGAGGGAACACAGGGAGATCGAGTGGAGAGAGACAAAGAGAGAGAGAGAGAGAGAGCAATTCCACCATCACCAGTCCCCTGCTTTAAGAAATGTTCTATTTTCAGTGTGGCAGGCTCAGGGAGGCAGGTTTAGGAAGGAGTTTGCCCTGAGGTAGCTGCCTTGCTGTAAATATGCCTCTGCTATAAACAGATCGCTCCAGCTCCCTTCATTTCAGTGGGTTTGAAAACAGTGGCTTTGATATTAACCCCTCACACCGGGCGGGAGAGTGTCGGGGGTGGGGTTAAACATTTAAATACTGAAACGTAGCCCTAACCCAACGCGCACACGCTCGCCGCCTTTTTAATGGTGACGGATATCAGGGCATCCGAGTGTCCCACCGTGGAGCGGTCGGACGGTCATTAACATATGTAAATCAGGCTCCTATAATGCGATTATGAACCTGATTTGGAATTATCGTGTTTTCCGGGGGTTGGGAAACTCAGCAATGAACCCGAGGCGGGATTGGGCGGCACTTTACAGGGGAGGTTAAAGGTCAGGAGGCCCAAAGGTTCAGAGCTCACAGCTGCTTTCCCAGTTCCCTCTGGGACACGGTTTGGTGAGAGTTCTTGGTGGGAGAGTTGTTCGTAGAGTTTAGAGGTGTTCACACACAGAGGATCACTATGGGTGGCGCTGTGGCTGCTTTGATTGGACTTTGGACAAGGAAGAGAATGAGCATCATCGGCAGCAAGGGCGTGCTGTGGAGAGAGCCTCAGGTGGCCAGCAGACAAGGGAGCAACAGAGGGGTCGAGGTCACAGGAAGCGCTTCCCATCTAACAGGGTCTACAGACAGAGGCTCAGCTTCCTTGATGTGTCTGAAGAGCAATGGGTCCGAAGGCGGAGATTGTCACGTCAGGTAGTGGCAGACATCTGCAGCTTCCTAGAAGAAGACCTGCTCCCTGGTGGACCTGGCGGCCAGGCATTACCAGTGGCTGTGAAGGTCACCACGGCCTCAATTTCTGTGCCTCCGGTTCCTTCCAGGGCGCTACCGGAGATATAGCGAGGGTCTCGCAGTCGGCTGCAAGTAAATGCATGAGGCAGGTGACTGATGGATTGTTTGGGAGGTATATAAGCTTCCCCTGTGATGACAATAGCCAGAATCAGCGGGTACTCGGATTCACATCTCTGGCTGGCTTCCCACAGGTGCAGGCTGCCATCGACTGCACACACGTGGCAATCCGAGCACCCCACAGATCAACCAGGAGTATTTGTCAACCACAAGGGATTCCATTCCATCAATGTTCAGCTGGTGTGTAACCACAAAAAAAGGTTCATGCAGGTCTGCGCCAGATTCCCTGGGTGCTGCCATGATGCTTTCATGCTGCGACAGTCCAGCATCCCCAACACGTTCAGACCTGGAACCAGCCTTAAGGGCGAGGCGACAAAGGATATCCCCTTCAAACCTGGCTGATGCCACCTCTGAGGAACCCCACTGATGAACACCAGGAGCGTTACAACAGGAGCCATATGACAACCAGATGTATCATTGAGCAAGCCATTGGCTCGCTCAGGTTGTGCTTCAGGTGTCTAGACAGGTCTGGAGACGTCCTTCAGTACTCACCAATGAGGGTCTGCAGGATAATCGTGGTGTGCTGCACTCTGCACGACATAGCACAGCAGCGAGGACTAGAGGTGCAGGAGGAACAAGCCGCTCAGCACTCCTCATCTGATGAGGACTCAATGACATCCAGGGACGCCTCATTAAACCTGGGCGCAGCCTTTGTCCTCCTTCCTTCCAGAACACTCCCTGTACTCCTTCCAGCCCAATGCAGCTAACTGCAAAACTCCTCCTCCATTGCCTCTGTGAACTGGCCCTTTAAATAGTCCAGGTGAAATCGCATCATGTGAATTGGAGACACGAAACCCGGAAGTAAAATGATAATGAGGAATCCCCATTGAAATCGGATATTCCAACACGTCCCACGATATTGTGCTTTGTCGCCCGCTATCGCCCCTTTTCCCTCCCCCGCACTGATACTGTCTCCGCGTTAATATCACTGTCAATGTCACTGATATTATCTTAAAATGTCGATACATCTAATAATGTGTAAAGTGAAGTGATCACTGACCTCATGATGCTGGTCTGGATTTCACCTCTACTTCAGATAGCCGACCAGCTGAAACACTGGGCAAGGTTTGTCTTCCCGGATATCTTTTTCCCATCTGGAATCAGCTGATTTTGAGGAATTGCTGCCTGAAAGTGAAACTGGAAAGTGAAACTGACCGTGTCTGATATTTGCCATCTGGAGGTTAGCTGTATTCTGAAAAAGCCTCCACAATCGGGGGCTCGGGAGGAGACGGAGACTGGGGAATTGGGGAGAGGGAGACTGGGGAATGGGGGAGAGGGAGACTGGGGAATGGGGGAGAGGGAGACTGGGGAATGGGGGAGAGGGAGACTGGGGAATGGGGGAGAGGGAGACTGGGGAATGGGGGAGAGGGAGACTGGGGAATGGGGGAGAGGGAGACTGGGGAATGGGGGAGAGGGAGACTGGGGAATGGGGGAGAGGGAGACTGGGGAATGGGGGAGAGGGAGACTGGGGAATGGGGGAGAGGGAGACTGGGGAATGGGGGAGAGGGAGACTGGGGAATGGGGGAGAGGGAGACTGGGGAATGGGGGAGAGGGAGACTGGGGAATGGGGGAGAGGGAGACTGGGGAATGGGGGAGAGGGAGACTGGGGAATGAGGGAGACGGAGACTTGGGAATGAGGGAGAGGGACACTGGGGAATGAGGGAGAGGGACACTGGGGAATGAGGGAGAGGGACACTGGGGAATGGGGGAGAGGGAGACTGGGGAATGGGGGAGAGGGAGACTGGGGAATGGGGGAGAGGGAGACTGGGGAATGGGGGAGAGGGAGACTGGGGAATGGGGGAGAGGGAGACTGGGGAATGGGGGAGAGGGAGACTGGGGAATGGGGGAGAGGGAGACTGGGGAATGGGGGAGAGGGAGACTGGGGAATGGGGGAGAGGGAGACTGGGGAATGGGGGAGAGGGAGACTGGGGAATGGGGGAGAGGGAGACTGGGGAATGGGGGAGAGGGAGACTGGGAATGGGGGAGAGGGAGACTGGGGAATGGGGAGAGGGAGTCTGGGGAATGAGGGAGAGGGAGTCTGGGGAATGAGGGAGAGGGAGACTGGGGAATGGGGGAGAGGGAGACTGGGGAATGGGGGAGAGGGAGACTGGGGAATGAGGGAGAGGGAGTCTGGGGAATGAGGGAGAGGGAGTCTGGGGAATGAGGGAGAGGGAGTCTGGGGAATGAGGGAGAGGGAGACTGGGGAATGAGGGAGAGGGAGACTGGGGAATGGGGGAGAGGGAGACTGGGGAATGGGGGAGAGGGAGACTGGGGAATGAGGGAGAGGGAGACTGGGGAATGAGGGAGAGGGAGACTGGGGAATGAGGGAGACGGAGACTTGGGAATGAGGGAGAGGGACACTGGGGAATGGGGGAGAGGGAGACTGGGGAATCAGGGGGAGAGGGAGACTGCGTAATGGGGGTTTGGGGGAAAGAGGGTGACTGGGGAATGGGAAAGATGGAGACTGGGGAATGAAGGAGAGGGAGAATGGGGGAGAGGGGTAGAGGGAGACTGGGGAATTGGGGCTTGGAGGGAGAGAGAGAATGGGGAATGGGGGAGAGGGTGACTGGGGAATGGGGGAGAGGGTGACTGGGGAATGGGGGCTTGGAGGGAGAGAGACTGGGGAATGGGGGAGAGGGAGACTGGGTAATCGGGGCTAGCGGGAGAGGGAGACTGGGGAATGGCGGTTTGGGGAAAGAGGGGGAATGGGGGAGAGGGAGACTGGGGAATGGGGGAGAGGGAGACTGGGGAATGGGGGCTTGGAGGGAGAGAGAGACTGGGGAATAGGGGAGAGAGGGAATAGGGGAGAGGGGGAATGGGGGAGAGGGTTAGAGGGAGACTGGGGAATGGGGGCTTGGAGGGAGAGAGAGACTGGGGAATGGGGGAGAGAGAGAGGGGGGAGAGGGAGACTGGGGAATTGGGGCTCGGAGGGAGAGAGAGCTGGGGAATGGGGGAGAGGGTGACTGGGGAATGGGGGCTCAGAGGGAGAGGGAGACCGGGGAATGGGGGCTCAAAGGGAGAGGGAGACTGGGGAATGAGGGAGACAGAGACTTGGGAATGAGGGAGAGGGACACTGGGGAATGGGGGAGAGGGAGAGTGGGGAATGGGGAGAGGGAGTCTGGGGAATGAGGGAGAGGGAGACTGGGGAATGAGGGAGACTGGGGAATGGGGGAGAGGGAGACTGGGGAATGGGGGAGAGGGAGACTGGGGAATGGGGGAGAGGGAGACGGGGGAATGGGGGAGAGGGAGACGGGGAATGGGGAGAGGGAGACTGGGGAATGGGGGAGAGGGAGACTGGGGAATGGGGGAGAGGGAGACTGGGAATGAGGGAGACGAGAGGGAGAGGACTGGGGAATGGGGGAGAGGGAGACTGGGGAATGGGGGAGAGGGAGACTGGGGAATGGGGGAGAGGGAGACTGGGGAATGGGGGAGAGGGAGACTGGGGAATGGGGGTGAGGGGAGACTGGGGATCAGGGTTAGCGGGAGAGGGAGACTGCGTAATGGGGGTTTGGGGAAAGAGGGTGACTGGGGAATGGGGGAGATGGAGACTGGGAATGGGGGAGATGGAGACTGGGGAATGGAGGAGAGGGGTAGAGGGAGACTGGGGAATTGGGGTTTGGAGGGAGAGAGAGAATGGGGAATGGGGGGAGAGGGGGAATGGGGGCTTGGACGGAGAGAGACTGGGGAATGGGGGAGAGGGAGACTGGGTAATAGGTGCTAGCGGGAGAGGGAGACGGGGGAGAGGGAGACTGGGGAATGGGGGAGAGGGAGACTGGGGAATGGGGGAGAGGGAGACTGGGGAATGAGGGAGAGGGAGACTGGGGAATGAGGGAGAGGGAGACTGGGGAATGGGAGACTGGGGAATGGGGAGAGGGAGTCTGGGGAATGGGGGCTCTGAGGGAGAGAGATTGGGGAATGGGGAGACAGGGACTGGGGAATGGGGGGGGACTGGGGAATGGGGGGAGACGGGGACTGGGGAATGGGGGAGAGGGGGGAGAGGGAGACTGTGGAATTGGGGAGTGGGTGATTGGGGAATGGGGGCTCAGGGGAGAGGGAGTCTGGGGAATGGGGGCTCGTAGGAGAGGGAGACTGGGGAATGGGGGAGAGGGAGACTGGGGAATGGGGGCTTGGAGGGAGAGGGAGACTGGGGAATGGGGGCTCGTAGGAGAGGGAGACTGGGGAATGGGGGAGAGGGAGACTGGGGAATGGGGGAGAGGGAGACTGGGGAATGGGGGCTTGGAGGGAGAGGGAGACTGGGGAATGGGGCTTGGAGGGAGAGGGAGACTGGGGAATGGGGGCTCATAGGAGAGGGAGACTGGGGAATGGGGGAGAGGGAGACTGGGGAATGGGGGCTTGGAGGGAGAGGAGACTGGGGAATGGGGGCTCGGGGGGAGAGGGAGACTGGGGAATTGGGGCTCGGAGAGAGAGAGAGACTGGGGAATGGGGGAGAGGGTGACTGGGGAATGGGGGCTCAGTGGGAGAGGGAGACTGGGGAATGGGGGCTCGAAGGGAGAGAGAGACTGGGGAATGGGGGAGAGGGAGACTGGGGAATGGGGGAGAGGGAGACTGGGGAATGGGGGAGAGGGAGACTGGGGAATGGGGGAGAGGGAGACTGGGGAATGAGGGAGAGGGAGACTGGGGAATGGGAGACTGGGGAATGGGGAGAGGGAGTCTGGGGAATGGGGGCTCTGAGGGAGAGAGATTGGGGAATGGGGAGACAGGAACTGGGGAATGGGGGGGGACTGGGGAATGGGGGAGACGGGGACTGGGGAATGGGGGAGAGGGGGAGAGGGAGACTGTGGAATTGGGGAGTGGGTGATTGGGGAATGGGGGCTCAGGGGAGAGGGAGTCTGGGGAATGGGGGCTCGTAGGAGAGGGAGACTGGGGAATGGGGGAGAGGGAGACTGGGGAATGGGGGCTTGGAGGGAGAGGGAGACTGGGGAATGGGGGCTCGTAGGAGAGGGAGACTGGGGAATGGGGGAGAGGGAGACTGGGGAATGGGGGCTTGGAGGGAGAGGGAGACTGGGGAATGGGGGCTTGGAGGGAGAGGGAGACTGGGGAATGGGGGCTCGTAGGAGAGGGAGACTGGGGAATGGGGGAGAGGGAGACTGGGGAATGGGGGCTTGGAGGGAGAGGGAGACTGGGGAATGGGGGCTCGGGGGAGAGGGAGACTGGGGAATGGGGGCTCGGGGGAGAGGGAGACTGGGGAATGGGGACTCAGAGGGAGAGAGAGACTGGGGAATGGGGAGAGGATGACTGGGGAATGGGGGCTTGGAGGGAGAGGGAGACTGGGGAATGGGGGCTTGGAGGGAGAGGGAGACTGGGGAATGGGGGCTCGTAGGAGAGGGAGACTGGGGAATGGGGGCTCGGGGGAGAGGGAGACTGGGGAATGGGGGAGTGGGAGACTGGGGAATGGGGGCTCGGGGAGAGGGAGACTGGGGAATGGGGGAGAGGGAGACTGGGGAATGGGGACTTGCGGGGGGGGGGGGGGCGGAGAGAGAGACTGGGGAATGGGGACTCGGGGGGAGATGGAGACTGGGAAGCCTGAACTCACCTTATGCAGTGCAGGGGGATTCTGGCTTTGGTTTCAGGGTGAATACCAGTGGGTTATAGGATTACTACTAGTTACACATAGGTTATCGGGGTATTACATCTATTACTACCAGTTGCATATAGATTACCAATGAGTTATTGCATTACTGTGTGAAGGAATAAGCCATATAACCTATTCAGAAAAATACACCATTCTATGAAAGAATTCTGGCCTTATTAAAACATGACAAACTGGGTTTGGAAATCTAGAAACCTAACTATGAAAAAGTTGTGAAAGCATTCTGGCTTTCGAGATAAGGTAGTTGTTGACACTGAATCAATAACTTTATTGAAACAGAAGGTGAAAGGCTCAGGTAGGCTGAACCTTTCGGAATGAAACAATGGTTCACCCTGGACAAGGTGTTCTAATTAACACTTCGTAAAGAAGCACATAAAAGTAAGAAACATCTGCCTTCATAAAAATTACATCAAGTAAAAAACACATCTGCTGTAACACCGTTTTTTATGGTAAACTTAGAACACCTAGAGAAGAGACATAATTCTGTAACGCTACCAGCTGAGGTGACTGTAAGAATTGTAGGGGTCAGCAGAAAAATGACTAGAGGTAATTAGCTTACATCGGCAGAAAATCTTACAGGAAATACCACTGGAAAAGGGTATAAATATTGAACTCTCAAATGGGATAACAGACTCGCTTTAAAGGGGCAAAGCGATTCTCAGCTTCAGAGGCAGCTCTGTAAGTCTCCAACTCTTTGTACCTTGGGGATCAAAGGTATTTGAAAATGGTGGATATCTGGAATAGAACTTTAAGAACTGTAAAACTGTAGCGAAGTTAAGATTTGAGAGTAAGGTTCTCTGATAATAGGATTGTAAGCTTTCTCTTTTTGGAACTGTTAATGTTGCGATTGACTCACCAACTGTAAATTACATGTCGGTTCTTCAATAAATCTATATATTTTTAGAATTGTCTCACATAAGATTTCTGTATCAAACTCGCAAACTCAATCTCTGTACACTCTTTGGTGAGGAGTTGCAGAATTCTGGGGGCGTTTTCGGGACCCTCATAATATCCGAAACGTTACAGTCTAGCTAAACTTATTAAAAGTGCTATCTGGAAGATGGCAACATTTTCAAGTTGTTCCTTTCCTTTAGGGAGAGATAGTCCAGACCTTTAGACCCAATTAAGCATCTTTAGGATTCGGTTACCTCAAACTTTAGAAGAAAGTGAACGTCTGAGGAATACACCTGATCCGGGGTAGCCCTAAAAGGGCAAGGACTAGTAATTATTCCTTCAACTGTTGGTTATGAGAGGAATCTGAGTGTTACCATTATTACTGTTAGTCACCACTAGAATTTCAGTGAGTTACCATTCGTGACTGTTGGAAAAAAATTCTTTTGACCTCTGGTTTGCCCTCTGTGATTTGCTCCCCCGCCCTCGGTTTCCTCTGTACCCCGCCTTCAGTTTCTCCATTTCCCCACCCTCAGTTTTCTCTCTTCCCCGCCTCCTTCCCCTCTTCCCGCCCTCCCTTTCCCCTCTTCCCCGCCCTCCCTTTCCCCCTCTTCCCCGCCCTCCCTTTCCCCCTCTTCCCCGCCCTCCCTTTCCCCCTCTTCCCCGCCCTCCCTTTCCCCCTCTTCCCCGCCCTCGGTTTCTCCTCTTCGTCTGCTCTCGGGTGGCCTCCTGGTTCTTGGAACTTGTCACAACAGCTGCTGACGTGAAACCACGAGCAAAAATACTCACCTACAAGGGACCCGACATTTATAAGGTAAACGCAATAGCATTTGTAGAAGTCATGTGATCATGCGTCACATGATCAGATATCATGTGCTCAGATGCCATATGGTCAGGGATCACATGATCAGATATCATGTGCTCAGATGCCATATGGTCAAGGATCACATGGTCAGGTGGCATGTGGTCAGAATGTCACATGATCAACTCCAGCAATGCCTCCAACCAGAGTTGGCAACTCAGAAACTGGACCTGGAAAGTCAAACTAACAACATTTGATATCTTTCCATCTGGAGGTTGGTAGTATTTGTAAATCGACAGTAAGTGCAGTCAAATTCCATAGGACCTTAGGCAGGATTTTACAGTTTGGTTTATTTTCTGTTGCCATGGGAATTGTAGTTGTGATTGCTTTAGTCTGTTCATCACTACGTGCTAAAACTGACGAGTTGACATTAGTAAGTCCCTGCTAGATTACCATGGGTCACAGAATAGACTCTTCAAAGTCTGAAAAGAGGCTCAGGGCACTTACAGAATATTCATTTCCACGTTATAACAGGATTTGATTGCCCCGATTTTAACTCGGGGCCTGGGATGCGAGGTGAGAGGGAAATCCCCACAGACTCCTCGGTGTGAGGCCTGGGCCATTTTAACTCCCAGACCTCATTTCAATAGTTCAGCTCCGACTCCCACCAGAAACCGATGGGAGTGATCTTGACTTTGAGCGATTGTGTAAACCGGGTAGTAGTGAGTCAGCGGCTCGTTAAACATCTCTCCCGATTTTTATTTAAATTGAACTCAATGAGAGAAATGTAAAACGGGAATCCCCTCTGAACAGGAACCAGCATTGCTAGGTGTTTGTAATATTGTATTATCGCCCGTCTCCAACTCTGCCTCAGCTCATCTGCTGCTGAAACACTCATCCATGTCTTAATTACCTCTAGACTCGACTATTCCAATGCTCTCCTGGCCGGCCTCCCACCGTGCACACTCTGTAAACTTGAGCTCATCCAAAACTCTGTGCCCGTATCCTAACTCGCACCAAGTCCCGTTCACCCATCACCCCTGTGTTCGCTGACTTACATTGGCTCCAGGTCAGATGATGCCTCGCTTTTAAAATTCTCATCCTTGCTTTCAATCCCTCAATGGCCTCACCGCTAATTGAGGTGTTTAAAATGATAATGGGATTCGATCGGGTCGATACAGAGAAACTATTTCCTCTGGTGGGGGGAGTCCAGAACAAGGGAGCAGAATATTATAATTAGCTACGCTTATTAGGAGAGAAATCAGGAAGCACTTCTTCCACAGCAAGGGAAGGGAGGAAGGAAGGATCCAGTGGTAATGCACTGAGGAAGTCAACAATCGTGTCACATTGTGGCTCTCACTCCAACTGTTGCTCTGCACTTTTGTGCGAATGTGTGAATGTGTAAGTTTTCCAGAACATCCCAGCAGTCACCTCTGGGTTAGAGGTGGATACGATTCCTGTCCAGTGCCAGAAAATACATCCTGGGGCCTGGAAGCACACAGTAACCAGAAAGGTTTCTGTTTTTTACCCGTTTACTCTGCTATTTGTTGCCCTTCCCTCCTCTCCTTAAAGGTGTTGACTCCCTGGTGGGGTACAGTGCCATGGGCACTGGTCGCCCTCCAGTGCCTCACCCAGGTGTCCATTATTGATGTGGAGAGCATTGACTGTAGCAGGGTATTTGACTATATGGGACACCACACCAATGTCCAATCTTGTCTTCCTTCAACAGCCAACCACATGCACTTCCCTTACTTTCCAAACTTAGAGAACTAGTAAAAACTGACTCAAACTTTCAAAAAACCTGACACAGCTCCCAAGAATGATGAGAACTCCAAAATATTTTTTAACAACTAATTTGGTGCATTTTCGAGTATTTTGGATTCTATGAGCTCGGGCATTGGATTTTCTCTTAATATTTTGATGAAAGAGGAAGGAAACTTTGATCAATTTAATTGCAAATTACTCTCGATTTCCCTTTGGGAATTGATTACTTTTTTACATTTTAAAACCTCTTTTTCTCATCAGCAGCAGAGAATCTATTACCAGGAGGAATAAAAAAGTTTCAATGAATTTTACTTTTTCTTTTAAAAATTGCTGTATAGATAAATGATGGATTGGAAACAATCCTCATTGGCAGAGGATCATTCCAGTCTGGGTTCCAGGAGGCAAGTCTCATTGGCGTGTATGACTTCTGTTGGCAAAATCTGTGTCTGTAATGATAAAGTTTTAATTATTTTGAATCTCTTTTATCCTCTTAGCTTTACTCCCTCCACTGTGCCTTCCTTTAGCCGAGATGACGACAGTCTCCATGAAATGGTCTTCTCAGCTTTTACCCACGCTGCTCTGTGTTGACCAAGAAGAAATGTATGAATTGCCGTTCACCAAATGGTGGCAAGTGGCCATAAACATTACCGACTGCCAGGAAATATCTTGCAGGTTTTTCCCATCATGTTCTGCACCGCACTAACTGTCCGCATTCGCACAGATCAACAACACAAATTAAATCTTAGCCACAGTTTCATTTATTGGTTATTTTAATATTCAATCTCTGATATTACAATTACAATTGAAATCTCTGTTTGGAAAATCAGTGTCTGCAGCCATTGTGTTTTATTCTTTTTCACCCATTTTATCCCATTTTTATATCCTTTAGCCTTCCTCCCTCTACTGCGTTTCCCTTCACCGAGATGGTGACAGTCTCTGGAAAATGGACTTTCCCGGGTATTGTCCAAGCTGCTCTGTGTTGGCCAACGAGGGACTCAGAAGGTTTGATGAAGAGCTGGTGCAGCTGACAAGTTACAGGGCAGGGAGACTCCCAGTGACAGAGGCTGAGATCCGAATGAACGCTCTGGATGGGAGTCCAATCGTCTGTCAGCAAAGCTTCAGAACAACAGAATCAAGCTGATGATCTATTTGAAGGACCCGCAGTGGTCGTTGGCCCTTTCTCAGCTGTCACAGATGGAAAGCCTTTCACCCAATGGGGGACTTTTTGTGAAGAGGCAGCAAGTGAAAGGTAGGTCGGCAGAGTGGTTTTCTTACTCCCTCTATGGGCTGGATTGGATATTTTTATTACTTCGTCACTACCGTAAAATGAGTATAAATCACATGCTCAGAGTGCACTGAAGCTTATCGCACCTCCAGCTATAATGCTTTGCATGCATTGCTGTTAAAAGACCCTAAAGAGATGATGATCACAATAAAACACATTGTTCATATATATTTGGATGTCAGTGTCCGTCTATCTAACCAGTTATCTAAAACTTCATGGGGGTGATTTTAAACCTACCCACTTGGCAGAAACTGGGCTTAGCAAAGTGGGCGGGGTCCTCACTGACACATGTCTGATGATGTCATCGGGCCCCGGCTGCGATGTCAACTCTGCCCTGAGCGGTGGAAGCCGCTGCAGCTTTTCCAACAGGCCGAAGCAGCTCTCAACAGAACCAGGATGTCAAAGGGTAAGTGTTTTACTTTCCTTTGTGAAGGAAAGCCCCGCCAGGCCCCAAAATGAAAGTTTAGGCCTCCCCTGCCCCGGACTCCCCCCGTCTCCACTTCCATCTCCCGAGACCCTCCCAGAACCTCCTTCAACGCACCTACCTGAACGCCGTACGGGCGGGAAGTGGACTGGCGGCACGATAATGAGGTTCAGGATTGAAATACCCTCGGGCCCGATATCTGCAGCAACGGGTGAGTTTCCCACTCCCCTCGCCACTCACCCACCCAAAACCCATCTGGAGTTAAAATCGGGCCCATATAATGTTTAATATTGTTTAAAAACAATTCTTATAATTCATAAACAACTATGATGGCTCTGTCCCATTGGCTCAATTAATTCTGATTCCCAAAACCCACCTTATTTTGTTTCTTTTCACACATAGCAAATTTTCTAAGGATACAGAAACAAATTGTATTTGGTTAGTGAACCAGAGGTGTTAATATTCTTGAATGAAGCACAGGGATTTATAATAATTACAATAAGATTATTGTTTGAAAATTATACACATGAGTAAAATGCTCATTTGAAAGAAAGTGCCAGCAGAATATAATAAGTGAAGCGAGTACCCGACCAAACCTGCTCATAGATCAGAGAGTATTAATGCATCCTTCAAATGCTTAGTTTTAGCTGGGAAAGTCAGCGTTGCCTAGACAGAAAGGCGTAATTCACAAAGAGCACGTCGATATTCTTCATTGTCACGATCAAACTCCAAGGCTTTTTCAAAGCACTCAATAGCTTCACACTTCTCCCCGTCCAGCTGGTGCAGGAACCCGAGAACACCAAAAGCCTCCCTGTCTCTTGGATAACTGCGAAGTCGTCTTTCTGCTATCATCTGCAAGTTTTTGCGACACTTTTTCCGTTCTATTGAGTCATATTTAACTTTCAGTCCTTGCAGAAAATGGGTGATGGCCATTGATTCAGATCTTTTCTGGTGCAGTTGAAATAACCCAGCCTGTAAACAAATTGCCTGCTTATTTTCTGGACGAATATCTTCTAATTTCAGTAGATTTCTGTAGATCTCCTCTGCTTTGGGATATTCACTGTTTAATGAACAGATTCCAGCAAAATCCAGTTGTGGCCTAATCGATGTCAATGGGCGGTGCTCAAATGCCTTTTCAAAATGGTACTGGCATTTATTGATCAACTCAGCTTTCTGTTGAAAAGCAGGATTGCGAGGGTCGTTGCTGCCTGGATATTTGATCAGTTGATGTAGTTTGATTCTGTAACACAGACCTATTTGGTGGTGTAAGAAGGTAGAGTTTGGGGTAATTTCTAATGCTTTCTTCAACAGCGCCACAGCTTTTTCCACATCTCCTTTCATTCTGTAAAATGTTGCTGCATAACGAGTTACATATGTAAGGTCAGGGGACTTCTGCAATGCTTGTTCAACTAATTTGTTAGCTTCCGCCTTTTGATTGAATTGTAGTTTTAGAGCCAACAGCACCATGGCTACAGAGTCATCTGGATCAAGCTCCAGCACACGTCGCAACTGCTTCACTGACTGACTGGGTTCACCACTCTCTGGGGTACCAGAAAACCCTTCCAGACGAAACAGAGCAGTCGCATAACCGACATTCCATTCAGTGTCATCAGGATCTTCCTTCAGAGCCTGTTTAAAACATTCCATTGCCTCTTCATAGTATTGACTCGCAGAACTCAACAGTGACCAACCCTTCTCCCCGTACACTTCAGGTATCAGTGCTGTATACTGAGAGCCACGAGTAAATAGTTTACAGATCATCTCCAGCTTGTCGAGGTAGGACTGGGCCTCTGTCAATTGTCCCATGTGATAATATACCCAATTGAGAGGTCGCACAACACCAGGTTATAGTCCAACAGTTTTATTTGAAATCACAAGCTTTCGGAGCTATCGATTGCTCCTTCCTCAGGTGAAGTAAATTAGAGAGCAATCGATAGCTCCGAAAGCTTGTGATTTCAAATAAAACTGTTGGACTATAACCTGGTGTTGTGCGACCTCTCAATTTTGTCCACCCCAGTCCAACACCGGCATCTCCGCATCATAATATACCCAGGCATAGTTTCCATAGGTGATGATGCTTCTTCTTTCAAATTCATGTTCATGATTCTCCCTCAGAATCTTTTCAGCTTCCTTTAAGTTTTGAATTGCCTCTTCACAGTTGCCTTGCAGACAGTTTACGAAAGTGAGATGTTTGTAAGACATGGCCTGATATTTCACACCAGCCTGTATTGAATCTTGCAATCTTTGCTTCATATTGTCCAAGTCAATGTTTTCTTGCTGTGGGCCCCACGTGGTGACATTGAAGCTGATCGAGCTTCTCTTTCAACAAATCCTTCTGTGCGTTGCTGCAAGAGAACAAAGTTCATCAAAATTAATCTCAGACTAGCTGAGACTTGCCCTCCCCTCCGGTTTCTTTAACTAAGGCCTTCTCCCGACTCCTGGACCCATTGACCATGAAAACTCTGTTCACACAATAAAAACCACTGCAAAAGCAAAGGGTGTGGCTGCTAAATCTTGGCTGTACTTTATAAGATCCCAGAGGGACCCTGGTTCCAAATGGTTCGTGGTTGACCCGTATTGGGGACAGTGATTTAACTTTATTCAGCACAAGCAAAACTTAATACATTACAGTATTCGAGCTGCAGTTTAAAGAAAATAATTGAGACTCATATTATCCCGTGATCCTCTGGGTAGAATCGCAACCGTGAGTAAGCTGCACCCTGTGTCTCTTGTCTCTCATCTCTCTTCACCTCCCGGGTGTCTCCTAGATTCTTCCTGAAATCTTCTACCCTTTCTGAAATTTTCTACCCATTGTGGCTGTTAAGATTCCCTTACTATACCCTTACTCTCTTTCAAAACCTATGGAGTCCTCCTGAACCAATCACTGGTTTACACCCAAAACCCAAAATCCAATCATAAACATGCCACGTTCACAGCACCTTTGTCTACACAGGTTCTGGTCTTCTGACACCCTTACATCATCTGTTTTTGATCATCAAGAGTTATATCTAGGGTGGTTATGGCAACACAATGGGAAATGTCTCCATAGTGTAGAGATATGGCATCCTTGCTGTTCCTGTGAAAGGTCTATGTTTTTAATTAACTGCAGACATCATAACATTTCCACACAGTGGCATCTACACCTGACCTTGGTTCCCAGACTAGCTGTACTCTGTCGCATCCATACTGTTGGCGAATATCCAACTTTCACCCACAGCTTCCTATTTGACCAGAGCAATCCTTTTTCTCACCCCAGGCTGTCTGGTTACAGTTCACTCACAGACTTTTAATTATACGCAAAAGGGTTACAGGTCATATATAATTCAGGTTATCATTGCATACAATTGATGATTACAAACTTCTACATTGAATTCATGCACATGATTTTAAATGCATTACTGAAGATTAAAAGATACTGATATGATATTAAAACAAGTATTCTAAAAAAATCCACAAATCCGGGATAATCTTACAATTTACACCTGTCTCCTTCATGCTGACGGATGTACTAGCTCCTGGCCATTTAGTCTTCTCACCCAATGCACAGCAACACCTCAACCACCCCCACTCCCAATGATACGAACAGGAGCATTGGTTGAAGTACTCAGTCTGCCTTTTGGTTAACCCATTACACCTCCTTCTCATTCTTGTACTCCTCTCCAAAATGGGAGTCCCCTCACTAAAAATGTCAGTGCTAATTTTAAATGCTATTCCTCTCATATTGACAGTCCAAGTAACTCTTTACTAAACAGGATCGCCAACCTGGTCCTCCACAGGGACCCTGCTGACTGTGAGCCAGATCATTCCCCACTCCAACATGAAGAAGGAGAACCCATCCTTAGAGTAGAAAAGAAGGCCCATCACAAAGGTATCCTCAGCATTCTGAAAGACCATGTTTCATGAACTGACTCTTACGCTGCTGAAAACCTTTCACCATGCCAACCTCCAGGTGAGGTGTTAAACCAAGGCAGCATCTGCCTGTTCCAGTGGTTCAGGTGGATGTTAAAGATTCTATCGCACTATTTGAAGAAAAGCAGGGAGTTGTACTTTCCAACATTCTTCCCTCAAGCAACACCACCAAAAACAGATTGGGTGGTCTTTCATCTCGTTGCTATTTTTGGGAACTTGCTGTGTGCTGAGCCTCTGAGCGCATATCCTCTCCTTCGCAAACACCGTCTACATCCACCTCTGTAACACTGCCTGATTCACCCCTGCCTCAGCCCAGCTGCTGCTGAAACCTTATCCTTGATTTTTTCACCACCAGACTTGATTACTCCAATCCTTTCCTGGCCAGCTTCCCATCCTCTACCCTTCAGAAACTTCAGCTCATCTAAAAATCTGCTAGCTGCCCCAAGTCCTGCTCACCCATCCTTGTGTTCACTGACCTACATTGGGTCCCGGTCCACCAATATCACAAATTTAAAATTCTCATCCTGGTGTTCAATTCTCTTTATGGCCTCACCCCTCCCTATCTCCATAACCTCCTTCAGCCCTAAAACCCACCAATAATTCTGCGTTCCTCTAACTCTGGCGTTGTGTTCATCTCCCACATCACGTCGATACACTTCATCTCCCAGCTATCCCAGCTCATTCTTGCACTCTACTCCGCCTGCCTCTTGTTCATGTTGGCACTCGTCTCCCTTCCCCCTCAATCCAAGCTGTCATTCTTACCCCTGCCCCAGTTCATGGTGGCTTTCCTCCCTTTGCTGCTCAGTTCAAACTGGTACACCTGTCCTTTTCCCCCAGTTCATGTGAGCGCTCTTCTCACCCACCCCCCCATTCTCAATTTAAGGAGCACTTTTCCTTCTCCTACCCACTTTAAGCTGGCACTCTCCTCCTGCATTTCATGATAGGTTCATCCCCCATCCCAGTTCATGCTGTACTCTCCCTTTGCTTTATAGGTCAGATTGCTTTATTTTGGACATATGAAAGTGCTGAAAATCACTATTTTACATTAGTAGATCCCTTCTAGATTCCCATGGAACACAAAATAAAACTTTCTCTCTTCAAACTCTGCATACAGCCTGAGGGCACTTACACAATACACCTTTCCACGACAGAATAAAATTCAAGTTTAACTTTTTACTTTCACCAAAGCCTGAGTGGAAACTAATTATTACCTGATATAATATTATAAACAAATCTGCCTTTTGCCTCATGTCTTCTGACTATCACCAGTCTTGGTGCAGCAGTATACCCTTATCTGAATGTCTCACTGTGAACAAAAAATCCCAGCTCTATCCATTTCAACTGATTTGTAATGTATGCTACTTTATTTCTGAAAACAAGTTTGTTGATCAATAGTCTACACATAAATTTAAATACAGGAGGAATTCCAATGATCTTTACCTCATAATGCTGATCGGATGGAAAATGCGTTGAATTCCTTTTTCAGCTTCAACTGTACTTCCAATGGTGAGTTGATCAAGAAGAGTGTTTGGTGTGTTGTTTACCTGCTCATTTATACTGTCCAGTTATTTAGTGCTATAAATCATTGTCTGAATGTAAATAGAAACTAAACCTAGGAAATGAAACTTAGAACCAAAGTTTTTTCAAAGAAATAGTGCTGCCAGCACAGTAACATTGTGTGCTGTCACAGAACTCCACAGAGCCCATTATAAACAGAGGCCAGTTTAACAACTGAAAAAGACCACTTGGCCAAAATGGCCAACGTGTTAGGTTGATCTCAACTCTGCCTGTTCACCATATCCCTCAGTCACCTCCAGTTGTCTTTTGAAACCTCTTATATTATTTGCTTCAATGGCATTTCCCTGATAAATTGCTCCATATTTCTCTTACCCTTTGTAAGGCTGAGTCCAGTTACTTTGCTGGATGAATGGCTGAAGCATTGGCAGCCTTGAGGATGTCAGTCAATGTTCCCTCTCATTTTTATTTTAGGTGCGCGGCCCCTTTAACGTGCGTTTCTTTCCATTTAAAAGCCGGTGAGCGGCCTGCACGCGACCTCCAGACCGCTGCACGATCACGCAGTTTAACGGGAACATTGGTGTCAGTGCCTGGAAGGGCTCCTAGTTTCTTGGATGCATCCTTGGTGAAGTCATGGCTGGAACAGGAAAATTGTTGGAAACTGGGGGTTGGAAGCGCCGTAGAGAATGGTGTAGGCTGTCTGGGGCCAGATGGCAGAAACACTGGGGATTACCATGCACCCGTTCAATGTGATGCAGGCAGCACGCCAATTGCATGCTGCCTGCTGATTAACATGAGTGCAGCGTGCAGCCAGCACTAACCGCACATTGATTGGCTGCATGCATTAGCAGCGGGCCCAAAATTGCACCTTGCTAGCACCAGTTAAAGGTAGACTGCACTGCTTAAAGCTAGCTTGCACCTCTTAAAGGGCAGGTGCTGGAATTCATTCTACAACTGATTCTGACCTGAGAAAGACTCAGTAATGGCTCTACTTGGGTGAGAGCGGGCTCCAAGATTTTCTAATGCTGCACTGGAGGCCTTGGTGGAGGTAGAGAGATGTCCGGATCCACAGGGGTCGAGGAGGCCCTCCAGGAACATGCTCAGAGCAGATAGCCATGGCGGTCAATGCCAGGACTCAAGCCCCGGGGACCACATTCACTGACGCACTTCCCTTTCTCTTGCAGGACAAGGTGGCTCACAATCGGAGGCAGCAGGGGCTACCCAAAGGGGCACAGGCACGCCTTCATAATTATATCCACATGGAGGAGAAAGTGCTGTACATTCTTGGGAGGACAATCTCTGAGGCAGTGGCCAACGGCAGGGCTGAAGCGATCCAAGATGACCGTATCCTCAAACATGATCCTCCCTCTCACATCCCACTTCCCCCTCATTCCACAATCTCTTGTGACTTACAAGCTGCAGATGGTGTAAGCATGCACCTCTTGCTTTCTCCCCCACCCTTCACCACAACTTTACCCTGTGCCTTTCTCCTTTCAGACACCTAAGAACTGCATCCTGGCCACACACTGGTGGAGGAGCAGGAAGACAGTGATCATGAAGATACAGCGTTACTCGATATCACACTCCCAGCCACCAGCTCAGATACTGACACTCTGGGCTGGATTTTCTCAGCCCCGAGGAGGTGGGTATGGAGGCAGGACTGCCAGTAAAGTTGCAGAAATAGTGAGCGGCTGGCAAACCTGCCCCCATCCTGCCTCCGTGCCCTTTTGCCAGGAGGCGGGAAGCCGTCCTGACCCGGGTCCCGTCTCCTGGAGGCAGGAAAGGGATTAAATCCTTTTAACTGCCCGTTAACAGGTAGTTAACAGGCAGAAAAAATGATTAGTCCCATTTTACCTTTTCAAATCCAGGCTTCCTGACCTCAGAGAAACCCGCCGGGGTGGAGGAGTCGTGAAGGAGTTCTGCGGGGGTCGGAGGGGTATGAAAGAGCGATGTAGAGGTGAGTGATGGGTACAAGTGTGGCGTGGTAAGTATGTGAGGTGAGTGTATAGTGTTAGAAAATGTTCACTTACCTTTGTTTCTGCCTACAGCCTTCAGCCGCTCTGGATCCGGAGTCCCGACATCTTCATTGTAGATTTCACGGACTGGCTGTTGGATCCTCTGAACCAACAGTCATCTGATTTCTACAAAGTAAAAAAAGGTTTGATGAGTCTTGAACGCAAGGGCTCATCAAACTACACAGAATGTCAGTGTTTGACAGCTTCACAGAGCTGTCAAATGCTGACATTTCTTCTTTCAAGAAATCTTGACAGATGGCATGTCAGACGTTGACGTGCTCTGTCAGTGACTTCCCCCTAATTGGCCTGCTGAGCCCGCAGGGTGAGCTTCACAAGGTCAATCAGGGGAAAATCCCGCTGGTTGGCCAGAAGATGATGGAGGCAAGCATTGGTCCCGCCTCCAACACGTCTCCATTCAGAAAATCCAGCCCTCTGTGTGCTTTATAGGATAGGGTCAACGTGGGATCTGCACGTGATGAGACACCGGACACAAATGGCCTGCAGCCAGGGCAGGGGCAAAGGGTAGCACAGCTGCCAGCTTCCCGGAGGGCGAGGTCACACATGGGTTCTGCTGTAGAGGACTCAGAGGAGGACTTCGATGGGGCAGCATACAGAAGAAGGCTGATGGGTATGCACAAGGAAATGCTTGGTGCATTGGCAGGCCTGCCAGAAAGCCTGAGTGCAATGTCAAGGAGCATGGAGGAGTCGGCACCAACCTTGCACAGGGCTTTGAACAGAGCTTGGAGTCCCTGATTTCCAGCATGAAAGTGATGGCCAACTCCATTAGCGCACTTGTGGACCCAACCATGATGCAGGGTCCGATGGTGATGACTCAGCTTCCATTGCAGCACAGGCGGAAGCGACCCAGTGTCGGAGTGCTGCAGTGGAAGCTCAGACTTCGGATATGTAAGCTCAGACTGCTCTCATGCATGCTTAGCTTGCAGCCACGCAAGCTCAGACTGCTGCCTTCATGGCTGTGTTTACCAGTGTTGAAAGCGGGTTGCAGGGTTCCACAGCAGTCCAGCAATATGTCCTCCAACAGATTACTAGGATTACTGAGGCTCCACCCTGGGGGAGTGGCAGTGGCTCCCTGGAGCACGAACCTACTGTCAGGATGACAGCATTTGTTCTCCCACCACTGCCACTCTGCCAGTGCCCTTGCTGCTGCCTGTCAGCCCCTCAGACCAGGCTGCTTCCGCCCGTGCCGAGGTGGTGCAGTCTACAGCTAGGCATTCCAGGACACAAGCTGCTCGAGGTCATCCTGCAAGGCTATCCGCAGTCTCCCCCCACGGAAATTCTGCAGCCTTCCACTAGCCATGCTGCAGCCACTGGGGGAGCACTTTGTAGGAGCAATAGGACAGGCAGAGGTACATGTAAGACAGGCACTAAGGCAATGCACAAGTGTGATTAGTTGACATTACTACCTAATATTGGAAGGAATGATGTATAAAGTTGGATTGGAATATTTGTTTTGTGGTGGTTTTCATTTCAGCATTGTGGCCAAGAGGATGCTGTGATGGTCCATATCAGAGGGAAGGTAAGGTGTGGAACTATTGATGAATGTGGAATTGGGTTTGCATTCACTGGAGCCGCAGTCGGATGAGTCGATCACGGACAGCCCAGGCAGAAAGCGTCTGTCTGGGTTGCCTTCTTGCTTCCGCTTGGTCCTCCTCCTCTTCCTCCCCCTCCATTCCTCCTCCTCCTCCATCTCAGCTGGTTGCCATATGACTGGTGCCAAGGGCTGTGCCCTCATGATGGCGAGGTTGTGGAGCATGCAGCAGACTACGATGAATCTGGACACATGCTCTGGTGAATATTGCAGGCTCCTCCAGAGCAGTCCAGGCAGGGAATCCATTGCTGAAGCACCCCAATGGTCTGTTCTATGATAGTTCATGTGGCAGCATGGCTCTCATTGTACGCATGCAGTCCACGTGTGGTTGAGTTGTGGAGCGGAGTCATGAGACAGGTGGTGAAGGGATAGCCCTTGTCGCCCAGCAGCCAGCCTGTGGTTTGACAAGGTGCCTCAAAGACTGAGGGAACAGTGGACTGGAGCAGAATAAAATCATCATAACTGCTGTCAGGATACCAGGCATTCGCTGAGCATGGTCGCACACCAAATACACATTCAGCTAGTGTAAAACTTTGCGGTCGCGATACATCTCAATATTTAGATGCGACGCCTGCAAAGCCATGTACGTGGAGTGGATGGCGCCCTGCACCATCTGTTCAGAGAGAAGACAATGAACTCCCCTCTCCTGGCATAAAGAGCGCTTGTCACCTCTCTTATGGAGCAGTGGACGGTGAACTTGGAGATGTTACAGATGTTACCTGCTCCAGCCTGGATGTATCCCGTGCGAAGGAATTCAGGGCCACGGTCACCTTTACAGCCACTGGCAGCGCTGTCCTTGCCCTGGTGTGAGGCTGCAGGTCTGGTTGCAAGAGGTGGCAAAGTTCTATTAGCACCTCCTTTGTAAAGCGCAGATGCCTCACACACTGCCCCTGCCTCAGGATGAGGTAAGAGAATTGCTCTCGGAGGATCCTAGCTGGTTAAGGCCTCCTGCCGAGAGCCCTTCTCCCCCTCCTCTTCCTCCCTCTGTGAGCAGATTAACCTCTTCTTCGCTGCCTCTGCTCCATCTCCCTGTCATGTTGCAGCCCAAGGGTGAGGACAGCCACAGTATCCATGACTGGGAGCAAATGGTCTGAGCAGAACCATTGAAGTCAGAACTAAGGCCCTCTCCACTTGCAGCACCACTCCCTTTCACCTCACCAACTTTAAACAACACTAGAAAGCACCAAAGACCTCTACAAACTTACACAGAGCCAGTAGAAATCAATCAGCAACTAACCTGAAAGCAGGTGATGATCCCTTTGAATAACTCTGGTGGGGGGGTCCTTGCTGCTGCTGAACGCATGTTGCGCTGTGCGAGGCTAAGACAGGGCGTTAGCTCCAGCGTTGAGGACGGAAATGGCAGCGCTGGCGTCAAATCAGCGTTGCATGCTGATTGATGGCACGATCTGCACACTCTGCACACTCCCGGCGCACGCTCCTAACGCCCGCCCTACCGCCCTCAACAAAATGGCGTCCAGCGCGGCCCGCACCAAAAGAGTGCGCACACGGTGCGGACGCCATTTTCAGCAAAAAACGGCACCTGTAGCAACGAGAAATCGGGCGCGACGGAGCCGAATTTCTAGCTCACTATAATAATAGATAAATGTTGGAATGAAGTAGAAAAGCTTGCACTGTGCTATGATCCTATCTGAACCAGTAGATTACATCGATCAAGCATGTTGTTGGATCTAAGATGAGGCGTTAAACCGAGGCCCCGTCTGCTCTGTCAGGTGGACCTAAAAGATCCCGTGGGACTATTTTGAAGAAGAGTCGGGGAGTTATCCCCGGTGTTCTGGCCAATATTTATCCCTCAACCAACAGAACAAAACAGATTATCTGGTCTTGTAAAATGCTTTGAGACATCCGATGGTTGTGCAAGGTGCTATATAAATGCAAGTCTTTTTTCTTTTCCAGTGAATGCCCCAAGATGATCCATCGATGGGGAATGGATACTCAGCGATAGCAAAGGAAAGGTGAAAGGTTAAAGAGGAAGAATTTTAGCCGGTTTTGACGGTGGGGCGAGAAGGAGCAAGGTACAGGGGTTTAAGGGGAAGTGTTCCAGACAGCAAGGCCAATGAGGCTATTTTCCAGCTCTCAGAATTTCCTGCTTAAGGCTGCTCGTAAACAAAGTGTATGAGAGCCTCAGTGAGAGCCACAAATTATTAAAAATATTTAAGCAGGGCAAAGGTGCAATTTGCCAGCTTTTTCAGTTGGCTCTCCCCTGGATCATGTTATTTGCTTTGTGAGCCTATTTGGAGCGGTCCTCAGGAAAGGAGCTTTCCTAAAAACTCGCTGCTCCTTTAATGACTCCATTATGGAGCCTTAAAGGAGCAGCGATATTTTAGGCTTTTTTTTGTTTCTATTTTTAAAGTGCATATTTAGTACTGGGTTGTTTTCCTATTTTAGTGTATGTATTGTTCATTGTACAGGAAACTCTCGTTTAACCGGCACCTAAATATCCGGAATTCTCTATTAACCGGCAAAAATCATACTCCGAAAACTCCTCTCAAATAACCGGCAATGTTGCCGAGTCCGAGTCCGAGTCTCCCGCGAACGCAGAGTTAGTCAGTGGGGGTAGTTCTCCAAGGTGCCACTACTCGGCTTCCTGGCGCTGTCGGAAGTCCGAACACCGCAATAACAGGAGTCTGATTCTCCCGCGCTGCTGGTAGTCTCTTCTGATCCACCATTTTACTGTGTGTCTCCCGCACTGCTGGTAGTCTCTTCCTAGCCACCATTGTTCTGTGTGTCTCTCCATCTTTATCGGGAATTATCTCCCCCATCTTGCATTATGGAATTCCCAAAAGCTGGTCCAAGCAAAAGGAAGAGAGTGGTCTTAACTTTAAAACAGAAAATCGAGATATACCAACGACTAGAAAGGGGAGAGAAGCGTATCAACATTATGAATGAATTCAAAATCGGTTCGTCAACAATCTACGACATCAAATCGCAGAAGGATAAGCTGCTCAAGTTTTATTCAAGCTCGGAGACATGTAAGAGTGTAGAGAAACGGCGTACGCTTCGTAAGCCTAAGCTTGAAGAGCTGGATACCGTGCTTTATGAATGGTTTTCTCTTAAGCGTTCAGAGGGTGTTCCAATTTCCGGACCCATGCTAATCGAGAAAGCGAAGGATTTCTACGAAAGGATGGAGCTCACTGACAAGTGTGCTTTCTCCGAGGGATGGCTAACGTGCTTCAAGTTACGGCACGGGATACGACGACTCGATATTTCCGGGGAGAAGAAATCAGCTGATCACGACGCCGCAGAAGAATACTGCGATTATTTCAATCGGATTGTGCAGCAACATGATTTGTCGCCAGCACAGATATATAATGCCGATGAAACTGGCTTGTTTTGGAGGTTTTTGCCAGAATCAACGCTTGCTGGCGCTAGTGAGGCTAATGCTTCAGGTTACAAGAAAAATAAAGATCGTGTAACCGTGCTAACATGTGCGAACGCTGCTGGATCACACCAGGTTAAACTTCTTGTTATTGGGATGTATAAAAATCCCCGTGCATTTAAAAATGTGAGGCACTTACCTGTTGAGTACAAAGCTCAAAAAAATGCTTGGATGGATAAGGAAATCTTCTCCGATTGGTTCCATCATATTTTTGTTCCATCTGTGAGGGAACATTTCCGTAAAATAGGGAAACCTGAAGATAGCAAATGCATTTTATTGCTTGATAATTGTAGAGCCCATCCGCATGAATCCGAGTTGGTTTCGGGAAATATTTTCACCATTTATTTGCCACCAAATGTAACTTCTCTCATCCAACCCATGGACCAGGGCGTTATCCAAAATCTGAAGTGTCATTACAAGAAAGACTTCCGACGTAAACTGATAAGCCAAGATGACAATATTCACGCATTTCAGAAGGAATACAATATTAAAGATGCCATCTATAATGTTGCATGTTCCTGGAACTTTGTGAAAGGTCACACTCTGAGGCAAGCCTGGCACAAATTGTGGCCTTCTGTAATGTTTGCTGAAGGTTCTTCTTCAGAGGAGGAATTTCATGGGTTCAATGTTCGTCCCAAGAAGAGTACAATAATGGAAATGGCTGGCATGGTGAAAAATGCAGGCCCAGCAAACCCTCTACGTCACCTCAGTGAAAGTGATATCGAGCAGTGGGTTGATGCAGATAGAGAAGTTGGTGTTGTGCATATGCTAAGTGATGATGAAATAATTGAGAATGTTTTGAATCCAAAGAAAGAAAAGGAAAGTGAGATGGAAAGTGAAGAGGATGATATTTCTGAAGAGAACAAGATTTCTTGGGCTAAAGCTGCAGAAGGATTTTCTTCAATCCTCCAATTTGCTGAAAGGCAGACTTGCTACTCTGCCCAAGAAGTTATGCAACTCCATATTCTGCATTCCACGTTTCTACAGAAAAGGCAAGAGTCCACTAAGCAAACCGACATCCGCAACATGTTTAAGAAAGCTTCCAAAAGAGTCGAAGCAGTGGAAGTGCCTGAAGAATCTGTGGAATCTGTGGAACTGCATGTCCTGAAGACCCAGCTGGCACGGATATTCCTGATGAACCAGATGACTCGGAATAAGTGTACAGTCAACTACAATACTGTATACAGTCGTTTATAAGTTTTGTTTTACTGTTAAGTAATTAAAGAGTTATGGATTACCCTCAACTGGCATTACTGTACTTAATCAAGCATCTTCTACCATTCATTTAACACAACATTCTATAAGTGAGTACCCAAATACTGTATACTGCACATTTCTTGATTTTTTTATTTTTGTTTGTGAAAAATAGCCTCGGTAGATATAACTCTCCGTTATCCGGAATTTTTATTCAACCGGCACCACCCCGGTCCCGTCGGTGCCGGATACCAAAGAGTTTCCTGTATTCAAGTGGTGTACAGCAATTGGGTGTTCATTGTATTCAGGTGGTGGGAATTAATTGGGGACTCTTTCTCTCATATAGGCCGGAATTCTGTGGAGGAAGGTGGGTGTGGGTTGGGGTTGGTGGGGGGGCTCCGAGGCGGTTAGGAAACTCGGGAGGCCAGATTGAGAGGCTGGCTGGCTGCGGGCAGGTAGGCCTTAAACTGCACAGAATGGGGAAGGGAGGGTTCACGTGGGGGCCGGGCTATTAAATGGATAGGGGTGTGGCGGGGGGAGAGAGGATTGGGGGTTGGCCAGGCAGACAATTTCGTTGGGGGAGAGAGGATCGGGGCCGGATGATGGGGGCGATGTGAAGGGTAGATCGTGACCGACCACCGGTAGATTGTGGCTGGCCTCAGCATCACCTTTGGGCGGGGGGCTTGAGGCCTGAAGGGGGTGATCGGAGGCCTCGTGAGGGGGTCTCCGATCATGGGGGGTGGGTTAGGTAGGGACCCTGGATCCAGGAGGTAGGTATAAAGGCACTTATCTCCTGAATCCAGCAGTCCCCACCTTGCTGTAACTACCGGGTTTCACGTATTGTGTGAAACCCGTCCACATGCAGTTAAGAACAGAATGGAGGTTAAAAAAGAAGCTTCCAGCCTCATTCGAACATTTAAATTGAGGCTCCGCCCCCTGGGAGCGGGTTGGTCGCCCGTCCCAGTCCTGCCTCCGTTAAAACCAGAAGTGGGCGGGTTGGAGGCGGGATCAGGTCGGGAATCCCATTTTTAGCAATTTAACTACCCCCCACGCTCCAGACCCACCTGATTCTGAAGGTTGAAACTCCCCCCATATATAGGGGTAGGCTGGGGAAAGGGAGCAAGCTTATCTTGGGGATGCGCAGTATGTAATGGCCCCGAAGTAAGCTTCCCACAAAAATCCCGCGATCTCTGTGGACAGAAGCTCGGCTTTTCCAACACGTAATTGAAATCAGCAAAACTTAATGGGGAATCCCTGACGAGAGCTGCTGTGATGTCAACAGGCTGTCCAAGCAGCCAATCACAATGCAGAATTCTCACAGACAGCGAATCAGGAGGTGGGTAAGCCCCTTTGATTCTAACTTTTTAAAAATGTGAGAGAGCAAAACAAAGAATGGGGCTCTCACACGGGGAAAAGGCAAACCTGAAATAATGATGAGGGGAACGGTGTGGTGGGGGGGTCGGGGTGAGGGAGGGTCAGAGTGGGGGAGGGTCAGAGTGGGCGGGAGGTCAGGGGGGTGGTTCCACAGCACAGCCAGTGTCGGAGCAGTGAATGACTGACCGCAACTTCAGGATTTCTGCGTTAGGATTTGCATGCTCTACATCCTGAAGCTGCGGTCAGTTTCAAAGGGGGAAGGACAGAGAACATTGTTCGTTCACTGTTATTACCCACCGCAAATTCCGGGCCATCATGTGTCTCTGTAAATAAAGGCTTGTAAGTAACGTAAGACTAGGCTCTAGTGTTCTATCCTTCACCACCTGGCTATCCGACTTTTCCATGCATTTTTGGCACCATTTCTTTTGTTATAAGAGGTAATTTTTTTCAATGACCATTAAATACAGCCAATTTTCTGCCAAGTCATTGGCATCAACTGTAAGTGAACTACTACAAGACTTCAGCAGAACAACAGATTGGGGGGAGGGAGGAAAGAACATGTCAAAAGGGAGCTGATTCAATACAAACTGGCCTGGGTGCTCAGTGAACAAGAAGGCAATGTAATCCAAGCTACAGAGTCCAGCGACGTTTGACAAGTCAGGTTAAAATTAACGCTGGGTTTGGTTTTGAATTGCCCCACTATAGTATAGAATTGTTCAACTGGTAAAAGATGAGGGAAGGCTTGCCAATGAGATCAGCATGCGCCAGCTGCTAGTTTGTACAACTGTAAGAGAACCTTTACAAGACTTCAGCAGAACAGTTAGGGGAAACAAAGAAGGCCCATCAGGGCAGCAGGTTCCTGCTGCTCCTCTGACCCCACTCCTCCTCACCTGCGCAATGTGACTCACCTGATGATACATCCCCAAGCTCACGATCTGTGTCTTCTGGGAGTGGGTCGCTGTGCTGGTGATTGCAAACATTCAGCGAGAGGGAGGCGGTGGTTGCTGTGAGGAGCTGTCTTGTTATGGGCCACTGGCAGTGCTGCCAGACTGCTGTTCCGGGCCTACAATGCCAGAAAAGCTGCCAACACCATGAAACGGAGTTTGCATCACAGGATATTAACTGTGTGTGACGTTTGTGTGGTTGGGTATATGGCTGTGTGGCAATGAGTCAAAAGAGGAACCAGGCATAAGAGCTGGATGTTACTATTCCCGAGCTATGGGGTGGTCTTCAACTTCACCTTCGATATTCCCTCCATACTCTTGTGTCCAGAGCTTGTAATGTCCTGAGCTGTAATCCAGTTCAGATCTGTGCCATCCTGTGCAACCAGAGAAGTATCCTTACAGAGGTCTGTTGAAGGAACACGCACATTGACAAACATGTGGCCAACCTTTAGCCCATCTTCAATGGAGAGGACAATTGGGCGGAGTGCCAATGCGCTGTGGTCTGTTTAGTGCTGCCGCCCAAGACATCCTGAGGTCGTGGAAGGTGCTTTATGAAATTTAATGAGCAGACTATTCAAGTATAGTCAGCACAACAGATGAGCCAAAAATTTGGGACTGTTTCATTAATTAGAGTTTTTCGGGGTGATTTGATAGAGGAATTTAAAATTATGAAAGGATGGGACAGAGTAGATTGAAACTGACTGTATCTAGAGGTTGAGGGATGTAGAACAAGGGAACATAGACCTAATGTTAAATGTAAGAGATTTAGGACAGGAAGCAGGAGAAGCTTTTTTACACAGAGGGTTGTGAGGCTGCAGAACGCACTACCAGAATAGGTTAGATCAGTGATTGAAGGAAAGGGGAATAAAGGGATGTGGTAATTGGGTGGAGAGATGGGATTAGGACAATTACTCATGTGGGGGATGAAACACCAACATGGACCTGTTGGGCTGAATGTGTAGGGGGTGGTGGGTGGGTGCCAGCTTCACCTCTGACTTCTGAGTGGTTCGAATCGCTCCCACTCCCTTGGTTCTTGACCTTGGACTTATTTGGGGGTTGTGACAAAAGTGCAGCAGACAACTGGTTTGGTGCAAGAACTTTTGATCTTTATTCAAGAGAGTAAATATAACACAACAATCTTAACACTCTAATAAAATGGGGAACACTTTGGTACATACGAGGGAAATTACGTTAGAAGAATACCTCACCCCTCCCAATCCCACTTTACTAGCTAAGTTGGACTCTAGAGGACCAGGGATAATGCTCACCAAACGAATCCTTGACAGTTGAGCTGGTTCGCGGTTTCGGGGTTCGCTGGATTGGATTTATCGGGTGAGTACCCACTTTTCCTTGGTTAGAGGTAGGGTTTAGAGTCTTTTGAGTAAAATCTTATCCAGGGGTAAGTCAGGAATAGATTGTAGAGTGGAAACTTTGCAGATCTTCGTTTTTTCTCCGAGTTGATTTTCTCTGGTCGCGGTGGCCCAATATTGGTGGTAATGTTCAGTTGGTTGTTTCGTAAGGCCCTTGTTGCCGCGAGGTGTCCGATGGTCACTGAGGCGGTCGCTCTGGTCTCTTCTTGCGTGTCGGCCTACTTCTGGAGCTGTTGGCCTCCTTTGTTGAACGGTCTTGTTTTCGAGTTGTCGACCTCCTGGCTGGACACGTAACTGCTGAACGGTTGGATTGGAGCTGCTTGCTGAACTCCTTGCTGTTTGCTTGTTGAACTTGTTTCTGTTGAACTGTGTACGGTTGTACTGGAGAACTCGAACTGTTGTAACTGTGTAACTGCTCCACCCTTGAACTTGTAGAGAACTTGTTGTAACTGCTGAACTGCCTTCTTGAGAAAACAGGCCATCAATTATACTGATTGGGGCCTCCTAATCAGTCCCGGTTTATTGTAAGATTTTGGAGGGCTTGTTAACAGTAACCTGTTTGTAAATGTGTGAAGTGGTTTTGGGATGGCTCCATCCTGTCGATCTGCTTGCTTGATTGTAGCTGATTGTTCTCCGGTTGTGAGTTTCTTGACTGGGCCTGGGATTTCTATAGAGTGGGTCAAAGTGATCTGTTTTATGCATGTTTTGATGGGTCCTGTAATTTGGGTGGAGACTGCTCTTCCTCGGGTTTATTGTTAGGATGTTAATGTCTGATAGGGGCCGATTTAACTCCAAGCAAGGTCATGTGTTTCACAAGGCAGTCTGCATTAACTCCAATATCCAAACTGTCTTTACAGAGGTTGAACCCACCTTCCTTTCCAGCCTTTTCTCCCTTACAAGTCCAGGCATGTCCTTTAAAATACCAAATCTTGGTTTTTGCTCTAAAATGTCCTTCGGTTCGGCCCAATGCATTTCACCACCCTGAAATAGTTAGAAAAGAGTACAAAGTCTTTTTCCTTCAGGTTTGTCTTCGAGTTTTGGGGATCTGTGAATTTTGAGAATCTTACAAATGGCCTGTTTCTGTTTTGTAATTTCTGCATGATTCGATGTAAATCCTGTCTGCACCTAGGCCTAGAGTTCCTGCTGACTATTGGCTAATTTTACACAGAAGTATATAGAAAGTACAGCACAGAAACAGGCCATTTGGCCCAACTGCTCCATGCTGTTGTTTAAGGAGATCAGAAATTTTGGGCTGGTATTGGGCAGAGCGGGTGGTAAATGGGGCGGGGAATCATTACGTTGGAACTTTTCAGATCCCAATTATCCATCACCATCTCCTGTCGACGTCTAAAGTGCCAATCCCTTGGTGATGTCATTTGTCAAGTCCTTGTCCTTACGACCTCTTCCGCACTCAGAAGCAATTAGCCTCACATAAATCAGCATCCAGGATTCCTCGGCAGAGGTAGATTTAGAGAGATAAACGCACATTTCAAAGCCGTACAGAAGTTTGGGGGAGGGTGGGCTTTGCACCTTCCAACTACTTTACCATCTGCCTGCCCACTATTTGACCTTATCCAGTCAATTTTCCCTCTCCCCATTCAGACAGGGCAGAATGGCTTTCTGATCAAAGGTTCGACTCTACCTCTGTTTCCTGGTTGAAGAGGAGCAACAGAGGGAGTCCAGGCTGGACAGGCTGTGCCACTAACTTCAACACCTGTGGATACAGGCAGAGGTTCTCATCCCTGTTGCCGTCTTTCAGATGAGATGTTAAAGTGAGGCCCCGATTGCCCTCTCAGGTGGGTGTAAAAGATCCCATGGCACTATTTCGAAGCAGACCAGGTTCAGGCCAAGACTGAAGCCTGCATCCCTGAAGATGAACAGAACTTTTTTTTCAAAATGTCCCCCATACAAAGTGAGTCATGGGCGGCTTTTACCTTTCTCAGGGTGTCCAGCTCCCGTTCCCAACTGGCCACTTGTGCAACACTAAATATCTTCTTCTGAAGGTGTGTGACCCCCCCACCTCCCCCAGTGCTAAAGACACGCTGTTTGTGGCCGACCCCCCCATGAACTTTGACTCTTATGCCAGGTTGCGCCTACCTGCACATTATGGGTCCAAGGAATCTTTGTCTTAATTAATTCTTGATCAACAGAACATTACCCCTGCTCTCATACAGCCTATCTCCACACTGCCATTTTAAACTAAATTAAAATAAAAAACTACCAACACAAAAATAAGGCAAATGACATATCCTAGTATTGAACCCTTGTTTGGTAGAGAACAGGTGCTATCAGCAATGGTGAGCAGCATCATTCACCTACAATCTGTGACTACATTGGCACTACCCTGCTGACCACGCCAAGGACACAACCAGAAAATGGGGTTCCATCAATTGAAGGTTTGGATCTTCAACAGCAACTCTTTGCCTCTTTGCAATCCAATTGCTGAATTGTAAAGATAAAAGCAAAGCCTCAGTCATCAACAAACTAAGGTAGCATCAGAGGAACAGCAGGTCAGTCTTCAAGGTAAGAGTAATAGAGAAAGAGCAGGATATCCTCAGTTAGTTGGATGTACAATATGGCAGATCAGAATTTGAGAATGTGTGTAGTTCCCTCTTGAGGTGCAGGCAATGCTTGACCCCACTGAATGACTATGTGACTCCTTCCTCCAATGGTAATTCTGCCACAAGGGAAACACACTGCCCAGTCAACCATACATGATCTACTGAGGAAGTCAACAATTGTGTCACATTGTGGCTCTCACTCCAACTGTTGCTCTGCACTTTTGTGTGAATGTGTAAGTTTTCCAGAACATCCCAGCAGTCACCTCTGGGTTAGAGGTGGATACGATGCCTGTCCAGTGCCAGAAAATACATCCTGGAGCCTGGAAGCACACAGTAACTGGAAAGGATTTTGTCCCTTATCAATTTTCTCTGCTATTTGTGGCCCTTCCCTCCTCTCCTTAAAGGTGTTGACTCCCTGGTGGGGTACAGTGCCATGGGCACTGGTCGCCCTCCAGTGCCTCACCCAGGTGTCCATTATTGATGTGGAGAGCATCGACTGTAGCAGGGTATTTGACTATGTGGGACACCACACCAATGTCCAATCTGGTCTTCCTTCAACAGCCAACCACATGCACTTCCCTTACTTTCCAAACTTAGAGAACTAGTAAAAGCGGACCAAATCTTTCAAAGAACCTGACACAGCTCCCAAGAAAGATGAGAACTCCAAAATGTTTTTTAACAACTAATTTGGTGCATTTTCAAGTATTTTCAATTCTATGAGCTCGGGCATTGGATTTTCTTTTGATATTTTGAAGAAAGTGGAAGGAACCTTTGTTCAATTTTATTGCAAATTACTCTCTATTTCCCTTTGGGAATTGATTACTTTTTCACATTTTAAAACTTCTTTATCTCATCAGCAGCAGAGAATCTATTACGAGGAGGAATAAAAAAGTTTCAATGAATTTTACTTTTTCTTTTAAAAATTGCTGAATAGATAAATGGGGATTGGAAACAATCCTCATTGGCAGAGGATCATTCCAGTCTGGGTTCCAGGAGGCAAGTCTCATTGGCGTGTATGACTTCTGTTGGCAAAATCTGTGTCTGTGATGATAAAGTTTTAATTATTTTGAACCTCTTTTATCCTCTTAGCTTTCCTCCCTCTACTGAGCCTTCCTTTAGCCGAGATGACGACAGTCTCCATGAAATGGTCTTCTCAGCTTTTACCCACGCTGCTTTTTCCCATCATGTTCTGCACCGCACCAACTGTCCGCATTCGCACAGATCAAGAACATAAATTAAATCTTAGCCACAGTTTCATTTTATTGGTTATTTTAATATTCAATCTCTGATATTACAATTACAATTGAAATCTCTGTTTGGAAAATCAGTGTCTGCAGCCATTGTGTTTTATTCTTTTTAACTCATTTTAACATATTTTTATAACCTTTAGCCTTCCTCCCTCTACTGCGTTTCCCTTCATCGAGATGGTGACAGTCTCTGGAAAATGGACTTTCCCGGGTATTGTCCATCTGCTCTGTGTTGGCCAACGAGGGACTCAGAAGGTTTGATGAAGAGCTGGTGCAGCTGACAAGTTACAGGGCAGGGAGACTCCCAGTGACAGAGGCTGAGATCCGAATGAATGCTCTGGATGGGAGTCCAATCGTCACACATTGTTCATATATATTTGGAGATCAGTGTCTGTCTATCTACCCAGTTTAATTGATTACCTAAGCAGTTCCTGGGGGTGATTTTAAATCTACCCACTTGGCAGAAACTGGGCTAAGGAAAGTGGGCGGGGTCCTCACTGACACACGTCTGCTGATCTCATCGGGCCCCGGCTGCGATGTCAACTCTGGCCTGAGCGGTGGAAGCCGCTGCAGCTTTTCCAACAGGCCGAAGCAGCTCTGAACAGAACCAGGATGTCAAAGGGTAAGTGTTTTACTTTCCTTTGTGCAGGAAAGCCCCGCCAGGCCCCAAAATGAAAGTTTAGGCCTCCCCTGCCTCGGACACCCCACGTTTCCACTTCTGTCCCCCGGGATCATCCCAGAACATCCTTCAACGCACCTACCTGAACGCTGTACGGGCAGGAAGTGGACTGGCGGCACGATAATGAGGTTCAGGATTGAAATACCCTCGGGCCCGATATCTGCAGCAACGGGTGAGTTTCCCACTCCCCTCGCCACTCACCCACCCAAAACCCATCTGGAGTTAAAATCGGGCCCATGTAATGTTTAATATTGTTTTAAAAACAGTTCCTATAATTCATAAACAATTATTGTGGCTCTGTCCCATTGGCTCAATTAACTCTAATTCCCCCAAAACACCTTATTTTGTTTCTTTTCACACATAGCAAAAAGTCAAAGGATATGGAAGCAAATTGTATTTGGTTAGTGCACCAGTGGTGTTAATATTCTTGAACGAAGCACAGGGATTTAGAATAATTACAGTAAGATTATTGTTTGAAAATTATACACATGAGTAAAATGCACATTCGAAAGAAAGTGCCAGCAGAATATAATAAGTGAAGCGAGTACCCGACCAAACCTGCTCATAGATCAGAGAGTATTAATGCATCCTTCAAATGCTTAGTTTTAGTTGGGAAAGTCAGCGTTGCCTAGACAGAAAGGCGTAATTCACAAAGAGCACTTAGATATTCTTCATTGTCACGGTCAAACTCCAAGGCCTTTTCAAAGCACTCAATAGCTTCACACTTCTCCCCATCCAGCTGGTGCAGGAACCCGAGAACACCAAAGGCCTCACTGTCTCTCGGATACCTGCGAAGTCGTCTTTCTGCTAACATCTCCACGTTTTGGCGACACCTTTTCTGTTCTATTGAGTCATATTTGACTTTCAGTCCTTCCAGAAAATGGGTGATGGCCTTTGATTCAGATCTTTTGTGATTCAGGTCAAATAACCCAGCCTGTAAACAAATTGCCTGCTTTTTTTCTGGACGAATATCTTCTAATTTCAGTAGATTGCTGTAGATCTCCTCTGCCTTGAGATTTTCTTCATTTAATGAACAGATTTTTGCAAAATCCAGTTGTGCCGTAACAGATGTCAATGGACGGGGCTCAAATGCCTTCTCAAAATAGTACTTACATTTATTGATCAACTCAGCTTTCTGTTGAAAAGCAGGATTGCGAGGGTCTTTGCTGCCTGGATTGTTGATCAGTTGAAATAGTTTGTTTCTGTAACACACACCTATTTGGTGGTGTAAGAAGGTAGAGTTTGGGGTAATTTCCAATGCTTTCTTCAACAGCTCCACAGCTTTTTCCACATCTCCTTCTCTTCTCAAAAACTTTGCTGCATAACGAGTTACATATGGAAGGTCAGGGGACTTCTGCAATGCTTGTTCAACTAATTTGAGAGCTTCCTCCTTTTGCTTGAACTCTTGTAGTTTTAGAGCCAACAGCACCATGGCTACAGAGTCATCTGGATCAAGCTCCAGCACACGTCGCAACTGCTTCACTGATTGACTGCGTTCACGACGCTCTGGGGTACCAGAAAATCTTTCCAGACGAAACAGAACAGTTGCATAACCAACATTCCATTCCGTGTCATCAGGATCTTCCTCCAGAGCTTTCTCAAAACATTCCTTTGCCTCTTCATAGTATTGACTAGCAGAACTCAACAGTGACCAACCCTTCTCCCCGTACACTTCAGGTATCAGTGCTGTATACCGAGAGCCATTAGTAAATCGTTTACAGATCATCTCCAGCTTGTCGAGGTAGGACTGGGCCTCTGTCAGTTGTCCTGTGTGATAATATACCCAGGCATAGTTTCCATAGGTGATGATGCTTCTTCTTTCAAATTCATGTTCATGATTCTCCCTCAGAATCTTTTCAGCTTCCTTTAAGTTTTGAATTGCCTCTTCACACTTGCCCTGCAGACAGTTTACAAAAGCGAGATGGTTGTGTGACATGGCCTGATATTTCACACCAGCCTGTATTGAATCTTGCAATCTTTGCTTCATATTGTCCAAGTCAATGTTTTCTTGCTGTGGTCCCCACGTGAAGTGACATTGAAGCCAATCGAGCTTCACTTTCAAGAAATCCTTTTGTGCGTTGCTGCAAGAGAACAAAATTCATCAAAATTGATCTCAGACTAGCTGAGACTCGCCCTCCCCACCGGTTTCTTTAACTAAGGCTTTCTCCCGACTCCTGGACCCATTGACCATGAAACCTCTGGTGACACAATGATGACCTCTGCAAAAACCACTGCAAAAGCAAAGGGTGTGGCTGCTAAATCTTGGCTGTACTTTATAAGATCCCAGAGGGACCCTGGTTCCAAATGGTTCGAGGTTGACCCGTATTGGGGACAGTGATTAAACTTTATTCAGCACAAGCAAAACTTAATGGCCCGAAAATTAGACCTAATACGCGAGAGTACGCACTGTGTACTCTCGCGTTTTAGGTCTCCAATTGCCGGTTTCCAGCATGCACGGGAAACCGGCAGTTCGTGAACTCAAAAGGGGGCGGTTCCTAAGTGAACCGCGTGCGCGCTATAGGCTGCGCGCACGCAGTGCACTTAGTGCTTTGAACGTGCAGGTAAGCATGGAAGATTTTACACATAAAGAAAGGAGGCGTAAGACCCTCTTTTAACAAGGTAAGTAGTTAATTAAGTATTTTAAATTTTTTCAACAGGTTTATCTTTTTTAGAGACTTTAAAGAAAGGTAAGTTTATTTTTATAACTTTTAAAAAGATTTTAAATTTTTCAAAAATTAAAATTTTTGTTTAAAGTGGTTAATTTATTTAACTATAGTTATTTTATTAATGTGATGTTTTTTTTTTTTAAATTTAATTGAGGTTTAGCTGTTCTTTTGGGGGTAAGTTGTATTCATAGCTTTAACAGTTCTCCTGTCAAAACTATGAATGAAAGATGGTGTGCTGCCATTGGCTCTAACTGAATCACGTGATCCCAGAGCTCGCACGAACTAACTGCGTCTGTGGGTCACGCAAGCACTGCACAGCTGCAGCCTTGAAACTAAAGTTCGTGTGGGTCCGGAGGGAAAAGGTAGGCGCGCAGTGAGATATCGCGGGGAAGCCTTACCCCCGCAGGAACGCTCAGTGTTTAATTTCTGGGCCAATACATTACAGTATTCGAGCAACAGTTTAAAGAAAATAATTGAGACTTATATTACCCCGTTACCCTCTGTGTAGAAGCGCAACCGTGAGTAAGCTGCACCCTGTGTCTCTTGTCTCTCATCTCTCTTCGTCTCATGGGTGTCTCCTAGATTCTTCCTGAAATCTTCTACTCTTTCTGAAATCTTCTACCCATTGTGACTGTTAAGATTCCCTTACTATACCCTTACTCTCTTTCAAAACCTATGGAGTCCTCCTGAACCAATCACTGGCTTATTCCCAAAACCCAAACTCCATTCATAAAGATGCCAAGTCCGCAGCACCTTTGTCTACGCAGGTTCTGGTCTTCTGACACCCTTACATCATCTGTTTTTGACCATCAACACTTATAGCTGGGGTGGTTATGGCAACACAATAGGAAATGTCTCCATAGTGTAGAGATATGGCATCCTTGCTGTTCCTGTGAAAGGTCTATGTTTTTAATTAACTGCAGACATCATAACATTTCCACACAGTGGCATCAACACCTGACCTTGGTTCCCAGACTAGCTGTACTCTGTCGCATCCATACTGTTGGCGAATATCCAACTTTCACCCACAGCTTCCGATTTGACCAGAGCAATCCTTTTTCTCACCCCAGGCTGTCTGGTTACAGTTCACTCACAGACTTTTAATTATACGCAAAAGGGTTACAGGTCATATATAATTCAGGTTATCATTGCATACAATTAATGATTACAAACTTCTACATTAATTCTTACACATGATTATGAATGCATTACTGATGATTAAAAGATACTGATGATTATAAGATATTAAAACAAGTATTCTAAAAAAAAAAATCCATCTGTCTGGGATAATCTTACAATTTACACCTGTCTCCTTCACGTTGGCTGATGTACTAGCTCCTGGCCATTTAGTCTTCTCAGCCACTGCACAGCAACACCTCAACCACCCCCAGCCCCAATGATATGAAAAGGAGCATTGGTAGAAGTACTCAGTCTGCCTTTTGGTTCACCCATTACACCTCCTTCTCATTCCTGTACTCCATTCCAAATTGGGAGTCCCCTCACTAAAAATGCCAGTGCTAATTTTAAATGCTCTTCCTCTCATATTGGCAATCCAAGCAACTCTTTACTAAACAGGATCGCCAACCTGGTCCTCCACAGGGACCCTGCTGACTGTGAGCCAGATCGTTCCCCACTCCAACATGCAGAAGGAGCACTTATCCTTAAAGCAGAAAAGAAGGCCCAACACAAAGGTATCCTCAGCATTCTGAAAGACCATGTTTCATGAACTGACTCTTATCCTGCTGAAAATCTTCCACCGTGCCAACCTCCAGGTGAGGTGTTAAACCAAGGCAGCATCTGCCTGTTCCAGTGGTTCAGGTGGACGTGAAAGATTCTATCGCACTATTTGAAGAAAAGCAGGGAGTTGTACTTTCCAATATTCTTCCCTCAAGCAACACAACCAAAAGCAGATCCTCCGAGAATTCTGCATTCCTCTCACTCTGGCTCCCGTCCATCCTCCACCTTCCCCACCAATAGCGGCCGTGCCATCAGCCCAGACAAGCCCGAAACTCTGGAATTCCCTCGCTAAACCTCTCCACCTCACTCTCCTCCTTTAAAACTCTCCTTAAAACCTACCTCTGTGACTAAGCTTTTTCTCACCCCTCTAAGTATCTCCTTCTTTGCCTCGGTGTCAATTGTTGTCTGATTACGTTGCTGTGAAGCGCCTTGGGACGTTTTACTACATTAAAGGTGCTATATAAATGCAAGTTGTTGTTGTTGCACAAACTGAACTGTCACATTTCCCTACAAAACAACAGCGACTGCACTTCAAAATAATTCACTGAATGTGAAGCACTTTGGGACATTCCTGAGCGGTGTGATAAGGTGTTCTATCAATGCAAATTCTTTCTTGCTTTCTTCCTGTTCAATTCACGTCGATACACTTCATCTCCCAGCTATCCCAGCTCATTCTTGCACTCTACTCCGCCTGCCTCTTGTTCATGTTGGCACTCGTCTCCCTTCCCCCCTCAATCCAAGCTGTCATTCTTACCCCTGCCCCAGTTCATGGTGGCTTTCCTCCCTTTGCTGCTCAGTTCAAACTGGTACACCTGTCCTTTTCCCCCAGTTCATGCGAGCGCTCTTCTCCCCCAGCCCCCTATTCTCAATTTAAGGAGCACTTTTCCTTCTCCTACCCACTTTAAGCTGGCACTCTCCTCCTGCATTTCATGCTAGGTTCATCCCCCATCCCAGTTCATGCTGTACTCTCCCTTTGCTTTATAGTTCAGATTGCTTTAGTTTGGATGTATGAAAGTGCTGAAAATCACTATTTTACATTAATAGATCCCTTCTAGATTCCGATGGAACACAAAGTAAAACTTTCTCTCTTCGAACTCTGCAGATGGCCTGAGGACACTTACAGAATACGCCTTTCCACGACAGAATAAAATTCAAGTTTAACTTTGTACTTTCAACAAAGCCCGAGTGGAAACTAATTTTAATTTTTATTTGAATTATAATACTCTGAACAGATCTGCCTTTGCCTCATGTCTTCTGATTATCACCAGCCTTGGTGCAGCAGTATATCCTTATCTGAATGTCTCACTGTGAACAAATAATCCCAGCTCTCTGCATTTCACCTGCTTTGTAATGTATACTACTTTATTTATGAAAACAAGCTCGTTGTTCAATAGTCTACACTTAAATTTAAAGACAGGAAGAATTCCAATGATCTTTACCTCATAATGCTGATCGGATGGAAAATGCGTTGAATTCCTTTTTCAGCTTCAACTGTACTTCCAATGGTGAGTTGATCGAGAAGAGTGCTGGGTGTGTTGTTTACCAGCTCATTGCTATGAATCATTTCTGAATGTGAATCGAAACTAAACCGAGGAAACAAAACTAAGAACCAATGTGTTTATCCAAGAAATAGTGCTGCCAGCACAGTAACATTGTGTGCTGTCACAGAACTCCACAGAGCCTATTATAAACATATGTAAGATTAGGATCACAGGCCACACACAGATTACCCAAAAGGGTTTTAGAAGTTGCAAGGCTTTTATTAAAGAGCTGCAGTTTTAAAGCATAATCAGATATTACATATGGTTTAAGCTGAGTATAATAGACATACAACCCGTGACAGTAGAAAGCGATCTACGACTCCCGAAGCGGAACGCCACGACCGGACGGACGGTTGGTTGGATGTCTGATGAGGCAGCGTGGAGGTCTTGGGTCAGCAAGTCTCTGCAGTCAGCAACAGCAGTCGCCTCTGTTGATTCACCCCCTGGCTGTTGGAGGTGTTGGGCATAAGCCAGCATTGATCCACCTCAGAGGCTGAACTTAGTCAAGGTGTTAGGCCTGAGCCAGCATTGATTTCCACCTCGAAGAAGCCTTCGCCCCTCGCTGTCTGACTTCTGCTCTCAGCCCACTATCTTTATAGTTATTTCGGTGGGCCGTGATTTATCTACTGTCAATCACCTATACTCATCTATATCCCAAGTGTGATGTGGGAAAACATCCCTCACTGCTTCTTTCTGCATGGCTGCAGAGGCCTTTTCTCTTATCTTTCTGAGGAATGTTTTGTTATGTTTCTTCAAGGACACTTTATGGCTTTGTGGTTCCTTATTGCCGAGCTAGTATTATCCTCCCGTGTTTTCTTGCATTTTACGACCTTCTTATCATTTTGGTGTTTGTTAATTGACCTTGCTGACACTTCACCCGTTTGTTCCTGACTGCATTTTAATTTCTGTTCTAAGAGTCAAACTTCATCTATGAATCTAATAGCTGTTTCTTACAATTCCCTTTTTTGAGAAGGAAACATCCTTATTGACTTCTCACAACTTGCTCTTAACTACTCTAGCTAATTCTAAGTTATTGGCTCGCCTCTCCATCCGTTTGATTAGGTGCCGTAGGTAGCATCCCAATATTACCAGGATTATCAGTATGGATCCTTGCCCTGCTACTAAGAACAGGGTCAGCATCCTTAACCAAGGAGTTTGGCTAACATTGTAGACTGATTCATACCACTTCCATTCCCCTAGCTTTTGGATTTCTGATTCCATCTCCTCATTCTGCTGGGTCATTTTAACTAAGTGAGCTTCCGAGGTGCTAGTCCTGTCTAAGATTGATTTGAGGTTCAGAGACAATGGGGGAATCGGGTGGTTGAACTAGGTCATGGCCTCGAGCGCTTGGTTCTGCATGGAGATGTTAACTCTGAGTTCTGTGATGTCGTGAGCTGAGACGGGGAGTAGGACCTGACCCCCTACTATGGTTGTTTGAGTCGGCTTAAAGCAGAATGTAGGGCTCTGGATGGGACATTCCTGATTCCCATGTTTCATCGTCTCGGCATTGGTAGTGACACAGTACTTCCCCTCTGGAGGGACGTATATCTGGCCCCCACCGCCGGATGCTTATGTCGCACGTGGGCGACTCTGGATCCAGGATGAAGCCACAGGCTGGCTTTCCCGGGTTCCTTACATCACAGCGGCACAAATAGGCCCCTCCTCGATCAGAGCAGCACTCGGTGTTGGGGCTATCCCATGTCTGAGCTTGGTTGATCAGGATCGGGAGGGGGGGGAGTTTCATATGACGTGTGGATGTCCCGGTCCATGGTCCCTATGGATTCTACCTTGAATACTTCCCACTCGCCTTCTACCTGGAGGCGGGGTAGCCACACGACCACTGGTACCACGCTTCCCTGAACCCCGTTCCCTTTAACTAGGTAAGATAGCCCGTGCTGTCGGGCTCCTCTGGTGTCGTTGTGCCCGGCGAACCATCTACTAATCAGGCTGTCATTTATGAAGGATGGAATTCGATTGTCTCCTATATCTCTGAGTCCGTCTGCTATCTGGCTGAGCATATAACCCCCATAAACAGAACAGACCATAGCCCTGGATATGTTTTTCTCTGCTTCCCCCTTATCCTTGATGATTTCATTAACTGTTTTTTCTATTTGTTGGAACACCTTTACCTAGCCTCTGACTGTCAAGAGATTTTGGGACAGTTCTTGGATCACATCCCGCCCTTCTTTGTTTGTTCCTGATAGAATCCCTTTTAATTGACTCCTCATTGCCTTGTTGTGTTCCCACATGTTCTCTACATCGACCCGATTCCAGGCAGCTGTCCTTGCCACTGCCCCTATTCCGACCCACTCCCCCAATCCCCTTTTCGTTCTTTGTTTCCTCCTAGCTTTGGTCATGTTTACTTCCGCTGTTACCTTTTTCTCGTCCCACGATCCCCAGTTATCCTGTGCCTGGTTTTTTGCTAAGAAATCCCTCACTGTTTCTCCCACCAGCTGATTGAAGTAGATGCGGTATCCTGCGGGACACAGCCCCTGTGGGAGAGGGCTGTCCCTGAAGTGGAGTAGAACGGACACTATCTCATATCTCTCGTCGTTGTGTAGCTTCTTATAGGTGCGGGTGACCACTAACCCATTCCTTGGCCCTTTCTCTAGCAGCGGGCATTTCCTCACTCTGGTGCTGCTTGGTTCCTGGCTCTTGCCTTTCCCCTCTTTATATATCTCAATCTGTTGGACCCTTCCCTCCCTGCTACCTGGATGGTCCCATCCCAGGGGGCCTGCATCAAGGCATCCTATCATCCCTCTGTGCCTCTGGCTCAGTTTTGGCCAGTTTAGTGTGTGCTGGTTTTGCCCTAGGTAGGGGATTCCCACGCTCTCTAGTGTGATCCTAACCGAATCCTCGAATCCGAATCCCCGGTCTTTAAAACTTCCCTTTCCCAATTGGAAGTTTGGTGTTACGCTATTTCGATCTTTAACACATTGGCATGCTGCCTTTAGCCCCTCCCCCTCCCATGCTCGTACTACAGGGGGTCCGTTTTCATAAGGCCTCACCCAGCTGCAGTAATTACAATAGAAAGTCATATTATACCCATCCTCTGAAATAGTCCAAGTGTTGTCCTGTGTGGACTCGTTAGTAGGTCGCAGGATCACTCTTTGTCTCACGATGATGTTCATCGGGTGGATGATACCGATGATTGCTGCCAGTTCTATCAGAATCTTGAGCGGAGCCATCCTGTGCCGTGACCTAAAACAGAAAATGTGGAGTATTTATCCTTTCACAGTTTTCAACTGGTTGATGTGGTCCCACCTGGGGCTTTTCTTCCCCCTTTTGTCTGGGATTTGGACCAGGTATACCGCGGGGCTGGCTCGGTCTATGATTGGGCAGGGTCCCACCCATTTAGGTTCGAAGGCATGTTCCCTTCTTAGGTAATTTAGGACCATCACCACATCCCCAATCTGATACTCGAAAGGCTGAACCTTTTTGTCATTGTACTTTTTTATCTGTTGTTGTCTTTTCCCGGTCTGCTGGGCTAGGAACTCATTTGTTTTCTGAATGTGTTCTATCATTGATTCTAACCACCTCTGGTTGGCTGCCCCCTGCAGGAGTGGGGTGAGAGATGGAGTGAGGAGGTGGGCCGACGTTCTCATTAGCCGCCCCGTCATAGCCTGGTAAGGTGAAATACCCCTGGTGCTATGTGGGGTTGCTCTTATCGCCATCAGGCACATGGACAGCATGTTAGCCCATTGTGTGGGGTGGTCTGTACAAAACTTTTTCAACATAGTTTTAAGGGTCCGGTTCCCCCTTTCCACCACTCCTGATGATTGTGGGTGGTGTGCTATGTGTAGTTTGTGGGGGGTTTTCATGAGTCTCTGGAGTTGAGTGAAGACTTTCCCGGTAAAGTGTGACCCTTGGTCGCTATAGTAAAGTTTTGCAATTATCGCGATTCAAAATAACATAAGAGAAGCAGATTCGTTTGATCAGTTTTATTAAACGAAATGCTGTCCTGATTATAAAGGACACAGAAGCCTGTAAAATGGCCGCCGAGCATCGTGGCAGAAGCTTCCAGAAACACAGTGGGCAGACAAGATGGCGTAGAATATACATTCAGTATAAGATTGGATCATACTCGGTAAACACTGATAAAGACAGCATGCAACCCGTTTGCATTTGGAACAATAGCAAAGATATAAGTGCTGGAATTGTTTTCCTATGCACAGTAAGGTTCATTGTACTGGGCAATCGAAGGCCCATCCAGACACATCAATACACAAATACCCCCCCCCCCCCCGGCTCTACAATGAGAGAGACATCGACGGGTGATTAAGCAAGTATTCGGGGGGCCCCAAAACCAGTCAGGGAGACGATTCATACACATCCTGGCTGGGTCAACAATGGGGAAAACATTAACGGATAGTTGGCCAGTTTCAGGTGCTACCGAAACCCGTTAAAGAAGATAATCGCCCCATGCTGGGAGTTTTGAGCGCCAATATTACACAAAGGATAAACATTAAGATTTGAGCGGGAGATAAGTGGACACAGCGCTATAACTATAGAGGACAAATGTCCATCGCTCTCTCTTGACTCGGGCTGAACTCTTATTCTCTTATCTCTCGGCGGACCCTTGCTGAAGCTATTCCTTAGGGCTGGACTTTGTGTTTCTCTGGACTTTGTTGACTCTTGACTCTTAGCTGTACTGGTCGGTTATTCAAGTGTTGGGTGGAGCTCAATCGGTACGAGCCGCCCCGACAAGGGCAAGTAACAGGGTACACCATCCCGAGTGTCGGTAAACGGTGTCTGGACCCGGAGGCCCGAGGAGACGAGACGAGAAGAAGACGAGAAGAAAATCCACGTGCCGCCACGGTCAGTAAACCCCGACCGCGCCCGAAAATATAAATACAGGACTCTTCTTTGAGTTCTACCGACTACAACCTCTGTCGAGCACAGGAAGACTCTTCTTTGAACTGTGTCCGAGGTCCGTCGAGTTCTTCATGACAACAGAGAGTCTGGCCTGCTTTTCGCAGCAGCGAAAGTAAACAAGTGGGGTGCAGAGACCCTTCCAGGCACGTGACAGTCAGGCGCTGCAGTGAAACGAGCTGAGTGCCTCACTTTAAAATCTCCAAAGTAAAACGAGTGGTGAGCATGATTTTCGATCCTACAAATCTAGACGTAGTGTAGGTATTGATAAGGGAGGGTGGTTTTAATAAGGTTAAGATATAATGTGTTCCCCTTTCTACGATGTGCCGTGTGTTCTCCATTTCCATAGACCAAGCTTTATGAATGTATGTATACTTGTACTATCTTTGATTTGCGCCTATGACATGTATTTCATGATTTTAGACGCCATGCAATAAAGATTTCCATTTCATACTATTCAACCGGGTCTATTTGAGTTTTTCTCTGCATTACTGCTCCCTGCACCTAAGTCCAGTGTTAGAACCGTAAGGGCGAGTGGGTCGAACCACTCACAGGTGCTTATTGCAAAAAGGCTGGCCGGAGACCAGAGCAAGCAATAGTATAGGCAACGAAGGCCTAAACTCGCACCAGCACCGTCTGAGACACGCCCCTTACAGATAATGGTGACCGCGGCAGGACATTGGCAGCAGGAGAGTAATGTTTTAGACGCTGGTTTGAATAGGCAAAATGTGATGGATGAGAGGGTAGCCGACTATGTGTTTGGGAAGGTTAACTTAACCAAAAAGTGGATAAGTGACCTACTGATGGATAAGCGTCCGCTAGACGCCGCCATCAAATGGACAGGCAGTAAAGATCATAAGAAGTCGGTAGAGAAAGCGGTCTGGCTGATGTGCTACAAGAAGCAAGTCCAACTTTCGGACCAGGTCATTGCAGCACAGGCAGCTCAGATCAGGGAATTGGAAGTTGAGATGGAGGAAAAGATCACGGGAGGACAGAAACTCATTGCATCATTGATTGCGTTACATCAGGAACGCCAAATAGTAGCCAACCACCATGAGGCTAAAATTAATTACCTAGAATGTCAGGTCACGGAAGCAAAATTAAACGAGGGTAGGATTAGAGAACGGTGTGTCCGCCTAGCTAACCAGATAAAAGCCCAGGAAGAAAGCTTGAAGGGAGTTAGGGCGGCATACAAGATGGCTCTCGAGGATAGGCATGAGGGAGCCGACCACAGTGTTTGCCAGAGGGAGATAGAGAACATAAGGGAGTCCCTGAATAATGCAAACGGCTTGGTGTGTCTCATCAGCCCGTCAGCGAGCCAGCCACAGGTGGGTAGGGAATTCCCAAAATCCCTACCGGAAAAAGCAGAAGTCGTATCAACCACTACGCCCTCCACGCCACCCAGCTATTCGGCAACCTGGGTAAGGGAGGAGGTGGTGGAAATAGAGAAGAAGGTTCCCGAGGTAGGACAATCCCCGGAGGTAGTGTCGAGACCGGGACCGATGTGTCCGCTCCGAGGTCACAAGAGAGGCCCGAACAGGGACAATGGGGCAGACGGGGATATCCTGAACCAACTTGTATTGCCCCACAGCTCACACCAGCTGAGAGCAATGATTAGCCATGTACGGAAGCTGTCCGAGTCAGATGACCCTTCCGTACATTTTAGGGAAGTAGAACAGACCGCAGCAATTAATGGCTGCGACGACGAGGAAAAGACCAAAATGTTGCTGTTCTCTTTAGATAGCTCGATCCTTCAGTGTCTCTCCGACAAGAGCAAGAAGGGAAATAAAACCTATGGGGAGTTACGGGACGAGGTCCTAGAAGTGTTAGGGGCGGATGACGAAAGTCCGTTCGTCAGATTGAGTCAAACCGTACAGATGGAGGGAGAACCCCCAAAGGTTTTCGCCGACAGACTGTGGCCAGTATACCAGCGTAGCTGCCCAGGTGCGTCAGCGCGCACCTATCTGGACGGCGCCGGGAAAGCTCATTGGCTCAGGTGTCTAGTAGCCAACAGCTTGCCAGCCGTCAGGGAGCAGGCCAGAGCGTGGTTTGATCCCACTAACCCCGCCACAATGGAGGAGTCTGTCCTAAATCGACTCACCATAGGGTATCGAAACACTAGGAGCACGGGAGCGCGTCCCCTTAAGGGAAAGGTGCATGAGGCAAAGCCCGCAGCTCCGGCTCAGAAAGAGTGGCATCAGGAGGGAAATCGCGCCTCACAAACCAGTGGTGTTTGTTACGGGTGCGGGAAGACAGGTCACTGGCGTAAAAACTGCAGGAATCCCTGGAAGGACTCCAGGGACAAAGCTCCCGCAGTCCGAACCCAAGCGCCTGTCTCTGAGAAAGGAGCTGGTGTGCCTATCCATCCCGATGCGATAGAATCAATGTTGGGAGCCATGCGGTCCCTTATGATTTCGCACGGGAAAGTGGCAGTCGTTACCGGCCCCACAGATGCCACAACCCCGTCCACCGGTACCCAATGACTAAAGCCCGCGCAGCCCGTTTACCTGTGTCCGCTCAGCTATGATGCGTGGAAAAGACCCCTGGTAGAGATGGAGGTAGAGAAGCAGAAGGGTAGTTACTTGTTGGACACGGGAGCTTCATGCACCGTGATTCATACGGATAGCCCCTTTGACTCACCACTGTCTACCAAGGTCCCATTCACATTAGCGGGGTTCACGGGAAAAGAGCAGGCTGGCGCGTTCTCCATTCCGCTCTCCATTCATTTAGGAGCACTCCACACCACATGGAAGTGCATACTGATGAAATGGCAAGAGGGGGGTGGCAAAGGTATCCTCGGATCGGATCTCCTAGCGGAACACGGGATCCTCGTGGACCTTAGGAATCACTGTCTCTGGGGAGCCAAGGGTGGGAAGGGCAAGGTAGTTGTAATCCCAGGGAAGGAAGGAAAAGGGGCCCTGTGTACCATGAAGCCATCCGGAGGTTACGACCTCGGGCTTATGGTCGCGGATGTCCCAACGGACATGCAAACGTACGTGTCAGATAATATGCACGTGTTTGCAACCCACAAGCATGATTGTGGGAGGGTTACCGGGTTTGAGGTCAGCATAGACGGGGACCCCATGACCCGGCCCCAAAAGCAGTATAACTTCCCCAAAGAAGCAGAACCCGACATGGAGACAGCAATGTCCTCATTGGTGCAGCAGGGCATGTTGAGGCCGATAGCCACACACGTGAACTCCCCATTATGGCCGGTAAGGAAGCCGGATAATTCGTGGAGGGCCACGGTGGACTACAGAGTCCTTAACAGTAACATCCCCGCCTGCGCGCCCACAGTAGCAGCAGTTGCTGACCTAATAGGGAGTATCCCAGCGTCCGCGACCACGTTCACGGTGCTGGATATCTCGAACGGTTTTTGGTCCATCCCGCTGCGGCGAGAGGACCAGTACAAGTTTGCCTTTACTTTTAAAGGACAACAGTACACATGGAACTGTTTGCCACAGGGTTTCCACAACAGCCCCAGTATTTTCCATCAGTGTATGGCAGGAAGTTTAAAAGAGTTTAATCAGCCCAATCAGATAGTGCAGTACGTGGATGATTTGCTCCTATTTACGGACTCAAGGGAGGAGCATGGACCACTGTTAGCCGAGTTATTGGAGCTGCTAGCGAGAAAGGGTTTTAAAGTTAACCCTAAGAAAGCACGGATCGGTCAGCAGGAAGTAAAATTCCTGGGTCTGACCATTCGCGCTGGGGAAAGAGCCATAGATAAGGCTTGGAGGGAGTCGGTGCAGGAGTTACCGATTCCCAACACCATAACGGGTGTGAGGTCCTTTCTGGGACTGACCGGTTACTGTAGAGACTTCATCGAGGACTATGCGGCCACAGCAGCTCCGCTGCTCCGACTCCTCCATAAGGGAGTGGAGTGGTCTTGGGACGAGGGTTGTCAGGCAGCATTCGAGAAGTTAAAAAGGGATCTGCAGACCGCGCCAGCTTTAGGGGCCATAGATGGGGAGGAGGAGTTTTTCCTGGAGGTAGCTGCCAGCGGAGACAGCTTGAGCGCTGTGCTGCTCCAAGAGCGTCACGGCAAGCTGAGGCCGGTTGTCTATTCGTCCAGGGTGTTAACGGATGTGGAGAGGAGTTTTTCCAACTGCGAAAGGCATCTTTTAGCCACGCATTGGGCTGTGAAAAGATCAGCGATCTTCACAGGGCTCTCTCCCATCACTCTCCTCACCCATCACACGCCAACCAAGATGCTTCTGGATGGGAGGATTAAGGATGGGACCGTAAGCAGCGCTCGCATTGCGCGCTGGACCCTTCTCCTTTCCCAGATGGATCTTAGAGTTAAAGGTCTTTGCGAGCCCAGGCTCGCAGCCAACCTGGTATACCCCGGAACAGCCCACCAGTGTTCGGTGGAAGGGGTGTGGGAGGTCAACATAGGTTTGCGGGCCGGGATACATCCCACAGGCCGCGAGATTTATGTTGATGGTTCCAGCACAGTGTCTGCTGGCGAACGACTCACAGGGTGTGGAGTTTATGACCCTGCGGCAAACCTTGCCTTGGCAATTAAACTCCCCAGCACGATGAGCGCGCAGCAGGCTGAGCTGTCTGCGGTGGCATATGTAGTTACCCACCCAGAGATCTTCCCAACCCCATACACGATTTGTTCGGACAGTATGTTTACGTGCAATTCGTGTACGGAATACCTGGCCATTTGGTCCCGCCGTGGCTACACCTCCGCGGACGGGCGACCTTTAACGGTGAAGCCCTTGCTGGAAAAGATCCTAGCAGCAGTAGGGGAGGAAGGGGAGATTTTCATCCATAAGGTGAAGGCTCACTCCTCCACAGAACCCCGCGGGGAGGGCAACCAGCAGGCTGATGCGCTAGCCAGGGAGGGTGCCCGTAACGGCATTTTCTGGGACCCCTATGGACCCGGACCCGTGGCAGCGATCCAAGGCAGGGAAGGGAATCTCGGGAACACCAGGGTAGCACTGCCCCTAGACCTTAAGACCGTCCAGAACCAGGATCCCGCCCTAAAAGCAGTTCTCAGAACGATTACTGAGGGCAATCAGGTAGAGGGCCCGTACAGTACGGCAACCCTCTCCGTTAAAAAGGCATGCTGTTCCGCGAGGAACAGTGGGTTGTGCCGCAGCAGCACAGGAGGGAATTCCTCCAGTTGGCTCATGAGGGGCCGGGGGCAGGACACCCCGGGCCTGAGGTTACCTGGCAACGGGTAGAGCAGGCGGGATGGTGGCCGGGACTCAGGGAGCAGGTCCGCGAGTTCTGTGCAAGCTGTCTTGTGTGCGCTGCAAACAACCCAGACCCCCAGAAAAGGAAAGTGCACATGGGGCACATCAGGAGGGTGGAGGGACCATGGCAGTCGATACAAATCGATTACATAGGGCCCCTGCCCACCACCCAGGGAGGCTACAAATACTGCCTCGTCTTGGTGGATGTGTTTTCCAAGTGGGTAGAAGCCTTCCCCTGTAGAACAGCTACGGCGCTGGGTACTGCCAAGATCTTGGTCCGGGAAGTGTTCTCGCGGTGGGGACTCCCCCGTTTCGTGGAGTCAGACCAAGGGAGTCATTTCACCGGCCAGGTGATGCAGAACACCCTCATGCTTTTGGGCATTGAAGGGAAGTGGGACGTAGCGCACAATCCCCAGTCATCAGGGATTGTTGAACGCATGAACCGGACCCTCAAGGAGAAACTGAGGAAAGAGACTATGAACTCGCCCCAAAAATGGGCGGAGGTTCTGCCTCTAGTCCTCATGGGAATCCAGGCCAGCCAGTCGAAGAGTACGGGGTATTCCCCGTACGAGGTGATGACTGGGAGGATCCTGCGAACCCCTACCCATGTACTAGCCCCGGTGCTCACTGAGGTCCAGCTCCAAGAGGTGAAACGGGACAAGTTTGTCCAGACCCTCTTGGAATGCCTGAAGCAGGTTTACGAGCAGGCGGCTGGGAACATGGGAAGACAGCACCAGGGCAATCGCCTGTTGCTGGAACCCCTAAGAAGCAGGAGTGGGAAGTCGGGGATCAGGTCATGGTTAGGAACTATGCCAGAGTAGGGAGTTTGGAACCACTGTATATGGGACCCTACAGTATTGTAGATAAGGCGAGTCCCATGGTGTATGCCGTAAAGGTACCCCGGCGCACGAAATGGTTCCACATTAACCAGTGCAAGCTGTATAAACCGGGTGCACAGGGGCCAATCACGGGGGCCAAACCTGCGAGTGGGGACTCGCAGCCCCGGGTAGAACCGCAGGGCACACAGACCGGTAAAGCAGCCTGCGTGAGGGGAGAAGACTTTTTGGAAAAGTGTAGGATCTTTTCTTGGTCTTGGGATTCAGATGAGGAAGAGCTCGGAGAGCTCGACCAAGGTAGTGACCCGGTCGGAGAGGTGGTGGGGTTGGAGGACGGAGGTTCCGCCCTCGACCCAAGCATAGGGGAGATAGGGATTGCGAGTGGAGTTCCACTTACTGGGGAAACAAGTAGGGTGGAGTCGGAAACCGCAGATCCCGAGCCCAGGGGGGTGGAGCCAGGGGAGACAGAGCCGGCGGCTGTGGTGGGACCACAGGCCGTGACGGTGGAAGTCCCGGTTCACGGTCCGTCGGTCCTGGAGATCTTGCCCAAAGTAGCCCTCCGTAGGTCAAGTCGGACACCCCAGCCCAGGAAGCTGTGGTCAAATCCCTCGTACACCCCCAGGCGTAAGTTCAAGGCAGCCCATGGAGATCCCAGTCCCAGCGCAGCGGCGACAGGCTGCGGCAGATCAAAGGAAGGGGTCAGTGCCCCCCCCCGCCACTGGGAAAAGCTCGTGGCAGCCTTCGCAGAATTTAGGTAGGCCGCCCTGGGAACGGGCGGCGCTGTACAGTTAAGTTTAGGATAAGTTTAAGTTTATAGTGTTTTAAGTTTGGTAAGTTTGTAGTTTAATTTTAAAAGTAAATGGTAAAATGATGGGAGTTAGTGATAGGAATAGTTAAAGTCTATCCAGCATACATGTCTTTGTACGTGAGACAAGGTCAAGGGACCCGCTCACCCTTCACAAAAGCCAGAGACCCTTGGGTGGCTGGCTACATCATTTTATCTGATCACAGGAACCAGGAAAGATGGAAAGGATTCTGATAGTGCTCGCAACGATCGGATATGGATTGGCCTATCGAGGCCTCACCAAGGATGTCGTGTTCGATTGCTCCGGGGACACGGCCCCCATCGCGACGGATGGGACCGGGGAGCGAGAGGCTGAGGAAACCGCCACTTATTTCCACAAGGGAAGGTGGCCGGGATGGCTGGGAACGAATTCAACGGAATACTCCAGCGCATCCGGATTTGCCTACAAAGAGACTTCTTTACTGCGTCCCAGGGTGAGGATCATTGCACCCAGAATCAGCGTCACCGTCGGCAAAAGGATTTGTTTGACGTGCAATGGGAAGGTCCCATTGAGCCGATGGTGGTGGTTACGGAAGTTAAGCAAGACTATGAGGAATTCCTCGGTCGAGTGGGAGCGATTGGGTAACAATACCCATCGGACAATTACGGGGACTAACGGACAATTGAAAGTCTGTTGGGACAAATGGTGGGAACCGGATGAGGGAATATATGTCTGTATGTGGGGATCGAAGTACGTTTGCCCCAAGGGTATATCCATATTTTTCCTACGACAGTGGCAGGATGACGGGAAAGGGATGAGGTGGGATGTCAGCACCAGGGGGTGCGGAGCTCCATTCTCCCTGATCCCGGTAAACGCCACTGAACTCATCACGTGCCCACGCAAGTCTCCGCCCACGATTCCGGTGGCTTTGGCTCAGGAGGAAGGGTGCCCTAAAACCACTAAGGGGCCCGGGAATGGTCTGGTACTGGTGCCAACAGATCAGATACTATATCAAGGGGTACATTACGCGGTGGCCTCGGCGATTCTAAATCTCACCGAGGTGCATTTACCAGAGTGGTGCCCCAAAGAAACGGAACAATTGTACCAGGTCCTGTTAACAAACATGTTCAGGCAATTTTATGAGTTTGATTTTGCAGAGGTTGACAAAACAAGCTTATACACCACACCACACGAAGTTTTGGGTCAGGTGGGGAGACAAAGAAGGGGTGTTGTGAACGATGTGTTCACTGCTTTTAATACGGGAACATCTGTGGTCAACGCTCTAGACAATGTGGAGCTGCAGACCCAGATCAACGGTTTAAAAACACAGTTAAAAAGCATCCTCACAAACGAGAACAAGGTAGTAGGGTCTGAGTTACATGAGGACCAGGCCATGACACTACACTTAAAAGAGATTATAGCAGAGCTGGAGAAGCATGCGAAAACGGTAAATGCCCTGATCAGGGAAGATCGGAATGCATCCGATCAAGCTGCGCAGAACGAGGTGTGCGTACTATACGGGGCGTGGTTACTGGGCGAGGGCCGCAGTAATTTGGAGGATTTAAAACAAGGTTTGGTCCCGTCCTGGATAAGTAACAAACACCTGCAGGCGCTCCACCCTTTTCAGAACGCATTAAGCCCGTGCCAGCTCAGGCTAGCCTCAGAGGCATACCCAGTCCCAGTGGACTGCGGACGGTCAAATCATACTATCATGGGGATAGTAGTACGGATGCCGGTGTTGGGCAACACAGCAAAACCCGCCCTGGTGCATCGGGTGGAGAACATTGGTGTCATTCAGGGGGGAGCCCACATTCGCTACGCAGCGGTCCCACCTTACGTCATCCGCTGGGAGCAAACGATGACAGGTACCAACCTCTCGGGTTGTCGTGGCCGGGGAGCACACATCATACTGTGTCCCCAGCACTTGAATGCCTTTTTAACACCACAATGCGGGTTCAGAACGGCTGGCGCGAAGCCCATGAATTGCACCATGGAAGTAATGAAACAAGATCATGTGCCCCCACAGGTGGCATACATAGGGGGTGGAACGTATTGCGTTACCACTGCAGCGCAACACTACCAGCATGGACAGCACAGCCGGTGTCCGGTGAGTGACAGCAGTTTCTGTTTTCAAGCCAGGGCTGAAGTTCAAGTGGCACAGCAGTGAATTGTCCCGATCCCTGAACCATCCACTGTTCACCTCACAGTAAAAGAGAATTTCACAGACTTGCAGCGATTCGTCGCGCATTTCGGGTACATCATTCCCCCTCTCCCTGAACACCTCACCAAGATTTTAAAAGCCGTCATGGTATCACAGAAACATTTTTACACCCTGGAACAAAAGTCTGTAGAGATAGGGACAGAAATTTTGGACATAGTAATCCCACCGTGGTGGGATCTGTTCACTAATATTGAGGTCCCGTCCTGGATTAGTATCGCCTCCCACATTTTGGTAGTGTGTCAAGTTGTGATTGTAGTGTACCTATTGGTCGTACACTGCAAAAGAGGCAAACGCCTCACAAGGCAGGAGAACACAGGGGAGTGGAGAGAACGTTACGTGCGCGTGAACGAGGAAAGTACCGCGTAAACGGCCAGGATGATGCCGCTCCATTTTTCCATGTGTGTTTTGTAGTTGTTGTTAGATATGAGTATGTTTGGAATTTTTGTATTTTTAAAATAGTTGGTTGGATTATTTTTCCTTTTATAATAAAACATGCATATGCAGGTGGTGCGAGAGGCATCGGCCTTTTTGCACCTGGAAGGCGTATACGCAGTGTAAGTTCGAAGTCAATGCTGCCTACGATTTGTCCAAGTTAGACAATGTGTTTTTCTCTGGGAAATGAGGACTGCATGGAGGCCATAGATAGTTTAATTACCGGGAATGTTTGGATGTGGAGAATCGGGATAATTTTGCTCACCACCATTTTTAATTGATACGATAAGCGGAGTTATTCGCATCAACAGGAGGGACTGTAAAGTTTCGCAATTATCGCGATTCAAAATAACATAAGAGAAGCAGATTCGTTTGATCAGTTTTATTAAACGAAATGCTGTCCTGATTATAAAGGTCATGATGTGGAGATGCCGGCATTGGACTGGGGTGGACAAAAATGAGAAGTCGCACAACACCAGGTTATAGTCCAACAGATTTATTTAATTTTACAAGCTTTCGGAGCTGTCGCTCCTTCCTCAGGTAGGGTAGCAATGAGAGAATCTCCCAGAATTCACAATATAAACCCAGACAAAATCTATTCAAATCTTTCCCTACATCAAAGACACACTAAGAGCACAGCCAAGACAATGAGATGTGTCCCAGGGGGTCCAACGTGTCAAAACACCTGCTGGCTGCATATCCTGTCAATTTGTGTTGGTTCTTGAGTTAGTCTTTTTTTAAAAAAACACCTGGAAAGACCGGCCATGATGTCAAGTCACGTTCTGTATCGTGACATGAACCCGATATCGCGATTGAGGCCATCCTCATGAGTGCGGAACTTGGCTATCAGTTTCTGCTCTATGATTTTGCGCTGTCGTGTATCCCGAAGGCCGCCTTGGAGAACGCTTACCCGCAGATCCGAGGCTGAATGCCCCTGGCTGCTGAAGTGTTCCCCGACTGGGAGGCAACCCTCCTGCTTGGCGATTGTTGCGCGGTGTCCGTTCATACGTTGTCTCAGTGTCTGCATGGTCTCGCCGATGTACCATGCTCTGGAGCATCCTTTACTGCAACGTATCAGGTAGACAACGTTGGCCGAGTCACATGAGTATGTACCGTGTACCTGGTGGGTAGTGTCCTCACGTGTGATGATGGTATCTGTGTCCATGATTTGGCATGTCTTGCAGAGGTTGCCGTGGCAGGGTTGTGTGGTGTCGTGGTTGCTGTTCTCCTGAAAGATGGGTAATCTGCTGCGAACGATGGTACTTTTGAGGTTAGGCGGCTGCTTGAAGGCGAGTAGTGGAGGCGTGGGGATGGCCTTAGCAAGGTGTTCGTCGTCATCGATGACATGTTGAAGGCTGCGAAGAACATGGCGTAGTTTTTCCGCTCCGGGGAAGTACTGGACGACGTAGGGTACTCTGTTGGTTGTGTCCCGTGTTCGTCTTCTGAGGAGGTCTATGCGGTTTTTCGCTGTGGCCCGTCGGAACTGTCGATCGACGAGTCGAGCGTCATATCCCGTTCTTACGAGGGCGTCTTTCAGTGTCTGTAGGTGTCCATCGCGTTCCTCCTCGTCTGAGCAGATCCTGTGTATTCGCAGGGCTTGTCCATAGGGGATGGCTTCTTTAACGTGGTTAGGGTGGAAGCTGGAGAAGTGGAGCATCGTGAGGTTGTCCGTGGGCTTGCGGTAGAGTGAAGTGCTGAGGCGTCCGTCTTTGATGGAGATTCGTGTGTCCAAGAATGAAACCGATTCTGAGGAGTAGTCCATGGTGAGTTTGATGGTGGGATGGAACCTGTTGATGCTATCGTGTAGTCCTTTCAGTGATCCTTCGCCGTGGGTCCAAAGGAAGAAGATGTCGTCGATGTATCTGGTGTACAGCGTTGGTTGGAGGTCCTGTGCAGCGAAGAAGTCTTGCTCGAACTTGTGCATGAAGATGTTGGCGTATTGGGGTGCGAATTTGGTCCCCATGGCTGTTCCGTGTGTTTGGGTAAAAAAATGGTTGTCGAAGGTGAAGACATTGTGGTCAAGGATGAAGCGGATGAGTTGTAGGATGGCGTCCAGAGATTGGCTGTTGTTGGTGTTGAGTACTGAGGCTGTCGCAGCGATGCCGTCATTGTGGGGGATATTGGTGTAGAGTGCCGATACGTCCATCGTGACGAGGAGTGTTCCTGGTTCAACTGGTCCATGGGTGCTGAGTTTCTGCAAGAAGTCTGTAGTGTCGCGACAGAAGCTGGGGGTTCCCTGTACGATGGGTTTCAGGATGCCCTCGACGTACCCAGAGAGGTTCTCACACAGGGTTCCGTTGCCTGATACGATAGGACGTCCGGGTGTGTTGGCTTTGTGTATCTTTGGGAGGCAGTAAAAGTCTCCTACGCGGGGAGTACGTGGGATGAGAGCGCGTAGGATGTTTTGAAGGTCTGGATCGAAGGTCTTGATCAGTCTATTGAGTTGGCGGGTGTGTTCTTTGGTCGGATCTGCGGGTAGCTGTCTGTAGTGTTCCTGGTTGTCCAGTTGTCGGTATGCTTATTTGCAATAGTCCATTCTGTTCTGTATGACAATGGCTCCTCCTTTGTCCGCTGGTTTGATGACGATGTTGCGGTTGGTCTTGAGTGCGTGGATGGCGTTGCGTTGTGCTCGGGTGACATTCTGGACTGTCTTGTGAGTACGGCTGATGAATCTGGCGTTGATGCATTTCCTGACAGCTTGAGCATACATGTCAAGCTTAGGGTTGCGACCCTCCGGAGGGGTCCAATTTGACTCTTTCTTCCTCGGTTGTAGCACTGCGGTTCCCTCTGTCTGCTGTTCCGGATCATTGATTGTCCCATTAGGAATGTTGCTGACATCTTGGGATTTGTGGTAGTATTCCCGGATCCTCATTCTCCTGATGAATTCCTCTGTGTCCGCCGCGAGACCGATGGGGTCCATTTTGGTGGTGGGGCAGAACTTGAGCCCTAGGGCGAGAACTTCGATTTCGTCTGGTTGAAGGGTGTGGTCCGACAGGTTGACGATGGACTTCCCTGTGGTTGCAACCGTGGTACCGGGGGAGGCTTGGTTGTAGCTGGTGGTTACGCCGAGTTTCTCAAGCTTCCTGTTCTTGATGCGCATGTAGGCAGCGTAGTTTCGTTGCCTCATCTGTTTGGCGGTGTCTCGTAGCTGGTCTGCTGTGTCCTGAGCACAGGCTGAGAGCATGGACTCTATCTTGGTTTCGAGGTTGCGACGTCTGCTGTAGAGCTGGTGTACGAGATGGTTGAGGAGTGTGCGAGAGGTACGACGGCAAAGTCTCTCAGCGTAGTCTGTATTGTATGTCGACTTGAGTGTATTCGTGATCTGTAGTCCTTTCGGAATCTTGTCTGCTTTCTTGCATCTCTGCAGCGCAACGCAACGCCATCCACGCACTCAAGACCAACCGCAACATCGTCATCAAACCAGCGGACAAAGGAGGAGCCATCGTCATACAGAACAGAATGGACTATTGCAAAGAAGCATACCGACAACTGGACAACCAGGAACACTACAGACAGCTACCCGCAGATCCGACCAAAGAACACACCCGCCAACTCAATAGACTGATCAAGACCTTCGATCCAGACCTTCAAAACATCCTACGCGCTCTCATCCCACGTACTCCCCGCGTAGGAGACTTTTACTGCCTCCCAAAGATACACAAAGCCAACACACCCGGACGTCCTATCGTATCAGGCAACGGAACCCTGTGTGAGAACCTCTCTGGGTACGTCGAGGGCATCCTGAAACCCATCGTACAGGGAACCCCCAGCTTCTGTCGCGACACTACAGACTTCTTGCAGAAACTCAGCACCCATGGACCAGTTGAACCAGGAACACTCCTCGTCACGATGGACGTATCGGCACTCTACACCAATATCCCCCACAATGACGGCATCGCTGCGACAGCCTCAGTACTCAACACCAACAACAGCCAATCTCCGGACGCCATCCTACAACTCATCCGCTTCATCCTTGACCACAATGTCTTCACCTTCGACAACCATTTTTTTACCCAAACACACGGAACAGCCATGGGGACCAAATTCGCACCCCAATACGCCAACATCTTCATGCACAAGTTCGAGCAAGACTTCTTCGCTGCACAGGACCTCCAACCAACGCTGTACACCAGATACATCGACGACATCTTCTTCCTTTGGACCCACGGCGAAGGATCACTGAAAGGACTACACGATAGCATCAACAGGTTCCATCCCACCATCAAACTCACCATGGACTACTCCTCAGAATCGGTTTCATTCTTGGACACACGAATCTCCATCAAAGACGGACGCCTCAACACTTCACTCTACCGCAAGCCCACGGACAACCTCACGATGCTCCACTTCTCCAGCTTCCACCCTAACCACGTTAAAGAAGCCATCCCCTATGGACAAGCCCTGCGAATACACAGGATCTGCTCAGACGAGGAGGAACGCGATGGACACCTACGGACACTGAAAGACGCCCTCGTAAGAACGGGATATGACGCTCGACTCATCGATCGACAGTTCCGACGGGCCACAGCGAAAAACCGCATAGACCTCCTCAGAAGACGAACACGGGACACAACCAACAGAGTACCCTACGTCGTCCAGTACTTCCCCGGAGCGGAAAAACTACGCCATGTTCTTCGCAGCCTTCAACATGTCATCGATGACGACGAACACCTTGCTAAGGCCATCCCCACGCCTCCACTACTCGCCTTCAAGCAGCCGCCTAACCTCAAAAGTACCATCGTTCGCAGCAGATTACCCCTCTTTCAGGAGAACAGCAACCACGACACCACACAACCCTGCCATGGCAACCTCTGCAAGACATGCCAAATCATGGACACAGATACCATCATCACACGTGAGGACACTACCCACCAGGTACACGGTACATACTCATGTGACTCGGCCAACATTGTCTACCTGATACGTTGCAGTAAAGGATGCTCCAGAGCATGGTACATCGGCGAGACCATGCAGACACTGAGACAACGTATGAACGGACACCGCGCAACAATCGCCAGGCAGGAGGGTTGCCTCCCAGTCGGGGAACACTTCAGCAGCCAGGGGCATTCAGCCTCGGATCTGCGGGTAAGCGTTCTCCAAGGCGGCCTTCGGGATACACGACAGCGCAAAATCATAGAGCAGAAACTGATAGCCAAGTTCCGCACTCATGAGGATGGCCTCAATCGCGATATCGGGTTCATGTCACGATACAGAACGTGACTTGACATCATGGCCGGTCTTTCCAGGTGTTTTTTTTTAAAAAGACTAACACAAGAACCAACACAAATTGACAGGATATGCAGCCAGCAGGTGTTTTGACACGTTGGACCCCCTGGGACACATCTCATTGTCTTGGCTGTGCTCTTAGTGTGTCTTTGATGTAGGGAAAGATTTGAATAGATTTTGTCTGGGTTTATATTGTGAATTCTGGGAGATTCTCTCATTGCTACCCTACCTGAGGAAGGAGCGACAGCTCCGAAAGCTTGTAAAATTAAATAAATCTGTTGGACTATAACCTGGTGTTGTGCGACTCCTGATTATAAAGGACACAGAAGCCTGTAAAATGGCCGCCGAGCATCGTGGCAGAAGCTTCCAGAAACACAGTGGGCAGACAAGATGGCGTCGAATATACATTCAGTATAAGATTGGATCATACTCGGTAAACACTGATAAAGACAGGATGCAACCCATTTGCATTTGGAACAATAGCAAAGATATAAGTGCTGGAATCGTTTTCCTATGCACAGTAAGGATCATTGTACTGGGCAATCGAAGGCCCATCCAGACACATCAATACACAAATACCCCCCCGGCTCTACAATAAGAGAGACATCGACGGGTGATTAAGCAAGTATTCGGGGGGCCCCAAAACCAGTCAGGGAGACGATTCATACACATCCTGGCTGGGTCAACAATGGGTAAACATTAACGGATAGTTGGCCAGTTTCAGGTGCTACCGAAACCCGTTAAAGAAGATAATCGCCCCATGCTGGGAGTTTTGGCGCCAATATTACACAAAGGATAAACATTAAGATTTGAGCGGGAGATAAGTGGACACAGCGCTATAACTATAGAGGACAAATGTCCATCGCTCTCTCTTGACTCGGGCTGAACTCTTATTCTCTTATCTCTCGGCGGACCCTTGCTGAAGCTCTTCCTTAGGGCTGGACTTTGTGTTTCTCTGGACTTTGTTGACTCTTGACTCTTAACCGTACTGGTCGGTTATTCGAGTGTTGGGTGGAGCTCAATCGGAACGAGCCGCCCCGACAAGGGCAAGTAACAGGGTACACCATCCCGAGTGTCGGTAAACGGTGTCTGGACCCGGAGGCCCGAGGAGACGAGACGAGAAGAAGACGAGAAGAAAATCCACGTGCCGCCACGGTCAGTAAACCCCGACCGTGCCCGAAAATATAAATACAGGACTCTTCTTTGAGTTCTACCGACTACAGCCTCTGTCGAGCACAGGAAGACTCTTCTTTGAACTGTGTCCGAGGTCCGTCGAGTTCTTCATGACAACAGAGAGTCTGGCCTGCTTTTTGCAGCAGCGAAAGTAAACACGTGGGGTTCAGAGACCCTTCCAGGCACGTGACAGTCAGGCTCTGCAGCGAAACGAGCTGAGTGCCTCACTTTAAAATCTCCGAAGTAAAACGAGTGGTGAGCATGATTTCCGATCCTACAAATCTAGACGTAGTGTAGGTATTGATAAGGGAGGGTGGTTTTAATAAGGTTAAGATATAATGTGTTCCCCTTTCTACGATGTGCCGTATGTTCACCATTTCCATAGACCAAGCTTTATGAATGTATGTATACTTGTACTATCTTTGATTTGCGCCTATGACATGTATTTCATGATTTTAGACGCCATGCAATAAAGATTTCCATTTCGTACTATTCAACCGGATCTATTTGAGTTTTTCTCTGCATTACTGCTCCCTGCACCTAAGTCCAGTGTTAGAACCGTAAGGGCGAGTGGGTCGAACCACTCACAGGTGCTTATTGCAAAAAGGCTGGCCGGAGACCAGAGCAAGCAATAGTATTAGGCAACGAAGGCCTAACCTCGCACCAGCACCGTCTGAGACACGCCCCCTTACACTATCCACCTGGATCGGGATTCCCCACCTGCAGACCACCTCGCACAATTGCAGTTTTGCTGCCGTGAGAGTGGTGTTGACACTGCAGGGGAAGGCCTCAATCCATTTTGTGAATTTGTCTATCAGGACCAGACAGTACTTGTAGCCCAGGGGCGCCGTGGTGAGAGGGCCTATAAAGTCAATGTGGACAATTGTCCAGGGCCCGTTTGGTGGTGGCGGCCGTCGTAGTAGTGCCCTATTAGAGTGATTGCCTGGGTTATGCTGAAGACACGCAAGGCACCTGTGGACCCTGTTTTCAAAGTCTTCATTACAACCGGGGTACCAGGCCGTGGTGGAGAGTTTCTCCAGGGTGATCTTTGCAGAATAATGCCCCCCCCACCGGGTGGGAGTGTAGCAGATCAAATAGTTCATCTCCCATAGATGGGGGAACACAGATGACATAATAATCCGGGTTGTCACCGTACATGAGGATGGGCATCAGGGTACTGATCATGTCCTGGTAGAGGAAGGTGAGCGAGGCCCATGGGGTTGGAGCTGGCAGGGGCAGGGGCTGGTCCTGTTGGTGCATTGCAATGACTATAGAGTAAGGGTCATACATGGCCTGCAGAGAGGATTGGTCATTGGCTGAGCTGATTGCCACCACGGGTAGGATGTTGGGTTCCCGGGGTCGTTCCCACGCCGGGGCGTTTATAACAGCTTGCTTGGTGGCCTGATCGGCCGTGGAATTACCCCTAGCTAGCGGTTCTATGGACCGGGAATGTGCCTTAACCTTACCCACATAAACAGGCGCCGTACATCCCCGCAACCCCGCGTCCAAGGCCCAGAACAAGGTGGCATGCAACAGGGGTTTACCGTCGGTGGTACAAAAGTTATTCCGCGCATACATTGGCAAGTACAGCAGGGTGTTGATAGCAGAGTCACTGTCAGACCAAATGTTAATGCTTCGGGAGGCGGTAACCTGAATGGCGGTTACGAGAGCCGCCACCTCGGCGTATTGCGCAGAATGAGGGGGCGACTGTATTGGATAACCTCACTCGGTAGGATAACGGCAAACCCGGTGTGCGGTTTACCATCCTTGTGGAATGATGATCCCTCAATAAAGACATCCGGTGCCCCCATAATCGGTTCTGCCTGGACCGCGGAGGTGTGGAAGTCCAGCGGGGGAAGGGGACATTCGTGCGGGGGTCTGTTGTATAAGAGTCATTGGGGCAGCAAAGTAGTTCGTTTGGGAGTGACCTCCAAGTCACGCTGGGTCAGTTCCAATGTCCAGTGGCTCAGCCGAGCCGATGACCCTAGCGTGTCCCCTGGGCCGGAGCAGCAGGTTGATTGGCGTGTGTGGGCTGTGTAGTATCACTCCATTGAACCCCGTTATGTAGGTGAAGTGTTTGACGGCCCAAAAGGTGGCCAGCAGGTGTCTTTCGCAGGCAGAGTAAGTCAGTTCAGCTCCTCTTAAGATCCTTGAGGCGTAGGCGATAGGTAATAGTTTGCCCTGGTTGTCCTGGCATAGGGCAGCTGCGAGGCTTTTCTCTGTGGCCCCTACCTCCATGTGGAAGGGCTCGCTGGGCTTAGGTGGAAGTAGACACGTAGCCTGTGCGACAGCTTGCTTCAGCAGTGTCACTGCGCCCGTACAGTCCTCAGTCCAGCCGAGTCGGACTTGGTCGTCGTTTCCTTTAAGTAGTTGATAAAGCGGCGCGGCTGTTTCTGCAAGTCCTGGAATGAAAGTCTGTTGGAATCTCTCCAGCCCGAGGAAGGAACGCAGGGCGGTCTTTGAAGTGGGCAGGGGGAGGCGATGAATGGTTTCCATCTTATGCTGAGCTGGGCTGATGCCAGAAGCTCCAATTTGGACACCTAAAAAGGTGACGCAGTCCTGCACCAGCTGGGCTTTCCGTGGGTGAACCTTTAGTCCGGCTTTTAAAAGCAGCTGCAGCGGTTCCTGAAGGAGAGTCAAATGCTCGACGCGGTCTGTGGTAGCGAGCAGGATATCATCGACATACTGGAGCAAACAGGAGGGCCGTGAACAGTTCTTCAGGGCTCCGGCCATACGCGTGTGGAAAATGGAGGGGGCGTTATGGAACCCTTGTGGCAGGCACGTCCAGGTATAACTCTGATCCTCGAAGGTAAAAGCAAATTGAAACTGATCTTACGACAGCTTAATACTGGGGATGCTGGAAATCCGAAATAGCAACAGAAAACGCTGGAAAAACTCAGCAGGCCAGGCAGCATCCGTGGAGAGAGAAACAGAGTTAACGTTTCAGGTCGAAGACCTTTCGTCAGAACTGGAAAAAAGCAGGAAATGAAATAGATTTTAAAGCAAGTTTAGGGCTGGGAAAGAGGGGGAGGGGATGAAAGAACAAAAGGGAAGGTCAGTGATAGGATAGGAAGCAGGAGAGATTAAGAGACATTGAGAGACATTAAGAGATATTCAAGGCAAGAGGAGGTGGTAATGTGACAGGCTGAGGAACAAAGGATGGCTCTAGATGAAGTGTGAATTGCGCCGGCAGAATGAAGGACAGCTGCCATGTGGGAGGGAAGAAAAAAAGGCCAAACAAAAGTGTGGATAAAAATAAATAAAATAAAAATATATAGATATATGTGATAGGGGCCGGGGTTATGATCTGAAATTGTTGAACTCTATGTTGAGTCCAGAGGGCTGCAGAGTGCCTAATCGAAAGATGAGGTGCTGTTCCTCGAGCTTACGCTGAGCTTCCGTGTGTCGTAGTTTCGACTTCCGAGTAAGACTCTTTAAACAATATCGTCAAAGAAGGCTTTATTATTATATTTTACTTGCAAGGAGAATGCAATCATAGCCCAATTAGCTACGATGACAGACTGAAAAATCAGAGAAAATGGAATATTCTTATACACTGATAATACAATCACATGACATGTTGTTTAAGGTAAGCTTAGTTAAAAGTTAAAAAACATAGAAATGCCTTACGGTGAGACTAACTAATCTCTACAAAATGGAGTCTATCTATCTGTTCTTCTCTCACCAAGGCCAAGGCGCCTGGTTTGTTTACTTCACTAGCCCTTGGTTAAATCTCAAGTTGATTAGAAGAAGCCTGTTATGTTCTGTACAATGCAAAACAACATAGTCTGCAAGTTTAAATGAGAAACATAACAACGGATTCTTGCTTTCCAAACAAGCCAGAGTCGGCCATTTTGTATCACTTTAAATTCAAGGAAGCCATTTTGTCCGAGACAAAAACTGCACTTCCACACGTGGAACAATCCAAGAGGCCGAGGACGGTGAGGTCAGAGTGGGAGTGGAGCAGTGAATTAAAGTGACAGGCCACCGGGAGCTCGGGGTCCCCCTTACGGACTGAATACAGGTGTTCTGCAAAGCGGTCACCCAATCTGCGTTTGGTCTCCCCAATGTAGAGGACACCACATCGTGAGCAGCGAATACAGTATACTAAATTGCAAGAAGTACAAGTAAATCGCTGTTTCACCTGGAAGGGGTGTTTGGGGCCCTGGACAGTGGGAAGAGGGGAGGTATAAGGGCACGTGTTGCATCTCCTGCGCTTGCACGGGAAGGTGCCGGGCGAAGGGGAAGGGGTGCTGGGGGGGGGTAGAGGAGTGGACTAGAGTGTCGCGGAGGGAGCGGTCCCTGCGGAATGCTGAAAGGGGAGGTGAGGGGAAGATGCGTTTGGTGGTGGGATCACGCTGGAGGTGGCGGAAATGGCGGAGGATGATCCGTTGAATGTGGAGGCTGGTGGGGTGAAAGGTGAGGACAAGGGGAACTCTATCGTGGTTCCGGGAGGGAGGGGCAGGGGTGAGGGAAGAAGTGCGGGAGATAGAACGGACATGGTCGAGGGCCGTGTCAACCACAGTAGAGGGGAATCCTCAGTTGAGGAAAAAGGAAGACATGTCGGAAGCACTGGGCAGAGGGTAATGGTTGATGGGTGTTTTTGTGACTGGAAGGCTGTTTCCGCAGGGCTCAGTACTGGGTCCCTTGCTTTTGTGGTATATATTAATGATCTAGACTTGAATATAGGGGGTATGATTAAGAAGTTTGCAGATGATACTAAAATCGGCTGTGTGGTTGATACTGAAGAAGGAAGCTGTAGACTGCAGGAAGATATCAATAAATTGGTCAGGTGGGCAGAACAGTGGCAAATGGAATTCAATCCAGAGAAGTGTGAGGTAATGCATTTGGGGAGGGCTAACAAGGAAAGGGAATACACATTAAATGGTAGGACACAGAGTAGTGTAGAGGAACAAATGGACCTTGGAGTGCATGTCCACAGATCCCTGAAGGTAGCAGGCCAGGTAGATAAGGTGGTTAAGAAGGCATACGGAATGCTTGCCTTTATTAGCCGTGGCATAGAATACAAGAGCAGGGGGGTTATGCTTCAACTGTATAAAACACTAGTTAGGCCTCAGCTAGAGTGCTGCGTGCAGTTCTGGTCACCACATTACAGGAAAGATGTGATTGCACTATAGAGGGTACAGAGGAGATTTACAAGGATGTTGCCGGGAGTAGAGAATCTTAGCTATGAGCAAAGACTGGATAGGCTGGGTTTGTTTTCCTTGGAACAGAGAAGGCGGAGGGGGGACCTTATTGAGGTGTATAAAATTATGAGGGGCCTAGATAAAGTGGATAGAAAGGACCTATTTCCCTTAGCAGAGGGGTCAAAAACCAGAGGGCACAGATTTAAAGTAATTGGTGGAATGTTTAGAGGGAATTTGAGGGGAAATTTCTTCACCCAGAGGGTTGTGGGGGTCTGGAACTCACTGCCTGAAAGGGTGGTAGAGGCAGAAACCCTAACCACACATAAAAAGTACTTGGATGTGCACTTGGGATGCTGTAACCTGCAGGGCTACGGACCAAGAGCTGGGAAGTGGGATTAGGCTGGATAGCTCTTTGTTGGCCGGCGCGGAAATGATGGGCCAAAATGGCCTCCTTCCGTGCTGTAACTTTCTATGATTCTATGATTCTAAAGCTGTGTAGCTGCAAGTGGCCCAAGAGGTAAACGCAATTTCTATGTGCCGCAGAACCTGGCTGCAGTGCAAGAAGAGGTTTCATGACCTTCTCCGCACAGGAAAAGTGAGTATGACTTTCTCATCACCCTCAATCTGATCCCCATCGCCTCTCCTCACCAGCATTCTGCTTTGCCAACCTCTTCCTCCACATCCCACTTGACCCTTACATCTCTGCACCCTTACCCATTCCCTCTCTCTCTATGGTCATATTCACTTAAAGATTTGACCATGCAGCCCTCACACTCCCTATCACTGTGATGCAATGACAACAACTTACAACACACAGGGAAGGCCCTTTGTCTCTTTCTATGCATCTATGCTATGGATTCTCTACACTCACTCCTTCATTCTCACTCAAACTCCACTTGTGTCCCTCATTGCAGGAAAAGAGAGCCCACAATAAGAGGGAAAGAGCGAGGACAGGAGGAGGGCCACCCTCAGTAGCCCAGCTCACCACTTCAGAGGAGGCAGCCCTGGAGATTGCCGGAGTGGAGGACGATTCGCAAGTGGGGGACGGACAGACGGGCGCATCGCTGGTGACAATAGTTTAGCATCTCTCTAATTGACATTGCATACGTGACTGATAATGATTCTGATGCTCTAACAGATTGACTTATGATCATCTGCACAATTCAATGTGCATGCAACCTTTACCTCACGTCTCTAACTCTTTCCTTTACTCCCCCACAGGACCATCGACAGCCCCCGTCCCCACTATCCAGAAGGAACAGCCTGAGCCTCAAGGCTCCTCAGAGGAAGCTGCAAACTCTGAGGGCGCAGCGTCAGCAGAATTCAGCGCACCCAGCACCAGCGCAGACACTCACACCTCAGTGGGACCTTCGCAAGATAGAGTAGTGTTGTCACCTGGTGTATCACAGATCACAAGTGAGCATCAGCAGATGGTGGAGACAGGGACAGCAGTGGAGAGTCCTAGTCGGAGGGCGCAGGACTCTGCCAGCTCAGCTCAGCTGCATGTCGACCCTGTGCCTCCGGGTCCATCCGGAAGGAGAGTGGTGCTGGAACTCCAGGAACAGGTGCAGGAGTCTCTGGCAGGTTTTGTCTCCAGGGTCGCTGTGAGTGTGGAGCGAATGGAGGAGTCCATCGCGAACATGAGCAGAGCCTTTATGGAGGCATTGGCGTATGAACGCATCATCATGGAAAGGATGGCAACCTCCGTGGAAAGGATGGCTACCGTAGAGGAGAAGATTGCTACAGTAGAGGAGAAGATGGCTATGGTCATGGAGAAGCTTAGTCGTCAGGGTATTGAAAACATGGTCATTGTTCAGAATAGACTGACATCTCTTGAGGAGCGATGGTCAGCTATTGAGCATAGAAACCAGACCTTCATGGAAGTCCTCTGGAGTAGGACTTCCAGTGCAGAAACAGGTCCTCATGGCCCCCCTGAAGTGCAGCAAGGCTCTGTCAAGCCATTTGCTAGCTCTGAAGTGGGGCTGACCCATGAGAAGGATGTTGGTGGCAGACAACAAGGAAGTGGGGGCTCCTCTCCAAGCGCTCACACGACCATGCCACTGCAAAGCCCTCGATCAGAGCCCCACCAGAGTCCTCACTGAACTGAGATGGGCATCTCAGCCCCTGCACAGCCGCAGGAGCAGCAGACTGTTGCCGAGCCCTCACAGGTTCGCAACCCCAGAGGATGGCCGCCAAAGGTGTCGAGGCAGGAGCAGCAAGAAAGTGAGCAAGTGGCCTCCACATCTGCTGAAGCCACAGGGGAAGCACCATGTAGGAGCACGCATAAGAGGAAGATAAAGCACAAGTAGTCACAACGGTAGTCACTTGGGTGTTCTATTGTATTGATTTTTGACAAGCCATCCTTGAATTGTAATGATAAACAGATTTGATGGCAAACTGTTGAAGTTGTGGCCTGTGTCATTTCGCAAATGGGACTTCCACATTGAGGGCTTAGAGCGACTTGCAATTGTCAGTATGGTGGTCAGAGTGATAGGAATCCGTAGGTTCTTGTCCATTGTCGATGCTCTGGTAAGAAGGTGCAAGGCAAAAGTGTTTGATTGTGCAGGCTAAGCAAATCTGGCCAACATGAGTGTGTCCCTTGCATCCCGGGCAGCAATGTGGTCGCGCGCTGACGCCTTCTGGCCTGTGCAGCTTCAGGTGGGTGAGCAGCAACTTGGCGCTCCTGTTGTTGCTCCGGCTGTTGGTGGTGCTGTTGTTCAGGGTTCTGCTGCTGCTGCGGCTGGTCTTCGTCCGAATCTGATGTCCAGGAGGAAAGGAAATAAATGGTTCCCATGCTTCTGGTATATACCTCAGTTGAGGATGCGCTCAGTCAAGTTGGGGAGAGGGATTTCCCAGGAGGTCACACTGGAGATGGGTGTCAGGCTCCAAACTTCCACAACAATGAGTAGGCCTACTAAAAGTGCCCCAGACCTGAGACAACAAAGTTCTGCCACCTGCAAATGATCATTGGTGAAAACTAATTTTTAATGGTGGAGCTGCAGCTGTTTGTAAGCAATCCACTTGTGAGGCCGCCAGGATTAACTGGCGTGTTCCAGAGGAGACGTGCAGGATGGGGGAAATGTGTTAAAATCAGAAAGGCCTCTCAAAATGGGATTATAGAAGTAATTAACTGGTTGTTAAGGGCCTTAAGGGCCTATCCCGCCTCTTGGAGGCGGGATGGAAATGGGGTCTGAAACCACGAATGTGGGAAAACTGCTCAGAGGCGGGATGGAGGCGGGATCGGACCACCCGCCATTTTTTGCGATTTTGACAACTCACACGCCTCCAAAACCGCCTCCTCGGGCCTGGTAAAATCGAGCCCCTTAACTTTAAAATTCTCATTCTTGTTTTCAAATCCCTCCGTGACCACGCCTCTCCCTACCTCTGGAGCCTCTTCCAGCCCCACATGCCTTCGAGATCTCTGCACTCTTCCAATTTCGGACTCTTGTGTGTCCCCAATTTTAATCTCTGCACCATTGGCGGCCGTGCCTTCAGCTGCCGGAGCCCTAAGCTATAGAATTCCCTCCCTATTCTCTCCGCCTCACTATCTCTCTCTCCTCTTTTAAGATGCTACATAAAACCAACCTCTTTGGTGTTGCTTTTGGTCATCTGTCCTGATACTTTAATGCCTTTTATGGACTTAGATGAAAACTGCTTGCTCAATCAATCTCCTTGCTTAAAATTAATTTAAAAAAATTCTCACAGACATAATTTTCCATCTGTAGTAGCCTTATGTGCAGATCATCTCCAGCTTGTCGAGGTAGGACTAGGGCCTCTGTCAGTTGTCTCATGTGATAATATACCCAGGCATAGTTTCCATAGGTGATGATGCTTCTTCTTTCAAATTCATGTTCATGATTCTCCCTCAGAATCTTTTCAGCTTCCTTTAAGTTTTGAATTGCCTCTTCACAGTTGCCTTGCAGACAGTTTACAAAAGCGAGATGGTTGTTAGACATGGCCTACGATAGCAAAATACTGCGGATGCTGGAAATCCGAAATAACAACAGAAAACGCTGGAAAAACTCAGCAGGCCAGGCAGCATCCGTGGAGAGAGAAACAGAGTTAACGTTTCAGGTCGAAGACCTTTCATCAGAACTGGAAAACAGCAGGAAATGAAATAGATTTTATAGCAAGTTTAGGGCTGGGAAAAGGGGGAGGGGATGAAAGAACAAAAGGTCAGTGATAGGAGAGAAAGCAGGAGAGATTAAGAGACATTGAGAGACATTAAGAGATATTCAAGGCAAGAGGAGGTGGAAATGGGACAGGTTAAGGAACAAAGGATGGCTCTCGATGAAGTGTGAATTGCGCCGGCAGAATGAAGGACAGCTGCCATGTGGGAGGGGAGAAAAAAAGGCCAAACAAAAGTGTGGATAAAAAATAAATAAATAAATAAAAAATAAAAATATATATATATGTGATAGGGGCCGGGGTTATGATCTGAAATTGTTGAACTCTATGTTGAGCCCAGAGGGCTGTAGAGTGCCTAATCGAAAGATGAGGTGCTGTTCCTCGAGCTTACGCTGAGCTTCCGTGGAACAATGCAAGAGGCCGAGGACGGTGAGGTCTGAGTGGGAATGGAGCGGTGACTTAAAGTGACAGGCCACCAGGAGCTTGGGGTCCCCCTTGCGGACTGAACGGAGGTGTTCCGCAAAGCAGTCACCCAATCTGCATTTGGTCTCCCCAATGTAGAGAAGACCACATCGTGAGCAGTGAATACAGTATACTAAATTGCAAGAAGTACAAGTAAAACGCTGTTATTTCACACCAGCCTGTAATAAATCTTGTAATCTATACTTCATGTCGTCCAAGTTAATGCTTTCTTTCTATGGGCCCCACATGAATTGACATTGAAGCTGGACAGGTTTTGCTTTCAAGCAATCGTTCAGTATGTTGCTGCAAGAAAGCACAAAATAATCAAAGTATGTGTCCCCTATTGAATTGAATCAGATATTCATGTCTCTCTCACAGGGACCTCTTCAATCTCTTTGAGCAAACACTGTGTAAGACGCGACCCATTGTATATCATTAAGCTACTTTATTTTACAGCGAGTTAATAAAACAGAGCAACAATTACAATTGAATTAAGTTATTCCAATTGATAGGAACTTGGCTTTGAGTAATAATGCAATATATTGAATACACCAAGCGTCCTCAGAATCTCTTCAGCTTGCCATAAATTATTGAATGACTCCTCATAGTTGCCTTTCATACAGTTTACAAAAGCAAGTAGATTGTAAGGCATTGCTTGATATTTCACAATATCAGACTTTATTGTATAATTTAGTCATTGCTGCAAATCATCTCATTCAACATTTCCCATCTGCAGATTCCACATGAAGTGACATTGTAACTGAAGTAATTTCACTTTCAAGGGAGTCTCTTTCAGTATCAAACAAATAAAAACAGATAGGAAAAGACCAGCTGCACCATGGAGCCTGTTCCATACCGTCATAAAATCATAGACCCATAGAATGGTTACAGCACAGAAGGAGGCCATTGGGCCCGTCGAGCCCGTGCCAGCTCTCTGCAAGAGCATTTCAGCTCATCCCACTCCCCCGCCCTTTCCCCATAGCCCTGCAAATTTTTTCCTTCAGGTACTTATCCAATTCCCTTTTGAAAGCCACGCTGGAGTCTACCTCCACCACTCTGTCAGACAGCGCATTCCAGATCCTAACCACTTGCTGCGTAAAAATTTTTTTCTACATGTCACCTTTTATTCTTCTGCCAATCACCTTAAATCTGTATCCTCTGGTTCTTGACCCTTCCACCAATGGGAACAGTTTCTCTCTATTCTGTCTAGACCCCTCATGATTTTGAACACCTCTATCAAATCTGCTGTCAACCTTCTCTGCTGTAAGGAGAACAACCCCAGCTTCCTTAACACCACGACCTCCATTACCCCTCCCCACCAGCCAGTCTTGCAGCCTCCCTGAAAATAGGCTTATAATCAAGGCCACTACGCTAATGGAATGGGGTAAATTCTCTTTAATTACTTGGCATTCCAGAATTTTCACCAGGGTTTCAAGAGCATATTTCATCATTTAGACCCCTTTTCTGTGACAAACGAAAGCTAAAGGTTTTGCCTATGATGTGAAAACAAGATGAAATAGAGTTACCTGTTTGTTTGTGTCGTGCCCAGAGACTGTTTCCAGAGGAGATTCTTTGGTTCAGTGTTTTCCTCCATGCAGCTGATGGTTGCTGTGCAGTTTGGAGGCAGGGGATCATCTGAGGCTGGGGCAGTTGTCCTTCGAGCAAAGTCAGCAGCCAGCAGGAGTCCAATACCGCAGGAGAGGAGCAGACACAAGAGGGCCACAGCAAAGATCATCAAAGGCTCAGGCCGCTGATACTAGAGAACTTGCAGCCAGCAGGAATCCAGAATCGGATTCTGGGATCTTTCTGCTTACATGGCTGAGCTATGCAGGAATTATTTATGACTTTCACAGCTCCCACATTGGGTGTTAGAGTGGGGGACATAGAACTGAATCCACGTTAACAGACACACACAGATACACTATCTCTCACAGGGATCTTTTATTTAAACATTAACACACGGATTAAATAAGAAACACAACTTGCCAGCCCAGGCCGCCGGGCTGAATGGCCTCGCTCTGTGCTGTAAGTTTCTAGACCTGTTCTAAAGTCTTCAAGTGCCCGGTGGCCAAACCGACGACAACCTGAAGTCTGTTGAAATCTTTAGACGTCTTCTTTCCGTTAGACCAGGACACGTTTGTCCTCATCGACTGCAGTAAAAGGAATTAGGTATTGTTAGGTTCTTATATTCATTGTGTGTACACTTCCCTCGTGATTGTCACATGCACAGCTCAATGATTGGTTCCTTCAAGTCTGGCTAATCCCCTTGTTGTTCATGTTTGGTTCAACGTTTAGTGGGGTTACTTCATCATGTGTGTCACTTGTTGCAGTTTAGTGGTGTCTTATCTCAAGACAGTACCAGCCTGTTCTGCTGGTCCCATAGCAACCCAAGATTTTTCCTTGGTTATATAATGTCTCGAACATAATGGCCCAAAAATTAGTGCCGCGACGCGAGAGTACGCACTGTGTACTCTCGCGTATTCTGTCTCCAATTGCCGGTTTTCTGCATGCACTGCGCATGCGCTGAAAACCGGCACTTGTTGAATTCAAAAGGGGGCGGTTCCTAGGTGAACCGCGTGAGCGCTACAGGCTGCGCGCACGCAGTGCACTTAGTGCTTTGGACGCGCAGGTAAGCATGGAAGATTTTAGACATAAAGAAAGGAGGTGTAAGACCCTCTTTTAACAAGGTAAGTACTTAATTAAGTATTATTTTGAATTTTTTTAACAGGTATATCTTTTTTAGAGACTTTAAAGACAGGTAAGTTTATTTTTATAACTTTTTAAAAGATTTTAAATTTTTTCAAAAATTTAATTTTTTGTTTAAAATGGTTAATTTATTTAACTATACTTATTTTATTAATGTGATGGTTTTTTTTTAAATTTAATTGAGGTTTAGCTGTTCTTTTGGGGGGGTATAGTATTCATAGCTTTAACTGAGTCACGTGATCCCACAGCTCGCACGAATTAACTACGCCTGTGGGATACGAAAGCCCTGCACAGCTGCTGTCCAGAACATCAAGTTCGTGCGAGCTCGGACTGAAAAAGCCAGCGCGCAGTGAGAGATCATGGGTAGGCCTTACCCTCGCACGAAGGCTCACTCACTAATTTTTGGGCCAATGTCTGTTCAAATGTTCCTCCATATTCCACATTTCTCAGCTTGCAGTTTAATGTGGTTTAGCCAGCATTAAAGTTCTCTTTTGTATTACAGTTCTTCCTGTTGTTAGGGATGTTTAAAACAGATATTTCCTTCAGCTACTCACTCCTTTAAACAGATGAGACATCAGGAAAACTAAACTCATTCAATTCATTCACAGGATGTGGGTGTCACTGGCAAGGCCAACATTTATTGCCTCCCTAATGGCCCTTGAGAAGGTGGTGGTGAGCCATCTTTTTGAACCACTGCAGTCCGTGTGGTGAAGGTACTTCCTCAGCGACTTTGTCGTCACAGTTTTTGGTACAACTGAGTGGCTTGCTAGGCCATTTCAGAGGGCAGTTAAGAGTCAACCACATTGCTGTGGGTCTGGAGTAGGCCAGACCGGGTAAGGATAGCAGATTTCCTTCCTTAAAGGACATTAATGAACCAGATGGGTTTTTACAACAATCGTCATCATTACTAATACTAGCTTTTATATTCCAGATTTCTTTAATTAATTGAATTTAAATTCCCCAGCTGCCGTGGTGGGATTTGAACTCCTGAACCACTGTGCTACCATTCCTAGTACCTGTGTCAGCTGTGGCTCAGTCCACTGCCCTCTTTGTCAGAAGGTTATGGGCTCAAGTTCAACTCCAATGACTTGAGTGCAAAATCTAGGCTGACATGTAAGGGAGTTCTACACTGCACTTTTGGAATAGACTTTAAACCGAGGCCTGGTCCATCCTCTCAGGTGGACGTAAAAGATCCCATGGCATTATTTCGAAGAAGAGCGGGGGAGATCTCCCCGGTGTCCAGACCAATATCTATCCCTCAACCAACATCACTAAAAATAGATTATCTGGTTATTATCACATTGCTGTTTGTGGGACTTTGCTAAATAGCAAAATGGCTGCTGCGTTTCCTTCCTTACAACAGTAACTGCACTTCAAAAGTAGGTCATTGGCTGTAAAATGTCCTGAGATCGTGAAAGGTGCTATATAAATGCAAATCAATGGCTTGTAGTTTGCGGTCAGCAGCAAAGCAAAGGTGTTCACCGCTGGCCCCGAATTAAGCTTCGCACAAAAAGCTCGTGATCTCTGTGAGAAGAATTTTGGGTTTTCCGATGCGTAATTCAAATCAACGGAAGCTAATGGGGATTCCCAGCAAAGAGCTGCTGTGAACTGAGCAAGCTGTCTAAGCAGCCAATCAAAACGAGGAATTCTCACAGACAGCTCTTAAAATTCTAACTTATTTAAAATGTTAGAGAGAGGAAAGCAAAGATTGGGGCTCTCCCAAGGGGAAAGGGCAAACATGAAATAAAGATGAAAATTTAAAAAAATGTATTGTTTTAAAAGTTTCTTAAAAATGTAAATTTTTATTAAAATGGATAAATTCGACACTCCATAAACTTAAAATTAGTTTTCAGGGCCATAACCTTTGTTTAGCAGTCAATATGCTGTTAAAACCCCAGTAACACCTAATCCAAAGTGTCTAACTTTTAATGGGGTATTTAACAGCAGGATTACCGCGGAAGGGACAAAGTTTTGGTCAGTTTGCATAACTTGACAGATTACACCGATTGCCGGCTTTGTGTGGGGGCGGGGCAGGGCGTGGGGGTTGGGGGCTGAGGGGGAGGCAGAGCGCAGCCTGTGGAGGAGCAGTGAATGACAGACCGCAACTTCAGGATTGCGACGTTAGGCTGAGCATGTGCTAAATCCTGAAGTTGCAGTCAGGGTCAAAGGCGAAATGACGGCGTGCGCTGCCAGTTTGCCGTCATCAGTACCACAAATTCCGGGCCATTATTTCTTCCTTTACCTAATCGGCTTAATCTGAATTGCCAACTATCTGCATGTTGTACAGTTTGAACAGTGTGCTGATTAAATATCGGTCTGTTGAGTAAATGTGCAAATTCAGTTTTGGCAGCAAGCCAGCATTTGGTGTCTCCGAGTTCCAGGGCTACAGGTAGTCAGTGCAGGTTAAAGCATTCCAGCGAGACTGTTGACACTTCGAGAGCCTTTAAACAAAAGCAAGTTACAGTCAGCAGAACCCAGTTTACATTGCTCATCTACAGCCTGGCTGTAACTGTCCTGTTCAGGAGCGAGCTTTGTGCATGTCAGGAAACAACACGGTCAGAGCTGTCTGCCAAATGTTACAGATTTAAATGTTAGTGAATGTGGAGAGCGGAATCTCAATTCCCTAAACATTGAAATTAAGGTTCGGTAGGTTTGGAAAATACTCAGGGGATTCAACAAATCCCCCGAGCGCTTTGAAAACCAGATTTAACTCCACACTTCCCTCTCCACTTTATTGAAATCCATTTCCACCCTAATCCCAACCATGTTTCCCCCTTATCTCTCCCCTACATTGCCCTGTGTAGCCTGACACAGCTCACGTAGAGCACTTTGAAATTCTTCATTATCACGATCACACTCCAGGGCTTTCTCAAAGAATTCAATGGCTTCTGATTTTTTGCCATCAACCTGCTGTATTAGCCCCAATATACCAAAGGCTACACTGTCTCTTGAATATTTATTCATTCGATCTTCAGCAATTTGTTTCAATTTTGCGCGGCATTTCTCGTTCTTCCTGGTGTTAACTTTGAGTTTTAAGCATTCCTTGAAATGATGAATGGCATTCAGCTGGGATCCCTTCTCATACAGCTGGTACCGTCCATAGTTCGAAAGTATTAATTGTTTACTCAAAAGATTGTAATTTTTTATTTCTAAGTAGGTTGGTGTAGATATCATCGGCTTTGGAATATTCTCCCGATATTGCAAGGATTTCTGCCAAATCAAGTATTGCAAAAGTAAGCGAGGGTTTCTGATCAAACGCTGTTTGGAAATGGTACTTGCAAAGTTCAATCAATTTTCTGCTGTCTTCACGAGCAAAGTAATTACAAGGTGTTTTCTGCAGTGCAATCAGCTTAGTTTTGTAACATACGCCGATTTGGTGGTGAAGGTGTGCAGAAGATGATTTAACCTTCAATGCCTTTTTCAACAGCTGTACGGAATATTCAACAGATCCTTGTTTTCTTAAAGCATTGGCTGCATACTGAATTATATATGGATCATCAGGAGACTTCAGCAGTACTTCTTTAATTAATCCGTTACATTCTTCTGTTTGATTGAATTCCTGTAGTCTTAGAGCCAACATGATCTTGACAAAAGAGTAATTTGGGTTCAGTGCTAATGCGCGGCGTAACTGCTTCACTACCTTGCAGTGTTCAGGATGCTGTGGGTCTCCAAAGGTATCTTTAAGTCGAAACAGAGCAGTTGCATAATCTGCATTCCATTCAATGTCATCAGGATCCCCCTCCAGAGCCTTCTCAATACATTCATTTGCCTCTTCCTAATATTTCCTGCCAAATTTCAACAGTGACCAACCCTTCTCCCCGTATACTTCAGGTATCAGTGCTGTATACCGAGAGCCATCAGTAAATTGTTGACAGATCCTCTCCAGCTTGTTGAGGTAGGACTGGGCCTCTGCCAGTTCTCCCATGTGATAATATACCCAGGCATAGTTTCCATAGGTGATGATGATCCATTTTTCAATTTCAAATTCGTGATTCTTCCTCAGAATCTCTTCAGCTTCCCATAAATTATTGAACGACTCCTCACAGTTGCCTCGCATACAGTTTACAAAAGCAAGTAGATTGTAAGCCATGGCTTGATATTTCACAATATCAGACTTTATTGTATAATTTAGTCGTTCCTGCAAATCATCCCATTCAACATTTTCCACCTGCAGATTCCACGTGAAGTGACATTGTAGCTGAAGTAATTTCACTTTCAGGGAGTCCCTTTCAGTATCACTGTAAGAAATATGTTTAAATATTTATTAGTTTTGTTACATATTCAGATAGGAATAGCGATGGGGAAATGATTCCACTCTGGACAACCAGGAACTCAGGAATAAGCAGCTCCAAAAAAGCTGAGAACTCAAATAACAACCAGAAGCTGAAACACAGGAACAAACGAAAACAACAGACAGGAAAAGAGCAGCTGGACCATGGAGCCTGTCCCATACCGTCATGGTGCCCTTTAACACCACAACCCCCATTGCCCCTCCCCACCAGCCAGCCTCGCAGCCTCCCTGAAAATAGGCACAAGAGGGTCACAGCAAAGATCGTCAAAGGCTCAGGCCGCTGATACCAGGGAACTCGCAGCCAGCAGGAATCCAGAGTCGGATCCTGGGATCTTTCTGATTACATGGCTGAGCTACTCACTGCTTTAACCAGATGAAAATGAGAAGTCGCACAACACCAGGTTATAGTCCAACAGATTTATTTAATTTTACAAGTTCCATCCCACCATCAAACTCACCATGGACTACTCCTCAGAATCGGTTTCATTCTTGGACTCACGAATCTCCATCAAAGACGGACGCCTCAGCACTTCACTCTACCGCAAGCCCACGGACAACCTCACGATGCTCCACTTCTCCAGCTTCCACCCTAACCACGTGAAAGAAGCCAGCCCCTATGGACAAGCCCTGCGAATACACAGGATCTGCTCAGACGAGGAGGAACGCGATGGACACCTACGGACACTCAAAGACGCCCTCGTAAGAACGAGATATGACGCTCGACTCGTCGATCGACAGTTCCGACGGGCCACAGCGAAAAACCGCATAGACCTCCTCAGAAGACGAACACGGGACACAACCAACAGAGTACCCTACGTCGTCCAGTACTTCCCCGGAGCGGAAAAACTACGCCATGTTCTTCGCAGCCTTCAACATGTCATCGATGACGACGAACACCTTGCTAAGGCCATCCCCACGCCTCCACTACTCGCCTTCAAGCAGCCGCCAAACCTCAAAAGTACCATCGTTCGCAGCAGATTACCCATCTTTCAGGAGAACAGCAACCAAGACACCACACAACCCTGCCACGGCAACCTCTGCAAGACATGCCAAATCATGGACACAGATACCATCATCACACGTGAGGACACTACCCACCAGGTACACGGTACATACTCATGTGACTCGGCCAACGTTGTCTACCTGATACGTTGCAGTAAAGGATGCTCCAGAGCATGGTACATCGGCGAGACCATGCAGACACTGAGACAACGTATGAACGGACACCGCGCAACAATCGTAGGCAGGAGGGTTGCCTCCCAGTCGGGGAACACTTCAGCAGCCAGGGGCATTCAGCCTCGGATCTGCGGGTAAGCGTTCTCCAAGGCGGCCTTCGGGATACACGACAGCGCAAAATCATAGAGCAGAAACTGATAGCCAAGTTCAGCACTCATGAGGATGGCCTCAATCGCGATATCCGGTTCATGTCACGATACAGAACGTGACTTGACATCATGGCCGGTCTTCCCAGGTGTTTTTTTTAAAAAGACTAACACAAGAACCAACACAAATTGACAGGATATGCAGCCAGCAGGTGGTTTGACACGTTGGACCCCCTGGGACACATCTCATTGTCTTGGCTGTGCTCTTAGTGTGTCTTTGATGTAGGGAAGGATTTGAATAGATTTTGTCTGTGTTTAAATTGTGAATTATGGGAGATTCTCTCACTGCTAACTTACCTGAGGAAGGAGCGAACTGCTCCGAAAGCTTGTAAAATTAAATAAATCTGTTGGACTATAACCTGGTGTTGTGCGACTTCTCATTTTTGTCCACCCCAGTCCAACGCCGGCATCTCCACATCTTAACCAGATGAGCCATTGGGAAAACCAAACTCATTCAATTGAACAAGGACCTGTGTCAGCCGTGGCTCAGTGGTAGCTCTGTCACTTCTGAGTCAGACGGTTGTGGGTTTAAGTCCCACTCCAGAGACTTGAGCACAAAATCCGAGCTGCCTCTTCAGTGCTGTACTGAGGGAGTCCTGCACTGGCAGAGGTGAATTCTTTTGGATGATATTTTAAACTCTCAGGTGAACATGAAAGATCCCATCACAATATTTCATAGAATCATAGAAGCATAGAATGACACAGCGCGGAAGGAGGCCATTCGGCCCAACGTGCCTGTGCCGGCTCTTTGAAAGAGCTGTCCGACTCATCACACTCCTCTGCTCTTTCCCCACAGCCCTGGAAATGTTGTCCCCTTCAAGTATTTTTCCAATTCCCTTTTGAAAGTTATTATTGAATCTGCTTCCACCACCCTTTCAGGCAGTGCATTCCAACTCACGCTTTAATTTTCTTTTCCCTCATGTCGCCTCTGGCTCTTTTTCCAATTACCTTTAAACTGTTTCCTCTGGTTACCGACCCTTCTGCCACTGGAATCAGTTTCTTCTTATTTACTCTATCAAAACCCTTCATGATTTTGAACATGTCTATCGAATTTCCCATTAATCTGCTCTACTCTAAGGAGAACAAACCCAGTTTCTCCAGTCTCTCCATGTTAACTGAAGTCCTTCATTCCTGGTACCATTCCAGTAAATCTCCTCTGCACCCTCTCCAAGGCCTTGACATCCTTCTGAAAGTGAGGCGGCTCAGAATTGGCCACAGAACTCCAGCTGGGGCCGAACCAGTGTTTTATAAAGGATTAGCATTTGCCTTTGAACTCTATCCTCCATTTATAAAGCCAAGGATCCCTTTTTATGCCTTTTGAACAGCCTTCTCGACTTGTCCTGCCACCTTCAAAGACTTTTGTACGTCCACGCCAGCTCTCTCTGTTCCTGCACCCCATTTAAAATTGGACCATTTAGTTTATATTGCCTCTCCTCATTCTTTGTACCAAAATTAATCACACTTCTCTGTGTTAAATTTCATCTGCCATGTGCCTGCCCATTTCACCGATCTGTCTGAGTCCTCTTCAAGTCTGTTACTATCCTCCTCACTCTTGACTACATTTCTGAGTTTTGTGTCATCTGTAAACTTTCAAATTATGCCCTGTATTCCCAAATCCAGGTCATTGATATATATCAAAAAGAGCAGTGGTCCTAATACCGACCCATGGGCAACACCACTGTACACTTCACACCAGTCTGAAAAATAACCGTTCACTACTACTCTCTGCTTTCTGTCCCTTAGCTAATGTCGTATCCATGCAGCCCTTTAATCGCATGGGCTCCAATTTTGCTAACAAGTCTATTATGTGATACTCTATCAAATGCCAGTACTTGCCAGGTTTATCCATCTTCCCTTTTTTAAACATTTGCATTGCTTCAGTCCTCTGGCACCACTCCCATATCTAAGAAGGATTGGATAATGAGGCCAGAGCCTCCGCAATTTCCATCCTTACTTCCCTCAGGAACTTAGGAGGCATCCCATCTGGACCGGGTGACTTTTCTACTTTGAGTGCTGCCAACCTTTTAAGTACCTTCTCTTTATCTGTTTTTATCCTATCCAATTTCTCTAGTACCTCCTTCTTTATTGTGACATTGGCAGCATCCTCTTCTTTAATGAAAATGAGAAGTCGCACAACACCAGGTTATAGTCCAACAGATTTATTTAATTTTACAAGCTTTCGAAGCAGTTCGCTCCTTCGTCAGGTAAGTTAGCAATGAGAGAATCTCCCAGAATTCACAATTTGTGAATTCTGGGAGATTCTCTCATTGCTAACTTACCTGACGAAGGAGCGAACTGCTTCGAAAGCTTGTAAAATTAAATAAATCTGTTGGACTATAACCTGGTGTTGTGCGACTTCTCATTTTTGTCCACCCCAGTCCAACGCCGGCATCTCCACATCATGTTCTTTAATGAAGGTCACGTTGTCTACCTGATACGTTGCAGTAAAGGATGCTCCAGAGCATGGTACATCGGCGAGACCATGCAGACACTGAGACAACGTATGAACGGACACCGCGCAACAATCGCCAGGCAGGAGGGTTGCCTCCCAGTCGGGGAACACTTCAGCCGCCAGGGGCATTCAGCCTCGGATCTGCGGGTAAGCGTTCTCCAAGGCGGCCTTCGAGATACACGACAGCGCAAAATCATAGAGCAGAAACTGATAGCCAAGTTCCGCACTCATGAGGATGGCCTCAATCGCGATATCGGGTTCATGTCACGATACAGAACGTGACTTGACATCATGGCCGGTCTTCCCAGGTGTTTTTTTTTTTTTAAAAGACTAACACAAGAACACAAATTGACAAGATATGCAGCCAGCAGGTGTTTTGACACGTTGGACCCCCTGGGACACATCTCATTGTCTTGGCTGTGCTCTTTGTTGTAGGGAAAAATGTGAATAGATTTTGTCTGTGTTTAAATTGTGAATTCTGGGAGATTCTCTCACTGCTAACTTACCTGACGAAGGAGCGAACTGCTTCGAAAGCTTGTAAAATTAAATAAATCTGTTGGACTATAACCTGGTGTTGTGCGACTTCTCATTTTTCTTTAATGAAGACAAATGCAAAGTATTCGTTCAGCACCTCATCCTCCACAAGAAGATCTAATTTTTGTTCCCTAATGGGCCCAACTCTTTGTTTGACTCCCCTTTTAATATTTATACATTATTAAAAGACCAATCAACACTAGGACATCCCAAAGTGTAATACAGCCAATGAAGTACACTTGAAGTGTAGTCACTATTGCAATGTTGAAAATGTGGCAGCCATTTTGCACACAGCAAGCTCCCAGAAACAGCAATGTGATAATGACCTGATCATCTGTTTTTTAGTGATGTTGGTTGAGCGTGCCCCGAGCTCCTAACCTTTTCCCCCCTCTCCGAGCTCCTCTCTCCCCCTGCGAGCTCCTCTCCCCCTCTCCAAACAGCTTTCGGGGCTTTCTTGCCTCTCTTTGCCTTCCTGCATGCACTGCCCCCCTCCCCCAGCCTCCCCATGTTCTGTCTGACTGTGATAATGGGCTGATTATCTGTTTTAGTGATGTTGGTTAATAGATACAAAGAATTACATCGAGTCTACAGCACAGAAACAGGCCATTCGGCCCAACTGGCCTGTGCTGCTGTTTATGCTCCACACGAGCCTCCTCCCACCCCACTTCATCAAACCCTATCAGCCTATCCTTCTATTCCTTTCTCCCTCATGTGCTTATTTCGCTTCCCCATAAATGTATCTGTGGTCCTCACCTCAACTACTCCTTGTGGAGCGACTTCTACATTCTACAGGTCTCTCCTGAATTCCCTGTTGGATTTATTGGTCACTATCTTATATTGATGGCCCTAGTTTTGGTCTCCCCCACAAGTGGAAACATATTCTCCTGTTTACCCTGTCAACCTCTTTCCTAATCTTAAAGACCTCTATCAGGTCACCCAACAGCTTTCTTGTTTCTAGAGAAAAGATCTTCAGCCTGTTCAGCTTTTCCTGATAAATATATCCTCTCAATTCTGGTATCATTCTTGTGAATCTTTTATGCACTTTCTCCAGTGCCTTTATATCCTTTTTATAATATGGATACCAGAACTGTACGCAGTTCTCCAAGTGTGGTCTAACAAAGGTTTAATACAAGTTTAATACACAAGATAAATATTTCCAGGACACCGGGGAGAACGACCCTGCTCTTCTTCCAAATAGTGCCACGGGATCTTTTACGTAAAACTGAGAGGCCGAAAGTCAACATCTCTGGCGGTGCAGCCTCCCTCAGTACTGCCCACAACCCACGAACTCAGGCGAGATTGCTACCACTGAGCCACGTCTGACACCTATACTATATATAAAAGCGAAATACTGCAGACGCTGGAAATCTGAAATAACGACAGAATATGCTGGAAATGCTCAGCCGGTCAGGCAGCATCTGTGGAGAGAGAAACAGAGTTCTGAGGAAAGGTCATCGACCTGAAACGTTAACTCTGTTTCTCTCTCCACAGATACTGCCTGACCTGCTGAGTATTTTCAGCAGTTTCTGTTTTTATTTCCGATACTATATAAGTTATTACACATGAAATTCTCTCTTACCTCATGATGATCGGAATGAATAGGCCTGTTTCTTGTTTACTTTTACTACTGTTATTTGATCAGCTGCAAAAACAGAACTAAGTGCGTTCAGCTCTTCTAAGATATGTATATACCATCTACACCCTTTAGAGTCAGATGATTTTGCAGAGTTTTACTTGAGATTGGAAGTTGGAACCAACAGATACCTTATCAGCTGCAGAAAATGTGTTAATCAACATCACCAAAACAAAATATCCCCTTCGTCCAGATTATGTGATTATTCACGTGTTGTTTAGAACTTGCTGTGTGTATATTGATTGCTCTGTTGGTATTATATTCTGCTGCATAGGAACAATGGCTGGACTTCATAAAATAATTCACTGAATGTTAAGTGGGTGGAATTATGATGATAGGGGAGCGATGAGATCATTTCCATGAACTGTTCCCCAGGTGTACAGACACCAACTTACTTTCTGTAGGAAGTGGAGTGGAAATTGGACCAGACAGCACCATTTTTTTCGGGGCAAAAAGCATCGATTTCCTGGCGCTGTCTCCCATGTAACCAAGTTTGCCTGAAATACCTTTGACGCCATTGGGTCGACGATATTCAGGCATCCCTGTCGGCCATCTAAAACAGGCATTAGGCCCCCTGCATATGTTAATGAGGGAACTCGCCCCTGTTTCAGGGCCTCTCCTGGAAATTCATCAGCGCTGAGCGGAGCAGGCATCGGGGCCATGGAAGCATCTTAGACCAACCCACTTCTGTCCATATCTTATAACATCTTCACACCACCCACAAAACCTGAGAGGCTGAGACTGCAAGAGGAACAGAATTTCCAATTTCCCAGTAGACACTCACATTAACCAGAATGATACCAGGGCTTAAAAGGTTCAATTATAAAGACAGGTTGAATAAACTTGTTTGGTATACGCTTGAGTTTAGAATGGTGAGGGAGGATCTAATTGAGGTGTTTAAAATGATAAAAGAATTCGATCGGGTCGATACAGAGAAACTATTTCCTCTGGTGTGGGAATCCAGAACAAGGGAGCAGAATCTTATCATTAAAGCGAGGCCAGTTAGGAGTGAAATCAGGAAGCACTTTTTCACACAAAGGGTAGGAGCAATCTGGTGAGAGAGAGAATGGGGGGGGGGTGGGGGAAGGAAGGAAGGAAGTATGGAAGGATGGAAGGAAGGAATGAAAGAAGCAAGAAAGGAAGGAAAGAAGGAAGAAAGGAAGGAAGGACGGATGGAAGGATGGAAGGAAGGATGGAAGGATGGAAGGAAGGAAGGATGGAAGGATGGAAGGAAGGATGGAAGGATGGAAGGAAAGAAGGAAGGAAAAAGAAAGAGAAAGAAAGAAAAAAGAGAAAGAAAAAAGGGAAAGAAAGACCTGTTTTTATCCTATCCAATTTCTCTATTACTTCCTTCTTTATTGTGACATTGGCAGCATCCTCTTCTTTAATGAAGACAAATGCAAAGTACTCGTTCAGCACCTCATCCTCCACAAGAAAATCTCATTTTTGTTCCCGAATGGGCCCAACCCTTTGTTTGACTCCCCTTTTAATATTTCTCTTCGTATATCCTCTTAGCTTTCTGTAAGGGGTGGCCTGTGGCTCTGTGCTTAGCCTGGGTGCTAGTGCGAGGTTAGGCCTTGTTGCCTGTTCTGGTCTCCAGCCAGCCTGGTAACACTAGACACCTGTGAGTGGTTCGACCCACTCGCCCTTACGGTTCTGACACTGGACTTAGGTGCGAGAGCAATAATGCAGAGAAAACTCAGGTAGACCCGGTTGAATAGTGCGAAATGGAAAATCTTTATTGCATATTGTTCAAGATTACGAAATACATGTCATAAGCACAGATTAATGACAGTACAATCTTACACACAGTTATGTAACTAATTTTAGGGAAACGAGGAACGCAGGACACATCGTAAAAGGGGGCACACATTACAATTATCCTTAAAACTTAAACCCTCCCCTACCTGTCCTAAATTAGATTTGTAGGATCGAGACTCATGCTCACCACTCGTGATAACTCGGAGAATTCCGAAACTCTGCTCGGATGTTTTTCCTGCAGCACCTGACTACCCATGTGTTGATCAGGGGTCTCCGTACCCCACTTGTTTACTCGTTTCTGCTCCGGCTAGCAGGCTGGACCGTCTGCTGTCATGAAGATCTGTGTTGTCCTCGGAGTTCCGACACGACTCAAAAAATAGTCTTCCTGTGCCCTCACACCGATGCGATAAAACTCGAAGAATGGTCTTCCTGGGCAAGGAAAGTGTTTATTCGACTTGCAGGCGCGGTCGGGGCTTACTGACCGTGGCGATACGTATTGTCGTCTTCTTCTCTTCTCATCTCATCTCATCTCATCTCGGGCCTTCGGTTCCAACACCGTTTACCGACTTCTCGGGATGGTGTGCCCGTTTCAAGGCCTCACAGCCCAGTTCTACACAGATCTTCGCGGCAAGCCACGAGGTTGATCCTGGCGGATCAGAGTCCAGAGCCGTCCGGCAAGAGAATAAAGGTTCAATAGTCTTCCAGCGAGTCAAAACAGCAAGAGCAGCAAGAGGCAGAGGCAAGAGCAAGAGTAGCAGGCCAAGAGGCAAGAGGCAAGAGCAACAAGAGACAGATGGACGGTTGTACCTTACAGTTATAGTGTTGTAATTCGTCTTTTCCCGCCCAATCTTAATGTCTTTCTTTTGTCAGGGTTTTTGGCGCTCAAACTCCTTGTATAGGGTGATCTCCGTTTTTAATGGGTTTAGGTGATACTTGTAACTGTCTGAGTACCCGTTAATACTTCTCCCATTGTGGAACCAGCCAGTATTCTCCCTGGAGGGGTTTTTGGGGCTTCCAAATGTTTTCTGTAATTACCCGCAAACGGCTCTCTCATCGTAGAGTCGTGGGGATTTTGCATATTAATGTCTTTGGATGGGTTCTTGATCGCTCGGTACAATAGCCCTTATTCGCACCTGGGAGACCGATTCCAGTATTTATGTATAAAATGCAAACCCATTATGTCTTGTCAATTATCTCAAATGTGCTGAGTCCTGTACGATCTTGCACAAATGTTTATTGGAACGCCATCTTGTCTGCTCATTGAAAGTCTAGAACGTTCTGCCACGAGGCGTGGCGGCCATTTTACAGGCTGTTTGTGTCCACTTTGAAAACCTGACAGCATTCTGCTGAAATAAAGCTGTTTGTACGAAACTATATGTCTCCTTCTTATTTTATAAAATCGTGATAATTTTGCGAATTCTACATTTCCTCCCTCTACTGGAATAAAAGGGACAGTGACAGCATGGATACAAAATTGGCTAAGTGACAGGAAACAGAGAGTAGTGGTGAATGGTTATTTTTCGGACTGGAGGAAGGTACACAGTGGTGTTCCCCAGGGGTCGATTCTAGGACCACTGCTTTTCTTGATATATATTAATGACTTGGACATGGGTGTACAGGCCACAATTTCAAAATTTGAAGATGACACAAAACTTGGAAGTATAGTGAACAGTGAGGAGGATAATGGTAGATTTCAGGAAGACATAGACGGGCTGGTGAAATGGGCAGATACGTGGCAGATGAAATTTAATGCAGAAAAGTGTGATACATTTTGGTAGAAAGAATGGGGAGATGACATATAAACTAAATGGTACAATCCTAAAGGGGGTGCACAAACAGAGAGACCTGGGGGTATGTGTGCACAAATCGTTGAAGGTGGCAGGGCAGGTTGAGAAAGCAGTTAAAAAGGCTTACGGGATCCTGGGCTTCATAAATAGAGGTATAGAGAACAAAAGTGTGGAAATTATGATGAACCTGTATAAAACACTGGTTCAGCCCCAACTGGAGTACTGTGTCCAATTCTGAGCGCCACACTTTAGGAAGGATGTGAAGACCTTAGAGAAGGTGCAGAAAAGATTTACGAGAATGATTCCAGGAATGAGGGACTTCAGTTACATTGATAGACTGGAGAGCTGGGGCTGTTCTTCTTGGAGCAGAGAAGATTGAGAGGAGATTTGATAGAGGTGTTCAAAATCATGAGGGGTCTGGACAGAGTAGATAGAGAGAAACTGTTCCTATTGGCTAAAGGGTCGAGAACCAGAGGACACTGATTTAAGGTGATTGGCAAAAGAACCAAAGGCGACGTAAGAAAAAACTTCTTTACGCAGCGAGTGGTTAAGATCTGGAATGCAGTTCCTGAAAGGGTGGTGGAGGCAGACGCCATCTTATCTTTCAAAAGGGAGTTGGATAAGTATCTGAAGGAAAATAATTTACACGGCTACGGGGAAAGGGCGGTGGGGTGTGACTAGTTGAGAGTCGGCACAGGCTTGACAGGCCGAATGGCCTTCTTCCGTGCTGTAACCGTTCTATGATTCTATGATTCTACACTGTGCCTTCCTTTAGCCGAGATGACGACAGTCGCCATGAAATGGACTTCTTCTCAGCTTTTACCCACGCTGCTCTGTGTTGACCAAGATGAAATGTATGAATTGCCGTTCACCAAATGGTGGCAAGTGTCCATAAACATTACCGACTGCCAGAAAATATTTTGCAGGTTTTTCCCATCATGTACTGCACCGCACTAACTGTCCGCATTCTCACAGATCAACAACACAAATTAAATCTTAGCCACAGTTTCATTTTATTGGTTATTTTAATATTCAATCTCTGATATTACAATTACAATTGAAATCTCTGTTTGGAAAATCAGTGTCTGCAGCCATTGTGTTTTATTCTTTTTAACCCATTTTAACCTATTTTTATATCCTTTAGCCTTCCTCCCTCTACTGCGTTTCCCTTCACTGAGATGGTGACAGTCTCTGGAATATGGACTTTCCTGGGTATTGTCCAAGCTGCTCTGTGTTGGCCAACAAGGGACTCAGAAGGTTTGATGAAGAGCTGGTGCAGCTGACAAGTTACAGGGCAGGGAGACTCCCAGTGACAGAGGCCGAGATCCGAATGAATGCTCTGGATGGGAGTCCAATCGTCTGTCAGCAAAGCTTCAGAACAACAGAATCAAGCTGATGATCTATTTGAAGGACCCGCAGTGGTCGTTGGCCCTTTCTCAGCTGTCACAGATGGAAAGCCGTTAACCCGATGGGGGACTTTTTGTGAAGAGGCAGCAAGTGAAAGATCGGTCGGCAGAGTGGTTTTATTACTCACTCTATGGGCTGGATTGGATATTTTTTGACACCGTCATTACCATAAAGAGTATAAATCACATGCTCAGAGTGCACTGAATCTTATGGCACCTCCAGCTATAATGCTTTGCATGCATTGCTGTTAAAAGACCCTAAACAGATGATGATCACAATAAAACACATTGTTCATATATATTTGGAGATCAGTGTCTGTCTATTTGCCCAGTTTAATTGATTACATAAGAACATCCTGGGGGCGATTTTAAAGCTACCCACTTGGCAGAAACTGGGCTAAGCAAAGTGGGCGGGGTCCTCACTGACACACGTGTGATGATGTCATCGGGCCCCGGCTGCGATGTCAACTCTGGCCTGAGCGGTGGAAGCCGCTGCAGCTTTTCCAACAGGCCGAAGCAGCTCTGAACAGAACCAGGATGTCAAAGGGTAAGTGTTTTACTTTCCTTTGTGCAGGAAAGCCCCGCCAGGCCCCAAAATGAAAGTTTTGGTCTCCCCTGCCCCGGACACCCCACGTTTCCACTTCTGTCCCCCGGGATCATCCCAGAACATCCTTCAACGCACCTACCTGAACGCTGTACGGGCGGGAAGTGGACTGGCGGCACAATAATGAGGTTCAGGATTGAACTACCCTCGGGCCCGATATCTGCAGCAACGGGTGAGTTTCCCACTCCCCTCACCACTCACCCACCCAAAACCCATCTGGAGTTAAAGTCGGGCCCATGTAATGTTTAATATTGTTTAAAAACATACCCTATAATTCATAAACAACTATTGTGGCTCTGTCCCATCGGCTCAATTAACAAATTTATGTACAAAATTATGAGGGGCATAGATAGGGTAGATAGAAAGGAACTTTTTCCCTTCATAGAGGGGTTAATAACCAGGGGGGCATAGTTTCAAGGTAAGGGGCAGGAGGTTTAGAGGGGATTTGAGGAAAAACTTTTTCACCCAGAGGGTGGTTGGAATCTGGAACTCACTGCCTGAAAGGGTGGTAGAGGCAGGATACCCTCACAACATTCAAGAAGCATTTAGATGAGCACTTGAAACGCCAAAGCATACAAGGCTACAGACCAAGTGCTGGAAAATGGGATTAGAATAGACAGGGCTTGATGGCTGGTGCGGACACGATGGGCCGAAGGGCCTCTTTCTGTGCTGTATAACTCTATGACTCTATGGGGTAGAAATTAGGTTGCGCCCCATTTGGGGCGCAAATATCGTCCGGACGCAAATATTAGCGCCTGTCGCTAATTATCGGCACTGACAGGAAACTTCACTTTTACCGCCCCGGGAGGTGAGTGGAGCGCTAAATCAGGCGCTGCACACCTGTCTTAAGGCGCAAAGGCCAAGGAGTGAGGCGCTAACTCAGCGCGCGAGCGCAGCGCAGCTGCTGCCAGTTAGCGAGGGAACACAGACACACTGGCGCCGGACACTTCTTAAAGCGGGGGGGGCCACTTGCTCCCCAGCCACACCCTGCTCATTGCAGCCTTGAATCTCGGCCTGGAGAGACCTGTGAATCCATTTTGCTGCCAAGCATGGAGAGGGTGAGAGAACGCGCTCATCGCTTCACCGAGCGGGCCTTGGATGCTCTGGTTGGCGCAGTGGAGCGCAGACGATGTATGCTGTTCCCTGAGAGTGGCAGGAGGCCTTTGCCACGCGAGTTCAGAAGAGTGTGGAGGGAGGTGGCTCAGAGCGTCTCCTCCAGGAGCATGGTGCCCAGGACCCATACTCAATACCGCAAAAAGTTCAACGACCTCACTCGGGTCGTCAGGGTGAGTGGCTTTTTCTCAATACCTCTCCATCTCTCCATCTCAACCTCACTCTATGGCCAGAGGGTCTTAAAACCCCAATGCACAACACTCATCCAACACCTATGGCCCTTTCATCAAACACACACACACATTCCACACTTTGCATACAGTAAGGGCTATTCACCTATGGGAGGCACATCAGGCAAGACCATGGCTGTATATTGTAAGGGCTATTCACCTATGGGAGGCACATCAGGCAAGACCATGGCTGTATATTGTAAGGGCTATTCACCTATGGGAGGCACATCAGGCAAGACCATGGCTGTATATTGTAAGGGCTATTCACCTATGGGAGGCACATCAGGCAAGACCATGGCTGTATATTTACTCAGATGCTGTCCTTTTTCTTGCAGGCTAAGCTGGCTCATAATAGGAGACAGCAGCAACGGACAGGTGGAGGGCGGCTTCAGCTGCAACCCCTCAGCGATCTGGAGGAGCGCGTCCACAGGATTGTGGCAAGCCGGGTGATCGGTCCCGTCGCCACTGGAGACGCCGACCCCGTTGTGGACAGCAATGGTAAGGTCATCACCTTTTTGTCCTCTGTCCTTCCACTTGTCCCTCACAACACCAGCCTTTGACAATTTCAATCCAACTTGCTAACTCGCTGCACTTATTCCTCCCTTACTGCCACCCTGTCCTCACGCTAAAGCCACTCTTGTACCTCCCTGCTTTCAGATGGTGATTCACCAGCTGAGGAGACGGGCCCTGAAGCTGCCACTGGGAGTGATGCTGCAGCTGAGGAGGAAGAGGAAGCCAGAGCATCAGTGCCACCCTCTTCCGAGGAAGCCCATGCCCACACTGGGAACACGCCTTCCCCGGAGGGGAGCAGGGGGGAAGGGGCTGATGATGGTGAAGCTCCAGGAACCAGCGGGCTGCAGCAACGCCATGGGGGGGGTAGGGAAGAACGGGGGCCTTCTCCCCAGAGGGAGAGTATGCCAGACACTCCTACTGCAATGGACGCAGAGGAGGAGCGGCTGATTGCAGAAATGAACACCCAGGCGGTGGGCATCCACACTGAGCTCATGGGTGCAGTGGGAAGGGTGCCCGAATGCATTGAGTCACTGGCAAGGAGTGTGGAGCACTTCGCTGTAGCACAGGCGGATGCCACACTAACGCTTAGTGCTGCAATTCAGTCACTGGCTGCCGTGATCCCACCTCTGACTGCTCTCATACAGACTCAGATGGAGGCCACGCGAGCACAGACTGCTGCCAACCTCGATGGTTCGTGCACATGTCCCCAGGGCTGTCACCGCGCCGCAGCAGGCCAGCAATCTGTTCTCCGGCAGATTGCTCCGGATGCTGAAGTGCTGCCCCGTGGGAGTGCCAGTGTGTCGGGCGAGCAGGGAGTTGCTGTCCTCTCTCACGATGACAGCATTCCTGCTGCCAACACTGTCACTTCTCCACTGCACTTGCCACCGCCTGTAGGACAGACTGCTGCCGCCCATGCAGAGTTGGTGCAGTCTGCAGCCGGGCCCTCCAGGCCCAGAAGTGGTCGAGGCCGTCCTTCAGGGGCATCTGCAGTGTCAGGGTCTGACGAGCAGCAGCCTTCCACCAGCCTTGTTGCAGCCACTGAGGTCCCATTACGGAGGAGCAGTAGGGTTAGAAGGGGGGAAGTGCACAAGGGAAGGAGATCACCCTCGAAGGGCAAAAAGTAGGAGGTGTGACAAAATGCTGGTCATTTTTTTATTAAAGGCCGAGGTTCATGGTCCAACTTTTGTTTAGTGTTTTGGACATTATCTCCAGGTTGTGAGAACCAGTTATGTTATTGACTGTTTTTTTGTGTTTATTTCTATGAGTTTGTCATGAGGAATTGACACACACAGAGTTTGTAAAATAAATAAGTTTCTGTATTCAAAATATACATGGCTGGTGGTTGGAATTATTGGTGCCTTGGCCGGCTTAGGGGTTGCGTGCTGGGTTGATTAGTGTTTGTAGCAATGGCAGGGGCCCTAGAAGCGGCTTGCTATTAGCCGTTGACGGACGCCCTTGCAGTTTGACCATTGTGGGCCGCCCTCCCGCCTTGGTGCTGCTGATGATCATCGTCCTCGTCCTCTTCCTCCTCTTCCTCCTCCTCCTCTGGTGGTGCTACAAGGCCTGGTGGCATTGGCTGGGTCCTGAGGATTGCCATGTTGTGCAACATGCAGCACACGACTACGAAGTTCGAAACTTGCTCAGGCGAGTACTGCAGGGCTCCTCCGGAATGGTCCAGACAGCGGAACCGTTGTTTCAGCACGCCGATTGTGCGCTCAATAATGTTCCTGGTTGCTTGATGGCTTTCATTGTACCGCAGCTCAGCAGGGGTGTTTGGCGTACGGAGCGGTGTCATCAGCCAGGTGCTCAATGCGTACCCCTTGTCCCCGAGAAGCCAACCAACTGGCTGATGCGGTGCCTCGAAAACTTCTGCCACCGTAGTCTGGCGCAGGATGAAAGCATCGTGGCAGCTGCCCGGATAGTGGGCATTGACAGCGAGTATCACCTGTCTGTGGTCACAGACCAACTGCACATTCAAGGAATGGAACCCCTTTCTGTTCCTGAATTCCTCTGCATCCTCTCGCGGAGCACGCAAAGCCACATGCGTGCAGTCAATGGCGCCCTGCACCATGGGGAAGCCCGCTACCCTCGCAAAGCCCAGAGCACGGTCACGCTGCTTGTCTGGGGTCATAGGGAAAGAGATGAAGTCTCGTCTCCTTCTGAAGAGGGCATTGGTGACCTGCCGGATGCAGCGATGCACCGCAAACTGGGAGATATTGGCGAGGTCCCCAACAGCAGCTTGGAATGAGCCAGTGGCGTAGAAGTTCAAAGCCACTGTGACCTTCACTGCCACCGACAGAGACATCCTGGACCTCAGCTGAGGCTGCAGATCTGGCTGCAGCAGGTGGCAGAGCTCAGTGACCACCTCCTTGCTGAATCGCAGCCTTCGCAAACACAGCTCCTCGGACATATGGATGCAGGAGAGCTGTTCACGATATACCCTGGGAGGGTAAGCTCTCCTGTACATGCGCCTGATGGCCCTCCTCCGTCTGGCCATCATTGCCACTCTCTGTCTGCGTCTCGGTATCCTCCGATTCAGCTGGAGCAGGACGACGCCCCCAATCATTGCAGCCCCCATATTCTCTTTGCCAGAAAAGTAATGCGGGACAGCAACTAAAGTAGCAACAAAGTTAGGATGAATAGGCAAAACTACCTCACAAAGCGTTGAGTCAATGTAGAAGTCTCTCTCTCTCTCTCTCCGAATCTCTCTCTCTCTCTCAGAACGAGTGGTGCATAAATGTCGACCACAGAAAAAGACAGGAAGAGGCCCCCTTTAAATAGCGCCCCCCCCAGCCCCACACCGATTGATAGCGTTCCAGTCTTCCGGTCATTGGAAGCGCCAGGCGGTAAGGCAGGGGGCGCCACTCAATTTCCGCTCCGGGGCGCCCCAAGGGCGTTGCACCATGGAATGACGTCATAATCTGCGCGCGCAGGTGGTCGCAGCGGTAAGTTTTAGCGCCGCCGCACAATCTCAAGTTAAGTTCTCGAGCGGCGCAAACATCGCTGCGCCCGGGCGTTAGCGGCTTAACGCCCCATTAGCGCCCTCTTAAGGCGCTAACGGGAGGCGCAACCAAGTGAATTTTTACCCCTATGACTCTATGAACTCTCATTCCCCAAAACCCACATTATTTTGTGTCTTTCCACACATAGCAAAAGGTCAAAGGATACAGAAACAAATCCTATTTGCTTAGTGCACCAGTGGTGTTAATATTCTTGAATGAAGCCCAGGGATTTAGAATAATTACAATAAGATTATCGTTTGAAAATTATACACACGAGTAAAATGCTCATTTGAAAGAAAGTGCCAGCAGAATATAATAAGTGAAGCGAGTACCCAACCAAACCTTCTCATAGATCAGAGAGTATTAATGCATCCTTCAAATGCTTAGTTTTAGTTGGGAAAGTCAGCGTTGCCTTGACAGAAAGGCGTAATTCACAAAGAGAATGTCGATATTCTTCATTGTCACGATCAAACTCCAAGGCCCTTTCAAAGCACTCAATAGCTTCACACTTCTCCCCATCCAGCTGGTGCAGGAAACCAAGAACACGAAAGGCCTCACTGTCTCTGGAATTCTTGCAAAGTCGTCTTTCTGCTAACATCTCCAAGTTTTTGCGACACTTTGTCCGTTCTATTGAGTCATATTTGACTTTCATTCATTCCAGAAAATGGGTGATGGCCTTTGATTCAGATCTTTTGTGATTCAGTTCAAATAACCCAGCCTGTAAACAAATTGCCTGCTTATTTTCTGGACGAATATTTTGTAATTTCAGTAGATTGCTGCAGATCACCTCTGCTTTGGGATATTCACTGTTTAAAGAACAGATTCTTGCAAAATCCAGTTGTGGCTGAATCGATGTCAATGGGCGGTGCTCAAATGCCGTTTCAAAATGGTACTTGCATTTATTGATCAACTCAGCTTTCCGTTGAAAAGCTGGATTGTGGGTTTTTTTGCTGCCTGGATTGTTGTTCAGTTGAAATAGATTTTTTCTGTAACACTGACCTATTTGGTGGTGTAAGAAGGTAGAGTTTGTGGTAATTTCTAATGCTTTCTTCAACAGCTCCACAGCTTTTTCCACATCTCCTTTCATTCTGTAAAATGTTGCTGCATAACGAGTTACATATGTAAGGTCAGGGGACTTCTGCAATGCTTGTTCAACTAACTTGAGAGCTTCCTCCTTATGATTGAACTCTTGTAGTTTTAGAGCCAACAGCACGATGGCTACAGAGTCATCTGTATCAAGGTCCAGCACATGTCGCAACTGCTTCACTGATTGACTGTGTTCATCACTCTCTGGGGTACCAGAAAACCCTTCCAGACGAAACAGAGCAGTCGCATAACCAGCATTCCATTCAGTGTCATCAAGATCTTCCTCCAGAGCTTTCTCAAAACATTCCTTTGCCTCTTCATAGTATTGACTAGCAGAACTCAACAGTGACCAACCCTTCTCCCCGTATACTTCAGGTATCAGTGCTGTATACCGAGAGCCATTAGTAAATCGTTTACAGATCATCTCCAGCTTGGCAAGGTTGGACTGGGCCTCTGTCAGTTGTCCCATGTGATAATATACCCAGGCATAGTTTCCATAGGTGATGATGCTTCTTCTTTCAAATTCATGTTCATGATTCTCCCTCAGAATCTTTTCAGCTTCCTTTAAGTTTTGAATTGCCTCTTCACAGTTGCCTTGCAGACAGTTAACAAAAGCGAGATGGTTGTGTGGCATGGCCTGATATTTCACACCAGCCTGCATTAAATCTTGCAATCTTTGCTTCATATTGTCCAAGTCAATGTTTTCTTTCTGTGGGCCCCACGTGAAGTGACATTGAAGCTGATCGAGCTTCTCTTTCAACAAATCCTTCTGTGCATTGCTGCAAGAGAACAAAATTCATCAAAATTCATCTCAGACTAGCTGAGACACGCCCTCCCCACCGGTTTCTTTAACTAAGGCCTTCTCCCGACTCCTGGACCTATTTGACCAGAGCAATCCTCTTTCTCACCCCAGGCTGTCTGGTTACAGCTCACTCACAGACTTTTAAATATAATTAAGAGGGTTACAGGTCATATATAATTCAGAATATCATTGCATACAATTGATGATTACAAACTTCTACATTTAATTCTTACACATGATTCTAAATGCATTACTGATGATTAAAAGATAATAATGATTTATTATATTAAAACAAGTATTCTAAAAAATCCATTAATCTGTGATAATCTTACAATTTACACCTGTCTCCTTCATGCTGGTTGATGTACTAGCTCCTGGCCATTTAGTCTTCTCATCCAATGCACAGCAACACCTCATCCACCCCCACTCCCAATGATATGAACAGGAGCATTGGTTGAAGTACTGAGTCTGCCTTTTGGTTCGCCCATTACACCTCCTTTTCATTCTTATATTACATTCTAAAATTGGAGTCTACTCACTAAAAAGGCCAGTGCTAATTTTAAATGCTCTTCCTCTCATATTGACAGTCCAAGTAACTCTTTACTAAACAGGATCGCCAACCTAGTCCTCCACAGGGACCCTGCTGACTGTGAGCCAGATCATTCCCCACTCCAACATGAAGAAGGAGAACCTATCCTTAGAGCTGAAAAGAAGGCCCATCACAAAGGTATCCTCAGCATTCTGAAAGACCATGTTTCATGAACTGACTCTTATCCTGCTGAAAACCTTCCACCGTGCCAACCTCCAGGTGAGGTGTTAAACCAAGGCAGCATCTGCCTGTTCCAGTGGTTCAGGTGGACGTTAAAGATTCTATCGCACTATTTGAAGAAAAGCAGGGAGTTGTACTTTCCAACATTCTTCCCTCAAGCAACACCACCAAAAACAGATTGAGTGGTCTTTCATCTCGTTGCTATTTTTGGGAACTTGCTGTGTGCTGAGCCTCTGAGCGCATATCCTCTCCATCGCAAACACTGTCTACATCCACCTCTGTAACACTGCCTGATTCACCCCTGCCTCAGCCCAGCTGCTGCTGAAACATTGTCCATGCTTTTTTCACCACCAGACTTGATTACTCCAATCCTTTCCTGGCCAGCTTCCCATCCTCTACCCTTCAGAAACTTCAGCTCATCTAAAAATCTGCTAGCTGCCCCAAGTCCTGCTCACCCATCCTTGTGTTCACTGACCTACATTGGGTCCCAGTTCACCAATATCACAAATTTAAAATTCTCATCCTGGTGTTCAATTCTCTTCACGGCCTCACCCCTCCCTATCTCCATAACCTCCTTCAGCCCTAAAACCCACCGAGAATTCTGTGTTCCTCTAACTCTGGCGTTGTGTTCATCTCCCACTTCACTCCACCGTTGGCGGCCGTGCCATCAGCCCAGACAGGCCCAAAACTCTGGAATTCCCTCGTTAATACTCTCCACCTCAATCTCCGCTGTTAAATGCTCCTTAAAATCTACCCACCCCTCTCATTATCTCCTTCTTTGTCTCGGTGTCAATTGTTGTCTGATTACGTTGCTGTGAAGCACCTTGGGATCTTTTACTACGTTAAAGGCGCTATATAAATGCAAGTTTTTGTTGTCGTGCAAACTGAACTGTCACATTTTCCTACGAAACAACAGTGACTGCACTTCAAAATAATTCACTGAATGTGAAGCACTTTGGGACATTTCTAAGCTAGGTTCATCCCCCATCCCAGTTCATGCTGTACTCTCCCTTTGCTTTATAGTCCAGATTGCTTTAGTTTGGATATATGAAAGTGCTGAAAATCACTGTTTTACATTAGTAGATCCCTTCTAGATTGCCATGGAATGCAAAGTAAAACTTTCTCTCTTCAAAGTCTGCATACAGCCTGAGGGCACTTACACAATACGCCTTTCCACGACAGCATAAAATTCAAGTTTAACTTTTTACTTTCACCAAAGCCCGAGTGGAAACTAATTATTACCTGATATAATATTATAAACAGATCTGCCTTTTGCCTCATGTCTTCTGACTATCACCAGTCTTGGTGCAGCAGTATACCCTTATCTGAATGTCTCACTGTGAACAAATAATCCTAGCTCTCTGCATTTCAACTGCTTTGGAATGTGTGCTACTTTATTTGTGAAAACAAGCTTGTTGATCAATAGCCTACACGTAAATTTAAATACAGGAGGAATTCCAATGATCTTTACCTCATCATGCTGATCGGATGGAAAATGCATTGAATTCCTTTTTCAGCTTCAACTGTACTTCCAATGGTGAGTTGATCAAGAAGAGTGTTTGGTGTGTTGTTTACCTGCTCATTTATACTGTCCAGTTATTTAGTGCTATAAATCATTTCCTCAATGTAAATAGAAACTAAAGCTAGAAAACGAAACTTGGAACCTAAGTTTATTTCCAAGAAAATATGCTGCCAGCACAGTAACATTGTGTGCTGTCACAGAACTCCACAGAGCCCATTATAAACAGAGGCCAGTTTAGCAACTGAAAAAGACCACTTGGCCAAAATGGCCAACGTGTTAGGTTGATCTCAACTCTGCCTGTTCACCATATCCCTCAGTCACCTCCAGTTGTCTTTTGAAACCTCTTATATTATTTGCTTCAATTGCATTTCCCTGATAACTCGCTCCATATTTCTCTTACCCTTTATACGGCTGCGTCCAGTTACTTTGCTGGATGAATGGCTGAAGCATTGGCAGCCTTGAGGATGTCAGTCAATGTTCCCTCTCATTTTTATTTCGGGTGCGCGGCCCCTTTAACGGGCTGCGCGGCGCATTCAAGTTTTCACACAGGCGCGTATTTTTCCATTTAAAAGCCGGTGAGCGGCCTGTGCGCGACCTCCAGACCGCTGCATGATCACACAGTTTAACGGGAGCATTAACAGGAAGATTGTTGGAAACTGGGGGGTTGGAAGCCCCATAGAGGGTGGTATAGGCTGTCTGGTATCAGATGGCAGAGACACTGGGGGATTACCATGCACCCGTTCAATGTGATGCAGGCAGCATGCCAACTGCATGCTGCCTGCTGATTAACATGATTGCAGCGTGCAGTCAGCGCTAACCGCACATTGATTGGCTGCACGCATTAGCAGCAGGCAAAAAATCGCACCTTGCTAGCACCAGTTAAAGGTAGACTGCACTGCTTAAAGCTAGCATGCACCTCTTAAAGGGGAGGTGCATTATGGCTGGACCAGGCGCTGGATGTCGTTCTACAACTGATTCTGACCTGCGAAAGACTCAGTAATGGCTCTACTTGGGCGAGAGTGGGCTCCAAGGTTTTCTAATGCTGCACTGGAGGCCTTGGTGGAGGAGGTGAGATGTCCGGATCCACAGGGGTGAGGAGACCCTCCAGCAACATGCTCAGAACAGATAGCCATGGTGGTCAATGCCAGGGCTCAAGCCCCGGGGACCACACTCACTGACACACTTCCCTTTCTCTTGCAGGACAAGGTGGCTCACAATCGGAGACTGCAGGGGCTACCCAAAGGGGCAGAGGCACGCCTACATAATTATACCCCATGGAGGAGAAGGTGCTGGCCATTCTTGGGAGGACAATCTCTGAGGCAGTGGCCGATGGCGGGGCTGAAACAATCCAAGATGACCGTATCTTCAAACATAATCCTTCCTCTCATATCCCACATCCCCCTCATCCCACAATCTCTTCTGACTTACAAGCTGCAGATGGTGTAAGCATGCACCTCTTGCTGTCTCCCCCACCCTTCACCACAACTTTACCCTGTGCCTTTCTCCTTTCAGATACCCAAGAACTGCATCCTGGCCACACACTGGTGGAGGAGCAGGAAGACAGTGATCATGAAGATCCAGCGTTACTCGATATCACACTCCCAGCCACCAGCTCAGATACTGACACTCTGTGTACTTTATAGGATAGGGTAGACTCGGGATCTGCACATGGTGAGACACCGGACACAAATGGCCTGCAGCCAGGGCAGGGGGAAAGGGTAGCACAGCTGCCAGCTTCCCGGAGGGCGAGGTCACACATGGGTTCTGCTGCAGAGGACTCAGATGAGGACTTCGATGGGGCAGCATACAGAAGAAGGCTGATGGGTATGCACAAGGAAATGCTTGGTGCATTGGCAGACCTGCCAGAAAGCCTGAGTGCAATGTGAAGGAGCATGGAGGAGTCCAGCACCAACCTTGCACAGGGCTTTGAACAGAGCTTGGAGCCCCTGATTCCCAGCATGAAAGTGATGGCCATCTCCATTCGCGCACTTGTGGACCCAACCATGATGCAGGGTCCGATGGCCGATGACTCAGCTTCCATTGCAGCACAGGCGGAAGCGACCCAGTGTCTGAGTGCTACAGTGGAAGCTCAGACTTCGGATATGCAAGCTCAGACTGCTCTCATGCATGCTTAGCTTGCAGCCACGCAAGCTCAGACTGCTGCCTTCATGGCTGCGTTTACCAGTGTTGAAAGGGGGTTGCAGGGTGCCACACCAGTCCAGCAATATGTCCTCCAACAGATTACTAGGATTACTGAGGCTCCACCCTGGGGGAGTGTCAGCAGCTCCCTGGAGTGTAAAGGAAATAGCCATATTCCAAGAGATACACCATCCTATGAACGGAATTTTGACTTTATTAAAACATGAAAACTGGGGTTAAAAATCTAAAAGCCTCAATGACACAGGCTGCAAACAGAACACAGGCTTCTGAGATAAGATGAAGTGTTAACACAAAAGTTGTAAATACCACATAAGCTTTTGAAATGGGAAATGGTTATTGATACTGAGACAATGGCCCTATTGAAGAAGCAAAGGCTTGGTTCCAAGATGTCGGCAGTTTGGAACCAACACAATAGCAATGCTCAAGTAAAGTGGTAAGAAATAACACTTCGAACAAGAAAACAGAACATTAAAAAACCATGTGCCTTTGTAAAAGTAACATCAAATGAAACAGGAAACACGATTATGTAGACAACCAATTGAAGTAGCTAAGAAATGCAAAGAACACCCTAGATGAAGTGGTTTTGATTTACATATTGTAAAAAATACCTACAGATGACTTTGAAAATATTACATCAATAGATGACACCAAGCAATCACATTGTTTGTATTGAAAATGGAATAGTTAGGAGACACGACATCTGCTAATAAGCAGTTAAGCCAATATTAAGAATTGAATTGAAGACCTTCGATAAGAATGGCATCAAAGAGATAAATCTGCTTTAGTCATTTTATGATAGGTTTTGAAACACCTATACAGCAGACAGGATTCTGAAAGCTAACAGCTGAATTAACAGTAAGAATAGAAAGGAGTCAACAGAGGTATGGCTAGAGATAATAAGCTTACATCAGCAGAAAACTTCAAAGAATAACCACTAAAAAAAGAGTATAAAAGATAGGATTTTCAAATGAGAAGACAGAAGTCGCTGGAAGGGGCAGAGCGATTCTCGCCTTCAAAACCACTCTGTAGGCATACAACTGAGTCTCAGGTAATCAAGGTATTTGATTTTGGTGGATATTCTGGATTAAGAATAAATAGAAGTGTGGAAATGTAACGAAGTTAAGATTTGAGAATAAGGATCTCTGATAAGAAATGTAAGCTATTTGTATTTTGAACTGTTAAAGTTGCGATTGAATCAACAACTGTTAGCTGAATGTCGGTTCTTTAATAAATCTATATATTTTTAGAATTGTATCACAGAGTAATTTTGTATCAATCTCGCAAACTCAATTTCTGTACACTCTTCTGTGAGGAGTTGCAGAATTCTGGGGGGTTTTCCGGACCCTCATAATATCCGGAAGGTTACAGTCTAGTTAAACCTATTAAAAGTGCTATCCGGAGGACGGTATCATCTTCAAGTCATTCCTTTCCTTTAGGGAGAGATAGTCTGACCTTTAGACCCAATTAAGCATCTTATACGATTCGGCTACCGCTAAATTTAATTGAAGGTGAACGTCTGGGGAATACGCCGGATCTGGGGTAGCCCGAAAAGGGCTAGGACTTGTAATTATCCCTTTAGGAGCACGAACCTACTCTCAGGATGACAGCATTTGTTCTCCCACCACGGCCACTCTGCCAGTGCCCTTGCTGTTGCCTGTCAGCCCCTCAGACCAGGCTGCTTCTGCCCGTGCCGAGGTGGTGCAGTCTACAGCTAGGCATTCTAGGACACGAGCTGCTCGAGGTCATCCTGCAAGGCTATCCGCAGTCTCTCCCCACGGAAATTCTGCAGCCTTCCACCAGCCATGCTGCAGCCACTGGGGTAGCACTTCGTAGGAGCAATTGGACAGGCAAAGGCACAAGGAAGACAGGCACTAAGTCAATGAACAAGGGTGATTAGTTGACTTTTCTACGTAATATTGGAAGGAATGATGTATAAAGTTGGATTGGAATATTTATTTTGTGGTGGTTTTCATTTCAGCATTGTGGCCAAGAGGATGCTGTGATGGTCCATATCCGAGGGAAGGTAAGGTGTGGAAATATTGGTGAATGTGGAATTGGGATTGCTTTCACTGGAACCGCAGTCAGATGAGTCGATCATGGAGAGCCCAGGCAGAAAGAGGCTGTCTGGTTTGCCTCCTCCCTTCCGCTTCATCCTCCTCCTCTTCCTTCTCCTCCTCTTCTGCTTCCTCTTCTTCTGCTCGGTCCTCCTTCTCTTCTCCTTCTTCCTCCTCTTCCTCCTCCTCCTCCTTCTCAGCTGGTTGCCATATGACTGGTGCCAAGGGCTGTGCCCTCATGATGGTGAGGTTGTGGAGCATGCAGCAGACTACGATGAATCTGGACACATGCTCTGGTGAGTATTGCAGGCTCCTCCAGAGCAGTCCAGGCAGGGAATCATTGCTGAAGCACCCCAATAGTCTGATCTATGATATTTTGTGTGGCAGCATGGCTCTCATTGTACGCATGCTGGCCACGTGTGGTTGAGTTGTGGAGCGGAGTCATGAGACAGGTGGTGAAGGGATCGCCCTTGTCACCCAGCAGCCAGCCTGTGGTTTGACAAGGTGCCTCAAAGACTGAGGGAACAGTGGACTGGGGCAGAATAAAATCATCATAACTGCTACCAGGATACCAGGCATTCGCCATCATGATGTGCTGAGCATGGTCGCACACCAAATGCACATTCAGCGAGTGGAAAACTTTGCGGTCGCGATACATCGCAATATTTAGATGCAGCGCCTGCAAAGCCACGTACGTGGAGTGGATGGCGCCCTGCACCATCTGTTCAGAGAGAAGACAATGAACTCCCCTCTCCTGGCATAAAGAGCGTCTGTCACCTCTCTTAAGAATCAGTGGACGGTGAACTGGGAGATGTTACAGATGTTACAGATGTCAACTGCTCCAGCCTGGATGGATCCCGTGCGAAGGAATTCAGGACCACGGTCACCTTCACAGCCACTGGCAGCGCTGTCCTTGCCCTGGTGTGAGGCTGCAGGTCTGGTTGCAAGAGGTGGCAAAGTTCTGTTAGCACCTCCTTTGTAAAGCGCAGACGCCTCACACACTGCTCCTGGCTCATATCGTCCAAGTCAATGTTTTCTTTCTGTGGGCCCCACGTGAAGTGACATTGAAGCTGATCGAGCTTCTCTTTCAACAAATCCTTCGGTGCATTGCTGCAAGAGAACAAAATTCATCAAAATTCATCTCAGACTAGCTAAGACTTGCCCTCCCCTCTGGTTTCTTTAACTAAGGCCTTAACCCGACTCCTCGACCCATTGACCATGAAAACTCTGTTCACACAATGATGCCCTCTGCAAAAACCACTGCAAAAGCAAAGGGTGTGGCTGCTAAATCTTGGCTGTACTTTATAAGATCCCAGAGGGACCCTGGTTCCAAATGGTTCGAGGTTGACCTGTATTGGGAACCGTGATTTAACTTTATTCAGCACAAGCAAAACTTAATATATTACAGTATTCGAGCAACAGTTTAAAGAAAATAATTGAGACTTATATTACCCCGTTATCCTCTGGGTGGAAGCGCAACCCTGAGTAAGCTGCACCCTGTGTCTCTTGTCTCTCATCTCTCTTCGTCTCCCGGGTGTCTCCTAGATTCTTCCTGAAATCTTCTACTCTTTCTGAAATCTTCTACCCATTGTGGCTGTTAAGATTCCCTTACTATACCCTTACTCTCTTTCAAAACCTATGGGGTCCTCCTGAACCAATCACTGGCTTATTCCCAAAACCCAAACGCCATTCATAAAAATGCCAATTCCGCAGCACCTTTGTCTACGCAGGTTCTGGTCTTCTGACACCCTTACATCATCTGTTTTTGACCATCAACACTTATATCTGGGGTGGTTATGGCAACACAATAGGAAATGTCTCCATAGTGCAGAGATATGGCATCCTTGCTGTTCCTGTGAAAGGTCTATGTTTTTAATTAACTGCAGACATCATAACATTTCCACACAGTGGCATCTACACCTGACCTTGGTTCCCAGACTAGCTGTACTCTGTCGCATCCATACTGTTGGCGAATATCCAACTTTCACCCACAGCTTCCTATTTGACCAGAGCAATCCTTTTTCTCACCCCAGGCTGTCTGGTTACAGCTCACTCACAGACTTTTAATTATAAGCAAAAGGGTTACAGGTCATATATAATTCAGGTTATCATTGCATACAATTGATGATTACAAACTTCTACATTAATTCTTACACATGATTATGAATGCATTACTGATGATTAAAAGATACTGATGATTATAAGATATTAAAACAAGTATTCTAAAAAAAATCCACTAATCCGGGATAATCTTACAATTTACACCTGTCTCCTTCATACTGGCTGATGTACTAGCTCCTGGCCATTTAGTCTTCTCAGCCAATGCACAGCAACACCTCAACCACCCCCAGCCCCAATGATATGAACAGGAGCATTGGTTGAAGTACTCAGTCTGCCTTTTGGTTCACCCATTACACCTCCTTCTCATTCCTGTACTCCATTCCAAAATGGGAGTCCCCTCACTAAAAAGGCCAGTGCTAATTTTAAATGCTCTCCCTCTCATATTGGCAGTCCAAGCAACTCTTTACTAAACAGGATCGCCAACCTGGTCCTCCACAGGGACCCTGCTGACTGTGAGCCAGATCATTCCCCAGTGCATAAAATGTGGTCAATCTTTATGTTTGGTCAAGTTACATTGAAACTTACAGCAAATAATGTGTTCTACAGCCTCTCTATCTCTCTCTCCTCCTTTAAGATGCTCCTTAAAACCTACTTCTTTAACCAAGCTTTTGGTTCCTGTCCTATTGTCGTCTACTTTGGCTTGGTGTTAAATTTTGCTGCAGGTGGAGAGGGTGGATCGGGTTACAGTAGCCCTGACTTGTCAATGTTGAGGGTGGAGAGGGTGGTATGGGTTACTGTAGCCCTGACTTGCCAATGTTGAAGGTGGAGAGGGTGGTATGGGTTACTGTAGCCCTGACTTGCCAAAGTTGTTGGTGGAGAGGGTGGATTGGGTTACTGTCGCCCTGACTTGCCAATGGTGCAGTTGGAGAGGGTGGTATGGGTTACTGTAGCCCTGACTTGCCAATGTTGAGGGTGAAGTGGGTGGATTGGGTTACTGTAGCCCTGATTTGCCAATGGTGCAGGTGGAGAGGGTGGTATGGGTTACTGCAGCCCTGACTTGCCAATGTTGAGGGTGGAGAGGGTGGATTGGGTTACTGTAGCCCTGACTTGCCAATGGTGCAGGTGGAGAGGGTGTTATGGGTTACTGTAGCCCTGACTTGTCGATGTTGAGGGTGGAGAGGATGCTATGGGTTACTGTAGCATCAACTTGCTGATGTGATTGTTGTGCTGCACCGAGCACGAGCAGCGCCGGTCTGTCTGTCATCGCCCGACGCCCTTTGCCACTCCGGGAGGGGCTGCTTGCTCTGGGTCTGGGTCACCTTGGATCATCACTACCAATACCAGCCTCCAGGGAGAGGGGTGTGGGAACACACAGTGACCCACCCCCCGGATTCTCCCGGGCTGCCCCTCACATACATCTGCCCCCTGCGCCTGGAGAGCACCCTCCCCACACATAGACCACTCACCTCTTGGTTCATCCTTCCCACACTCACACCGAGCTGTCAGCCGGCCATGCAGCAACACATCCTCATGTCGCGTTGACTGATTCTGGTGGATCGGAGGCCCCATTGTCGCATCACTCGCAGGCCGGCCTCGCTCTGCTTTTCACCGTTACTCTTTCCTGAACAACCGCACCGCCGCCATCTTTATGCTGCTTACGTTTTTCGCAGGATGCATGCGCGGCTTGGAAGATGCTGAAGAGGCTGCAGTCACTGAAGATGGTGTCTCGGTAAAATAACTGGAACCGCGCATGCGCGAGAAATTCGTTTCGTTGTCAGGAAACGCAACCAACGTAAAAAGATAAAGGAAACAGAAGTGAGGGGCTCGGGTCCACAGCGGCAGCCAAAATGCATACATGAATGGAAACAGGGAAACTGACGTTACATAGGTGTGGGCACATAACAAGGTTAGGATAGATAGGCCTTGGTAAGTAACCAGAAGCCATTTGAAGGGTAGAATATCGGACGGTGCACTGCTGGAGGTATTTCCCTGGGAATGAAGAGCCAGGAGGTGTGCAGGGGTAAAAAAACAATGGCAAGTTTGGAGGTCACTATAAGATCCAGGAGTGGAAAGAAACAGACTACAGTGCAGGAAAATCAATTTCTGAGCAGGAAACACACTGTCCAAAAATAAAGCTGAAAAAAGGACCAACAAGCCCAGAGAACCCTGGATGTCAAGGGATATACAAGAATGGATTCGGAAAAAAAGGGAGGCTTTTGGCAGATACAAAGGACTAAAAACAGTGGAAGCCCTAGAGGAGTATAGAAAGTGCAGGGGGTACTTAAAAAAATAAATTAGGAGAGCGAAGAGGGGGCATGAAAAAACACTGGCGGGCAAAATAAAGGAAAATCCCAAGGTGTTTTATAAGTATATTAAGGGCAAGAGGATAACCAAAGAAAGAGTAGGGCCCATTAGGGACCAAAGTGGCAATCTGTGTGTAGAGCCGGAAGATGTAGGTGAGGTTTTAAATGAATATTTTGCATCTGTGTTCACTATGGAGAAGGACGATGTAGGCATAGAAATCAGGCAGGGGGATTGTGATATACTTGAACAAATTAGTATGGAGAGGGAGGAGGTACTAGCGGTTTTAGCGGGCTTCAAAGTGGATAAATTCCCAGGCCCTGACGAGATGTATCCCAGGCTGCTGTGTGAGGCAAGGGAAGAGATTGCAGGGGCTCTGACACAAATTTTCAGAACCTCTCTGGCCACAGGGGAGGTGCCAGAGGACTGGAGAACAACTAACGTAGTACCATTGTTCAAGAAGGGTAGTAGGGATAAACCAGGGAATTATAGGCCAGTGAGCCTAACATCAGTGGTAGGGAAATTATTGGAAAAAACTTCTGAGGCAGGGGGAGATCATGTCTAACCAATTTGATTGAATTTTTCGAGGGAGTGACTAGGTGTGTGGATGAGGGTAGTGCAGTTGATGTAGTCTATATGGACTTCAGTAAGGCTTTTGACAAAGTCCCACATGGGAGACTGGTCATGAAGGTAACAGCCCATGGGATCCAGGGCAATTTGGCACATTGGATCCAAAATTGGCTTAGTGGCAGGAGGCAGAGGGTGATGATCGAAGGTTGTTTCTGTGACTGGAAGCCTGTGTCCAGTGGTGTACCGCAGGGATCGGTGCTGGGTCCTTTGCTGTTTGTAGTGTACATTAATGATTTAGATATTAATGTAGGAGGTATGATCATTAAGTTCGCAGATGACACGAAAATTGGTGGAGTGGTAAATAGCGAGGAGGGAAGCCTCAGGATACAAGACGATATAGACAGGATGGTTAGATGGGCAGAACAGTGGCAAATGGAATTTAACCCTGAAAAGTGTGAGGTGATGCATTTTGGGAGGACAAACAAGGCAAGGGAAATCACAATGAATGGTAGGATCCTAGGAAGGACAGAGGATCAGAGGGACCTTGGTGTGCATGTACATAGATCCCTGAAGGCAGCAGGACAGGTAGATAAGGTGGTTAAAAAGGCATATGGGATACTTGCCTTCATTAGCCGAGGCATAGAATGTTCGTATTCCTTCACTTCACCTGACGAAGGGGCAGCAGCTCCGAAAGCTTGTGATTTCAAATAAAACTGTTGGACTATAACCGGGTGTTGTGCGACTTCTCACTTTTGTCCACCCCAATCCAACACCGGCATCTCCACATCATAGAATGTAAGAGCAGGGATGTTATGATGGAACTGTACAAAACGTTAGTTAGGCCACAGCTGGAATACTGTGTGCAGTTCTGGTCGCCACACTGTAGGAAGGATGTGATTGCATTGGAGAGGGTGCAGAGTAGATTCACCAGGATGTTACCTGGGCTGGAGCACTTCAGCTATGAAGAGAGACTGGACAGGCTGGGGTTGTTTTCCTTAGAGCAGAGAAGGCTGAGGGGGTCCTGATTGAGGTGTACAAAATTATGAGGGGCATAGATAGGGTAGATAGAAAGGAACTTAGTAGAGGGGTCAATAACCAGGGGGCATAGATTCAAGGTAAGGGGCAGGAGGTCTAGAGGGGATTTGAGGAAAAACTTTTTCACCCAGAGGGTGGTTGGAATCTGGAACTCACTGCCTGAAAGGGTGGTAGAGGCAGAAACCCTCACAACATTCAAGAAGCATTTAGATGAGCACTTGAAACGCCATAGCATACAAGGCTACGGACCAAGTGCTGGAAACTGTGATTTGAATAGACAGGGCTTGATGGCCGGCGCGGACACGATGAGCCGAAGGGCCTCTTTCAGTGCTGTATAACTCTATGACTCTATAGCCAGTAGTACAGAGTCGCAGGAACTTGACGACAGAAAATACAGATTTAAGCATGGTTGGGGATTGGGCAGTGTTGTAAGGGCCGGGGAAGGCACACGATCTCATTGAAACATATAAAATTCTGAAGGGGATTGGCAGGGTAGATGCTGAGAGGTTGTAACCCCTGGCTGGAGAGTCCAGAAATAGGAGGCATAGTCTCAGGATAAGGGGTAGACCATTTAAGACTGAGATGAGGAGGAATTTCTACACTCAGAGGGTTGTGAATCTTTGGAATTCTCGACCCCAGAGGGCTGTGGATGCTGAGGCGTTGAGTATATTCAAGGCTGAGATTGATAGATTTTTGGACTCTAGGGGAATCATGGGATATGGGGATCAGGTGGGAAAGTTGAGGTCGAAGATCAGCCATGATCTTATTGAATGGCGGAGCAGGCTCGAAGGGCTTTGTGGCTGACCCCTGCTCCTAATTTTACGTTCTTAAGTAACATTAAACTTGAACTTGAAGTTAGGTAAAAATATACCCATTATTAGAGGGAGAGGAACTTAAACAGTGGAAGAGAGGAGATTGGGGGAGAAAGGGCAAAGGCTGGCAATGGGTGAGCAAGGATAGACATCCAGAGCAAAGGAGCAGACCAGCCCAAGAGTCATGCAACCTCTCACAAAGAATTCTGAAAATAAGTACAATAAACGGTACACAAAGCTCAAGTACTCACATTTAAAGCAATTCCCAGTTTAAAGATGTTGGGGGAAAAAATCAGTATGGCCCCGTTTGGGCCGCCATTATCGGCCGTGCGCAAAGTTTAGCGCCTGGCGCTAATTATCGCCTCCGACTGCAAACGTGACTTTTATCGCCCCTGGAGGTGATTGGAGCGAAATCAGGCGCTACACATCTGTCTTAAGGCGCAAAGGCCGAGGAGCAAGGCGCTACCTCAGAGCGCTGGCGAAGCTCATGTGCTGTCAGTCAGCAATGGAACACAGACACACTGGCGCCGGACAATTCTTAAAGGGGAGGGTCGATCTTGCTCTACATCCACACCCTGCTCATTGCAGCCTTGAATCTCGGCCTGGAGAGACCTGTACATCAAATCTGTTGGAAAGAACAATGGAGAGGCCCAGGGAAAGAGCTCAGACTGCAGCCCCCAAAGTCTCTTCTAAATCGATGCAAGGAAGATCAAACTAGAAAGAACCTGCAAAGTGCTGCTCAGTACCCAAAACTCCTCAACACAGCTTTGAATATCTCCTGCAGTCTCTCTCTCACTCAGAAAGCATAGTGCAAAAATTTTGCCGACAAAAAAAGGCAGGAAGCGGCCGCCTTTAAATAGCGCTCCCCCAGTCCCTTCCTGACTGCAAAACGCTCCCCTTAAACTGTCGTTACTAGCGGCAGGCGATAAGGCAGGGGGCGCCACTCAATATCCGGTCCGGGGCGCTACTGGGGTGTTGCACTCTCGACTGACGTCACGATCGGCTGACGCAGGAGATCGTGGTGGTAGTGTTTAGCACAGCCGCAAAATGTCTAGTTAATTTTGTGAGCAGCGCAATGATCGGCGCGCACGGGCGCTAGTTGCTTTGCGCCCCATTAGAGCCCTCTTAATGCGCTAACGGCAGGCGCAATCTAACTGAATTTTTCCCCCGTTTTCTCTTGTCTGGACTTTCTTGGTGGAGTCTTCAACACGAAGGGTTTAAAGATCGCGCTGAATGAAGGTACATATGCGCATGCCTGATGACATCACCGCGCATGCCTGATGACGTCACCACGTAAGATTGGAAGTGTGCATGCTCGAGAAATTCGATTTGTGCATGTGTGAACACAGCCTGGTGGAGCCTGTCAAAGGAGGACTCACGCCTGATGATGTTAACGCATGGATGTTCAACTGCGCATGCGCAAACTCAAGCACATACGCGAAATGCGGCCGATGTGTGCATGTGGAAACTTACAAGTGCAAGGACGGCATTGCTGTCAAGGTGAGCTTGGCCATGAACTTTTATGCTCCTTCCAGGCTGGAGCAGGCGATATTTCCAGCATCTCGCATTTCGCCGTGCACTGTTGCATAAGAGAGGTTACTGAGGCTCTGTAAGCAAAGAGAGCTGAATACCTTTCATTCTCACTTGCCAGAGAGAAGCAGGCGGAGTGAGCACACGGTTTCACCAGGATAGCATGCTTCCCCATGGTGCAGAGTGCAATTGACTGTACGCATGTCGCTTTGTGGGTGTCGCATGTCAACTCTGAGATGTACCGCAACCGGAAGGGATTCCACTCCCTCAGTGTCCAGCTGGTGTGCGACCACACTCAGCGCATCATGCAGGTCAATGCTCGGTATCCTGGCAGCAGTCATGATGCCTTCATTCCGTGGCAGTCCCCTATACCGTCCGTATTTGATCCACCACGAGAAACCAGAGGGTGGCTACTGACAACAACGGCTATCCGCTAACCACCTGGCTCATGATTCCGGTGCGCAACACAAGCACACGTGGGCAGCATATATATAACGAAAGCCATGCTGGCACATGGAATCTGAAAGAGCAGACTATTGGCGTCCTTAAACAACGCTTCCACTGCCTGGACAGCTCTGGAGGGGCCGTGCAGAACTCGCCAGACTGCGTCTCAAATTCGTCATGGTCTGCCGCATGCTCCACAACCTCGAGATCATGAGGGCACAGCCCTTACCACCACGTATATGGCGAAGAGCTGAGGAGGAGGAGGAAAAGGAGGGGCAGGAGCAGGAAGGGAGGAGACAACCAACACAGCCCCTTTCTGGCCGGGCTGTCTGTGATTGACTCATTCGGCTGCGGTGCCAGTGAATGCAACCCCACAGACCCAATCAGCAACAGTCCCACACCTTACCTCGACAATAGCAAAATACTGCGGATGCCGGAAATCCGAAATAACAACAGAAAACGCTGGAAAAACTCAGCAGGCCAGGCAGCATCCGTGGAGAGAGAAACAGAGTTAACGTTTCAGCTCGAAGACCTTACGTCAGAACTGGAAAAAAGCAGGAAATGAAATAGATTTAAAGCAAGTATAAAGCTGGGAAAAGGGGGAGGGGATGAAAGAACAAAGGGGAAGGTCAGTGGAGGGATAGAAAGCAGGAGAGATTAAGAAACATTGAGAGACATTAAGAGATAATCAAGGCAAGAGGAGGTGTTAATGTGACAGGTTGAGGCTAGATGAAGTGTGAGATGCGCTGGCAGAATGAAGGACAGCTGCCAGCTTCTGGGAGGGAAAAAAAAAGGCCAAACAAAAGGGTGGGTGAAAAAATAAAATAAAAAGATATAAATGTGATAGGGGCCGAGGTTATGATCTGAAATTGTTGAACTCGATGTTGAGTCCAGAGGGCTGCAGAGTGCCTAAACGAAAGATGAGGTGCTGTTCCTCGAGCTTACGCTGAGCTTCCGTGGAACAATGCAAGAGGCCGAGGACGAGGACTGAGTGGGAATGGAGCGGTGAATTAAAGTGACAGGCCACTGGGAGCTCGGGGTCCCCCTTACGGACTGAACGGAGGTGTTCCACAAAGCGGTCACCCAATCTGTATTTGGTCTCCCCAATGTAGAGGAGACCACATCGTGAGCAGCGAATACAGTATACTAAATTGCAGGAAGTACAACTAAATTGCTGTTTCACTTGGAAGGGGTGAGGTATAAGGGCATGTGTTGCATCTCCTGCGCTTGCACGGGAAGGTGCTGGGCGAAGGGGAAGGGGTGCTGGGGGTGGTAGAGGAGTGGACTAGGGTGTCGCGGAGGGAGCAGTCCCTGCGGAATGCTGAAAGGGGAGGTGAGGGGAAAATGCGTTTGGTAGTGGGATCACGCTGGAGGTGGCGGAAATGGCGGAGGATGATCCGTTGAATGTGGAGGCTGGTGGGGTGAAAGGTGAGGACAAGGGGAACTCTATTGTGGTTCCGGGAGGGAGGGGCAGGGGTGAGGGCAGAAGTGCGGGAGATAGAACGGACACGGTCGAGGGCCGTATCAACCACAGGAGAGGGGAATCCTCGGTTGAGGAAAAAGGAAGACATGTCGGAAGCACTGGTATGGAAGGTGGCATCGTCAGAGCAGATGCGGCGGAGACGGAGAAACTGGGAGAATGGAATAGAGTCCTTACAGGAGGCGGGGTGGGAGGAAGTGTAGTCCAAGTAGCTGTGGGAGTCAGTGGGCTTGTAGTGAATGTTAGTCAATAACCTATCCCCAGAGATGGAGACGGACCATCTGTTACTGACCATCACAGTGTCCTCTTGGCCACAATGTGACAATAAACGCTACTACAAAACAAACATTCCAAACCAAATTTATAAATCAAACCATCCAATATCACATTCCAAAGTCAACTAATCAGCCTTGTGCATTCCCTTAGTGCCTGTCTTCCGTGTGCCTTTGCCTGTCCCAGTGCTCCTACGCAGTGCTACCCCAGTGGCTGCAGCATGACTGGTGGAAGGCTGCTGGCTTTCAGTGGGGGAGACTGCAGATGGCCTTGCAGGACAACCTCGAGCAGCTCTGGGCCTAGAAGGCCTGGCTGCAGACTGTACCACCTCGGCATAGGCGGCAGCAGTCTGTGCTGGCTGACAGGCAAAATCAGGGGCACTGACGGAGTGGCAGTGGTGGGAGGACGAATGCTGTCAATCTGAGAGAGGACAGCAGGTTCTTGCTGCAAGAAGCCACTTCCACTTCCCTGGGGCAGCGCCTCGGCAATCCTAGTAATCTGTTGGAGGACAGATTGCTGGAATGCTGTGACACCCTGCAAGCCCCTTTCAACACTGGTAACCGCAGCCACGAAGGCAGCAGTCTGAGCCTGTGTGGCAACAAGCTGAGCTTGCATGACCTCAGTCTGAGCTTCCACTGCAGCACTCAGACGTTGGGTGGCTTCTGCTTGTGCTGCAATGGAAGCTGAGACATCGGCCAGCAGATGCTGCATCATGGGTGAGTCCACAAGTGCTAATGAAAACTGCTAATGTAACGCCCTTATTTAAAAAGGGAGGTAGACAAAAGGCTGGAAACTATAGACCAGTTAGCCTAACATCTGTGGTTAGTAAAATGTTGGTGTCCATTATTAAGGAAGCAGTAACAGGACATTTGGATAAGCATAATTTAATCGGACAGAGTCAGCATGGTTTTATGAAGGGGAAATCATGCTTGACAAATTTGCTCAAATTCTTTGAGGACGTAACAAACAGGGTGGATAAAGGGGAACCAGTGGATGTGGTGTATTTGGACTTCCAAAAGGCATTTGATAAGGTGCCACACAAAAGATTACTGCACAAGATAAAAAATCACGGGATTGGGGGTAATATACTGGCATGGGTGGAAGATTGGCTATCTAACAGAAAACAGAGAATTGGAATAAATGGTTCATTCTCGGGTTGGCAATCAGTAACTAGTGGTGTTCTGCAAGGGTCAGTGCTGGGACCCCAACTCTTTACAATCTATATTAACGATTTGGAGGAGGGGACCAAGTGCAACGTATCCAAGTTTGCTGACGATACAAAGATGGGAGGAAAAGCAGTGAGTGAGGAGGACATAAAAAAACCTGCAAAAGGACATAGACAGGCTAAGTGAGTGGGTGGAAATTTGGCAGATGGAATATAATGTTGGAAAGTGTGAGGTTATGCACTTTGGCAGAAAAAATCAAAGAGCAAGTTATTATCTAAATGGAAAGAAACTGCAAAGTGCTACAGTACAAAGGGATCTGGGGGTCCTGGTGCATGAAACACACCTGTATGCAGGTACAGCAGGTGATCAGGAAGGCCAATGGAATCTTGGCTTTTATTGCAAGGGGGATGGAGTATAAAAGCAGGGAAGTCTTGCTTCAGTTATACAAGGTACTGGTGAGGCCATACCTGGAATACTGCGTACAGTTTTGGTTTCCATATTTAAGAAAAGATATACTTGCTCTCGAGGCAGTTCAGAGAAGGTTCACTCAGTTGATTCCAGAGATGAGGGGGTTGACTTATGAGGAAAGGTTGAGTAGGTTGGGCCTCTGCTCATTGGAATTCAGAAGAATGAGAGGCGATCTTATCGAAACATATAAGATTGTGAGGGGGCTTGATCGGGTGGAGGCGGGGAGGATGTTTCCACTGATGGGTGAGACTAGAACTAGGGGGCATAATCTTAGAATAAGGGGCTGCCGTTTCAAAACTGAGATGAGGAGAAACTTCTTCACTCAGAGGGTAGTAAATCTATGGAATTTGCTACCTCAGAGAGCTGTGGAAGCTGCGACATTAAATAAGTTTAAAACGGAGATAGACTGTTTCCTAGCTGATAAGGGTATTAAGGGTTATGGGGAGCGTGCAGGGAAGTGGACGTGAGTCTAGGTTCAGATCAGCCATGATCCTATTGAATGGCGGAGCAGGCCCGAGGGGCCATATGGCCTACTCCTGCTCCTACTTCTTATGTTCTTATGTTCTTAATCAATTTACCCACCATTTCAACGCTGGAAACGATGGGTTCCAAGCTCTGTGCAAAGCCTTGTGCAAGGTTGGTGCTGGATTCCTCCATGCTCTTTGACATTGCCCTCAGACTTTCTGGCAGGCCTGACAATGCACCAAGCATTCCATTGTGCATACCCATCATCATTCTTCTGTAGGCCGCCCCATCGAAGTCCTCATCTGAGTCCTCTGCCATAGAACTTGTGTCTGACCTCCCACTCTGGTGAGCTGGCATCTGCGCTACATTTTCCCCCTGTCCTGTCTGCAGTCCACTCGTGCCTGGTGTCTCACCGTGTGCAGATCCCTCCTCGATGCTACCCTCTAAGTTCGCGCAGTGTCAGTATCTGAGCTGGTGGCTGTGAGCGTGAAATCGAGCGATGGTTCTGTGCCTTCAGCATCACTGCCTTCTTCCTCTTGCAGTTCCTGCTCCTCGACCACTGCCTGGCCAGGTTGGAGTTCTGGCCTCTCTGAAAGGAGAAAGGCCCAAGGGGAGGGTTGTGCTGAGGGGTGGGGGGAAAGCAAGAGGTGCATGCTTGCACCATTTGTAGCTTGTAAATCAGAAGAGATTGTTGAATGAGGGGGAAGTGGGATGTGAGAAGGAGGATTAGGAATGAGGATACCGTCATCTTGCAGTGTTTCGGCCGCACCTGTCACCACGGGCTCAGTGATAAGCGCTCCAATGATCTCCAGCACCGTCTCCTCCATTAGGGTAAGGTTTGCAGGTGCGCCTGTCTCCCTGCAGGTAGCCAAGGCTGGCTGCAGTTATCAGCCACTTTGTCCTGTAAGAGAGAGGGAAGTATGTCAGTGAATGTGGTGCAATGTGTTTGGGTGATGTGCCTGTCATGGTTGAATATCTGGCAGTGTGTGCAAGCTGTGAGTTGTGGGTGTGAGGCTTGCAGCAGTGCTAAGTGTGTGAGGGTGAGGTGAAGCCATGAATGTTAGGTATGAGTCGTGATTAATAGAGATTGTTGTTCGGTGAGTAAAGGTGGTGTGGTGAATTGAGCAGTGTCTGAGACTAGTGGTTTAGTTGTAAGGATATGGCATTTGAAAATGAATTCACTCACCTTCACTGCTCGTGTGAGGTCATTTAACTTCTTGCAGCACTGCATCCAGGTCCTCGGGGCTACACTGCTGGCATTGACCACGATGGCTAGCTGCCTTTTCCGTATTTGCCTGGAGGGCCACCTGGCCCCCTGTGGAAGCAGGACCTCTCTCTTCCTGTCCATCTCCTGCACCAAGGCCTCCAGTGCTACATCCGAGAACCTTGGGCACGCTCTATCCCTGTTGTGCCATTGTACTTCCTCCTCCCAGCCAGTCGAATCACCTCCTGCAGCCAGAATGCACCTCTGCTTTGCAGGCTGGCTTTAGGAAGTGCAGGCCAGCTTTAATTGGTGCTAGCCTGGCACCAACTTGGAGTCCCTGCTGAGCGAGCAGCCACACAGCAGCACATTCAGCGCTGAGCTGCACACCACAATCATTCCAATTAGCAGGCAGCACGAAGTTTGCGTTCTGCCTTCATTACTTTGAATGGGCACAGGTTGATCCCGCATCGTGATCCCCGCGCCCGTTTTTGGGGGCTAACTAATGTTTAGCCCATTATCTGGCCATTATCACATTGCTGTTGGTGGGAGCTTGCTGTGTGCGAATTGGCTGCTGCGTTTCCTACATTACAACAGTGATTTTACTTCAAAAGTACCTCATTGGCTGTAAAGTGCTTTGAGGTGTCCTGAGGTCATGAAACGCGTTATATCAATGCAAGTCTTTCTTTTTACGTAATTGTTAACATCCTGAAACAATTTTGGACGTATACCATTGGGGCCTCGGGATTAGGAACAACGACACACTTTGGGGGTGAAATTCGGTTAGGCTCCGTTTGGGGGCGGGAACCGAATTATCACCGGAGATTTAGCGCCCGGCGTGGAAGTACCGCCGCGGCTGCTAATTCGGCTTACCGCCGCAGTGAGGAGGCGGAGCGCTATCTCGGGCGCTCCACTTCCTGTCGGGGCGGTGTCGGGGGCGGTGTCGGGGGCGGTGTCGGGGGCGCAAAGCGTGGTAGCGCCAGAGCACTATATGGCCGCTCCGCGTCGCGCTGACGCATGTCAGCAAACCTCCCCTTCCGTTAAAGGGGAGGGACGCTGCGAGCTCTGCAGGGCCTCCGATGACCCACTCTAGCCCACCAGGGCCTGCAGCCTGGCACCACATCACATTGCCGGGCTACAGGTACGATGGCAGCCACGGACCACACCAGGGGCCGCCACGGAGGACTGACCTGGAGGTCGGCCAAAGAAAATTAAAATGGTGGCGCGGGTTGCGGCCGCTCCTCCCTTTAATTAGCGCCCCGCGAGCAGAGGTCGGCCTGGCTCGTGACCTGAGAGGCGAGCGCTGACACCACCTGTAGCAGTCTCGCCGGGCGCAGATGAAATTCGGCCACGGGGCGGTAAGGGGTCACGGCGGGGCGCTAAGGGGTCACGGCATACAGGCGATGACATCATCACGGGCGGCGCAGTGGCCTGGGGCGCTACCGGCAGGGGCGTAGCGCTATCAGCTAGCACCTCAGTAGCGCCCCGCCGAATTTCTCGGGCGCCCCACCTGGGCGATAAACCCTTTGCATCCCGTTAGTGCCTTTGTATTTTTAAAAAGTACATGATTCACAAATTAATAATATTTAACTTCTACTTATCGTACCTGGTAATGAGGAGAGAGTGGGAGACAAGGAGATTAAAGCAGCAGAACAGTCACTGGAGCAGAGACCATTACCAACCAGCAGGCAGCAGTCACTGGACCAGAGACCAGTACCAACCAGCAGGTGGCAGTCTCTGGACCAGAGACCAGTACCAACCAGCAGGTGGCAGTCACTGGAGCAGAGACCAGTACCAACCAGCAGGCATCAGTCACTGGAGCAGAGAGCAGTACCAACCAGCAGGTGGCAGTCACTGGACCAGAGACCAGTACCAACCAGTAGGTAGCAGTCACTGGAGCAGAGACCAGTACCAACCAGCAGGTGGCAGTCACTGGACCAGAGACCAGTACCAACCAGCAGGTGGCAGTCTCTGGAGCAGAGACCAGTACCAACCAGCAGGTGGCAGTCTCTGGAGCAGATACCAGTACCAACCAGCAGGTGGCAGTCTCTGGAGCAGAGACCAGTACCAACCAGCAGGTGGCAGTCACTGGACCAGAGACCAGTACCAACCAGCAGCAGAGGAATGGAAATAGACAACCGCAACTGCAGGATGTTTTCAATGCCAACATCTGCTGACCTCTGGAGTCAAATTCAGATTCAAGATGGACAATTGCATTCTACAATTTAGTGTATTTTCCGTTGCTCTGGTAATTACAGTTCTGAGTGTTTTAGTCTGTTCATCAGGATGTGCTGGGCCTCACTGTTTTAAATGAGTAAATACCTCCAGATAACCATGGTCCATATTAGCCGGTATTTTCCGATTGGATGCTTCCTGCATGCGGAGGCCTCCGATCTGGAAAAAAATCTACGCCCTTACCTGAGGGCTCTGGAGGTCCGGCCATTTTCACTCCTAGGCCTCTGCTCTACGAAATGCGCAGGACCCAGGCATCCCAGCTTCCCTGGGATCACGTGGGCCATGGGGAGCAAATGAAAGAAGGGAATCCCCCTTCATACCTTTGACAGCTTAGACCTGTCAAAAGTATGAATGGGGATCACTGAAAAAAGACATCAAACCATTAAATACACTTTTTTTTAATCACATTTTTAAAATGAGTTAAAATTACATTAAATTAAATATTTTAAACAAAAATTAAATTTTTTGAAAAAAATAATTAAAGTTTTTTACGGGGCTAAAATAAACTTACATTTTTTTAAGTATTTTTACATTATAAGTGAGTGAAATTTTTTTTTTTTTAACTTTCTTAAACTCATATGTTGGTAAAAGCATGCCTCATGCCTGCTTTTACCAGGGGTAAGATTTTTAAGGGATTTCAGCGGGCGGAGGTTCTGCAGAAAGCGGAACTCTCCACCCGCAGAGTCCCTTCTCCAGGGCAGGCGGAGGATCTGTCAAGAGGATTCTGTCAAGAGCTGTACACAGCTCGTACACACCCGTAGGGATCGGAAAATACGGGCCAATATCTCCCTGAGGCACTTACATGATTACATGATTCAACATTATAACAGTTTAGAATTGAAGTTTAACTTTGTATTTGTGACAAAATCTGAATGGAGATTAATTTTAATTGTATTTGAAATTTGACATGATATAATCCTATAAACAGATCTGCCTTTGCCCTCATTTCTTCTGACAATCACCAGTCTTGGTGCAGCAGTATACCCTTATCGGTCTGTCTCACTGTGAACAAATAATCCAGCTCTATGCGTTTCAACTGCTTTGTAACATATACTGAAAACAAGCTCCTTGTTCAATAGTCTACACGTAAATTTAAAGACAGATTGAATTCCAATGATCTTTACCTCATAGTGCTGATCGGATGGAAAATTCAACAAATCATTCTTCAAATTTACCTCTAATGGTGAGTCAAACGAGAACAGCGCTCGGTGTGTTATCATTTCCAGCTTAATTGTTTCCTGAATGTGAAACTAGAAATGGAAACTGTTAAACAAAACTAACCACCACTGTTTTGCCCTCCAGGGGTCGTGGTGCCAGAACATGAGCAGTGTTTGATGTCACAGATCTCCATGGGCCCTATTCCCAACATAGACCTGTTGACTAACAGAGAAAGAACCAACAAAACCCAACCTGTTTGGTTGATCTCAACTCTACCTTCCCACCATATTCCTCAGTCACCTCCTCTGGAATCCACTGATATGACATGCTTCAATAGTATCTCCATGGTAAATTAACCTCAGTGTCTCTAATGCCTAGAACTGGAAATTCTTGTCAGGCTGTGGAGCCACTGGAACTGGGCTGGGGCAGACCTTCCCGACAACCAGTCTGCACTAGAATTGACACCATCCCCAATCCCAGGGTCAGGGCCATTAGTGTAAAGGGGGTGGACACTTGCAAGACATTCCCTCCACCACCCACCCTAAGTTAAAAGAGCTGAGTTCCTGATCCTTTGCAGCCCACTCAGTGCCGCTGTATTCCAAAATTTAAAATATACAAAATAATCAGCACAGAGTAAGCAGGGCAGGGAACATGAGACCAACAGCCTGAAGCCCCCGAGGGGGACACTTCCGGCCCCAGTCTGGTGAGGTCGAGGCGGGCGCACGGCCTGGATAAAACAAGGAATCAGAGTGGCTGTCATTATTGAAAGAAAAGAAACCAGTCAGTCCCCTCCCGCAGGTTACACGTTCCCACAGACCAATCAGATCACTAGAGCAGTATTAAGGATATGGGTCACATGACACCATGGAAGAAAGAAATTGGCAGAAAAATGACAGAGTTGTGGGTCATGTGATTCCTATGGACCAATCAGCTCTCTAGGAATCAACAACAACTGAAGGGGACGAGAAGATCAATATTAACAATAGATACATGTTGGAACGCAATAGTAAAGCTTGCACTGTGCTGAATGATTGTACCATATGTTACATAAATCAAACATGTAGATTGTTCTAAAGAGGATTAATTATTCCCCTTGCATCCTCCTTGCATCAGGAGCTTTGCACTGAGAGACTGAACCAGTTTCAAATGAAGAGGTTCAGGTGGTCTCCTTTGGCTTGGAGCCATAAAAACAAGAACTTGGAAATGAGTCGGAATATTTTTATGTTACGAACATTGAACGCACTTGGAACAAAATCCTCTCTCCATTATTGTAATAGAGGGGTTAACACGTTTATTTCAAATAAATTAACATCTCTGATAAAATAGGAGAGAAGACTTTCATATGAACACATTAAGTGTTTGTAACATCACACAAATTGATCTCCAGACCGGTAGAATTAGAAATGGTGACTGTAGAATTAACATTGAAATGGCTGTCAACTCACACATCCAATACTGAGTGAGAAAGAAGGGTGTGGATTAACTTCTGATATACCACCCAAAATGGAAGGAGGAGGAAAATGGGGTGAGGAAGCCTTCAGTTCTTCTCCTCTCCTGAAGGTGTTGACTCATTAGTGGTGCAGTCCCATGGGGACTGGACATCCTCCAATACCTTTAAAGAAGTTTCCAGCATTGCACATACCCGAGACAATACCTCCACAGAAAGGCTGAACCCTTCCAGGTGCTGCTTTTCCAATAGGTCTAAGTGTGGCGTGAGGCCTCTGCAGCCTCTCCCAATGTTAGGTTCTTCCATTGTCCGAATCCTCTGGACTTTCCCAACCATTCCTTCCTAACCTTTCTCTAATATCACTATGGCTACAGCGAGCAGTGCAAGGGCCTTGTTTCACTCCACTATCAACAGCTGTTAAGTTTACTGCCTGTGTTAAAGGCTGGACTGAATGTTCCTTACAGAGCTGGTACAGTTCACCATCTCAAATTATGGACTATGAGAGACACTTACTGTCAGCATTAGCACAGATCAATGACACTAATAAAATCATAGCTACAGTTTCTTTTTATTGGTTATTTTAACACTCAGTCTCTGATATTACAGCAAATTAACATTTCTCATTGGAAAATCTGCATCGGCAACTATAAAGCTTCATTATTTTTAACCATTTTTATATCCTTTAGCCGTAAGTCACTCGGTGGAATTGAACCGCTTCCATTGAGAGGCTGGAAATCAGGGAGCTGCGGGCGGCTCGTTACAGAGAGTGAGAGAAAATAATCTTTCTTCCGGCGTTATAGCGGCCATCGCGTAGAGCAGGCAAATTGCGCAATTCGGGTGAAAGTGGCCGAACCAGCGCAAAAAATCGTGGAAACTCAAGCATGAGTTACGTCAAGCGTAAATTGAGTTTTCCATGAACTTCAAGGTTTTAAAAAACATTCCAACCGAAGATGGCCACGCCCCCAGAGCGAAATAACGAGGATGGCGAGTTTCCGCCGATTGCGCCCGTTTGCGGACGTTCGAGGAGGGTTTTCAAATTGAGCTCGTTTACATAGGCGCCCAGGCACTAGTCGGCACAATTTAATAGGTTTTACATCTTAAAAAATATTCAAATTACTAAAAATCTGACTGGTGTACAACAATGAAACTAAAAATGGTTCAGTATAGTTTTTAAAGTCATTTTCACTCACTTTAAATCAGGTTAATCACAGGTGAAAGATTTATTAAAAATGCTTATTTTTTGTGTTACATCCATTTTCAGCTGTATTAATAAAACTGCACCATGTTACCACTCTTAAATACATCAATGAATGTTTTTTAATGCAAAAAAAACTGATTACATTCTATTCCACTGACAGATTGCACTGGTACTTGGAAGACTTTGGCCTGTATTTTCCGTACCCATACGGGTGTGTACGAGCTGTGTACACGCCTGTAGGGACATCGGAAATGCCGGTTTCAGGCATGCGATGCACTTGCGCTGAAAACCGACATTTCCGACCTGTCTAGAATCCTCTTGACAGATCGGACGCCTGCCCTGGAGAAGGGCCTCTGCGGGTGGAGAGTTCCGCTTTCTACAGAACCTCCGCCCGCTGAAATCACTTAAAAATCTTACGCCTGGTAAAAGCAGCGTAAGGCCTGCTTTTACCAGCATAAGAGTTTAAAAAAGTTAAAGAAATAATATTTTTCACTCATTTATAATTTATAAATACTTTAAGAAAAGGTAAGTTTATTTTTAGCCCTGTAAAAACCTTTAATTAAATTTTTGTTCAAATTATTTAACTTAATGTAATTTGAACTAATTTTAAAATCGTGATGGTTTTTAAAAAATGTATTTAAAGTTTTAGTGTCTTTTTTCAGTGATTCCCATTCATACTTTTGACGGGTCTATCTGTCAAAAGTATGAAGGGGGATTCCCTTCTCCCATTGGCTCGCCTGGCCCATGTGATCCCAGGGACGCTTGCGAACCGCCTGCGCCCCTGGGATACGTGGGCCCTGCGCATTTCAACTGTGGAGAGGCCCAGGAGCGGAAGTGTCCAGACCTTGGGAGCCCTCAGGTAAGTGCGTAGATTTTTTCCCGATAGGAGCCATCCGCACGCTGGAAGCCTCCTATCGGAAATTACGGGCCTTTATGTTTGCGAATATTCAAATGCATTTTAGCAGAAACTTGAACTGTGAGCTATCCAGTGCAATTTCAAGCACAATTTGCGCCCAAAGCAGAAACTCTACCCCGCTGTGTGTAGTTTCAGCTGGGAAAGTCAGCGTTGCCTAGATAGAAAGGCGTAATTCACAAAGAGCACTTAGATATTCTTCATTGTCACAATCAAACTCCAAGGCCTTTTCAAAGCACTCAATAGCTTCACACTTCTCCCCATCCAGCAGGTGCAGGAACCCAAGAACACCAAAGGCCTTGCTGTCTCTGGGATTCCTGTCAATTTGTTTTGTTGCAATTTTTCTCAAGTTTGAGCGGCACAATTCCCAACTTTTTGTGCCACGTTGGATTTTAAGTCCTTCCAGAAAATGGGTGATGGCCTTTGATTCAGATCCTTTGTGGTGCAGTTCAAATAACCCAGCCTGTAAACATATTGCTTGCTTATCATGATGATTATCCTCTAATTTCAGTAGATTGCTGTAGATCTCCTCTGCTTTGAGATATTCTCCATTTAATGAACAGATTACTGCAAAATCCAATTGTGCAATAATCGATGTCAATGGGCGGAGCTCAAATGCCTTTTTAAAATGGTACTTGCATTTATTGATCAACTCAGCTTTCTGTTGAAAAGCAGGATTGTGAGGGTCTTTGCTGCCTGGATTGTTGTTCAGTTGAAATAGTTTGTTTCTGTAACACAGACCTATTTGGTGGTGTAAGAAGGTAGAGTTTGGGGTAATTTCTAATGCTTTTTTCAACAGCTCCACAGCTTTTTCCACATCTCCTTTCATTCTGTAAAATGTTGCTGCATAACGAGTTACATATGGAAGGTCAGGGGACTTCTGCAATGCTTGTTCAACTAATTTGAGAGCTTCCTCCTTTTGCTTGAACTCTTGTAGTTTTAGAGCCAACAGCACCATGGCTACAGAGTCATCTGGATCAAGCTCCAGCACACGTCGCAACTGCTTCACTGATTGACTGGGTTCACCACTCTCTGGGGTACAAGAAAACCCTTCCAGACGAAACAGAGCAGTCGCATAACCAGCATTCCATTCAGTGTCATCAGGATCTTCCTCCAGAGCTTTCTCAAAACAATCCTTTGCCTCTTCATAGTATTCAGTAGCAGAACTCAACAGTGACCAACCCTTCTCCCCGTACACTTCAGGTATCAGTGCTGTATACCGAGAGCCATTAGTAAATCATTTACAGATCATCTCCAGCTTGTCGAGGTAGGACTGGGCCTCTGTCAGTTGTCCCATGTGATAATATACCCAGGCATAGTTTCCATAGGTGATGATGCTTCTTCTTTCAAATTCATGTTCATGATTCTCCCTCAGAATCTTTTCAGCTTCCTTTAAGTTTTGAATTGCCTCTTCACAGTTGCCTTGCAGACAGTTTACAAAAGCGAGATGGTTGTAAGACATGGCCTGATATTTCACACCAGCTTGTATTGAATCTTGCAATTTTTGCTTCATATTGTCCAAGTCAATGTTTTCTTTCTGTGGGCCCCACGTGAAGTGACATTGAAGCCGATCGAGCTTCACTTTCAACAAATCCTTCTGTGCGTTGCTGCAAGAGAAAAAAATTCATCAAAATTCATCTCAGACTAGCTGAGACACGCCCGCCCTTCGGTTTCTTTAACTAAGGCCTTCTCCCGACTCCTGGACCCATTGGCCATGAAGACTCTGGTCACACAATGATGACCTCTGCAAAAACCATTGCAAAAGCAAAGGGTATGGCTGCAAAATCTCAGTTTACACTCGTCTCCTTCATGCTGGCTGATGTACCAGCTCCTGGACATTTAGTCTTCTCAGCCACTGCGCAGCACCTCAACCACCCCCACTCCCAATGATATGAACAGGAGCATTGGTTGAAGTACTCAGTCTGCCTTTTGTTTCGCCCATTACACCTCATTCTCATTCACGCATTCCATTCCGAAATGGGAGCCCCTCAATAAAACGGCCAGTGCTAATTCTAAAATGCTCTTCCTCTGATATTGGCAGCCCAAGTAACTCTCTACTAAACAGGATCACCAACCTGGTCCCCCACAGGGACGCTGCTGTCTGTGAGCCAGATCATTCCCCACTCCAACATGCAGAAGGAGAACCTATCCTTAAAGCAGAAAAGAAGGCCCATCACAAAGGTATCCTCAGCATTCTGAAAGATGATGGGGGTGATTTTGCCAATGGGGGTGCGTTGGAGGCGGGACTGCTGCTTGTCGGGTCGTGTCCCGCCTCCATTGACTTGTGACCAACCCACGCTATTTTCCCTTGATTGACCTTGTTAAGCCCGCCCAGCGGGTTTAGCAGGCCAATTAAGGGGAAACCGGTTACAGAGAACGTCAGCGTATGATGTTTTATCTGTCAAAAATCTTTGACAGATGAATTGTCATCGTTTGACAGCTCTGTGACGCTGTCAAACACTGACATTCTCTGTTGTTTGATGAGTCCTTGTATTCGAGACTCATCAAACCTCTTTCGTTAGCAGAAACTAGATGGTTGTTGCATTGGAGAATGCAGCAGCCATCTGTCATCTCTACCGCTGAGATGCGAGACTCTCCGCATCCCCAACTGTTGAAGCCTGCAGGAAGAAACAAAGGTAAGTAAACATTTTCTGTCACTTTCCACTCACCTCACATACTTACCTCTCCACACTTGCACCCATCACTTACCTTCACAGCACACTTTTGCACCCCTCCGACCCCCATAGACCCACTACTCGTCTCGGTGACTTTGGCGGGGTTTCCCGACGTCGGGAAGCCCGCGCCTCTCCTGGAAAAATGTGGATAATCCTCTTAACTGCCTGTTAACTACCTGTTAACAGGCAGTTAAGTGGCTGTAACCCCCTTCCTGCATCCAGGAGACGGGACTCGGTGCGGGTCGGCTACCCACCTCCTGGGAAGATGGCACAGAGGCGGGTTGGAGGCGGGATGGGAACCCATCCCCACATTCTGCCATTTGCCCGGCAGTCCCGCCTCCAAACCCGCCTCCCCAGGGCCGGCAAGATCGCTCCCCATGTTTCATGAACTGAATCTTACCCTGCTGAAAACCTTCCACCGTGCCAACCTCCAGGTGAGGTGTTAAACCAAGGCAGCATCTGCCTGTTCCAGTGGTTCAGATGGACGTTAAAGAATCTATCGCACTATTTGAAGAAAAGCAGGGAGATGTACTTTCCAACATTCTTCCCTCAAGCAACATCACCAAAAACAGATACTCCAAGAATTCTGCGTTCCTCTAACTCTGGCTCCTGTCCATCCTCCACCTCACCCACCTATAGCGGCTGTGCCATCAGCCCAGACAGGCCCGAAACTCTGGAATTCCCTCGCGAAACCTCTCCACCTCACTCTCCTCCTTTAAGCCTCTCCTTAAAACCTACCTCTTTGACTAAGCTTTTTGTTACCCCTCTAAGTATCTCTTTCTTTGTCTCGGTGTCAATTGTTGTCTGATTACGTTGCTGTGAAGCACCTTGGGACGTTTTACTACATTAAAGGCTCTATATAAATGCAAGTTGTTGTTGTTGCACAAACTGAACTGTCACATTTCCCTACAAAACAACAGCGACTGCACTTCAAAATAATTCACTGAATGTGAAGCACTTTGGGACATTTCTGAGCAGTGTGATAAGGTGTTCTATCAATGCAAATTCTCTCTTGCTTTCTTCCTGTTCAATTCACATCGATACACTTCATCTCCCAGCTATCCCAGCTCATTCTTGCACTCTACTCCGCCTGCCTCTTGTTCATGTTGGCACTCGTCTCCCTTCCCCCTCAATCCAAGCTGTCATTCTTACCCCTGCCCCAGTTCATGGTGGCTTTCCTCCCTTTGCTGCTCAGTTCAAACTGGTACACCTGTCCTTTTCCCCCAGTTCATGCGAGCGCTCTTCTCCCCCAGTCCCCCATTCTCAATTTAAGTAAACACTTTTCCTTCTCCTACCCATTTTAAGCTGGCACTCTCCTCCTGCATTTCATGCTAGGTTCATCCCCCATCCCAGTTCATGCTGTACTCTCCCTTTGCTTTATAATTCAGATTGCTTTAGTTTGGATATATGAAAGTGCTGAAAATCACTATTTTACATTAGTAGATCCCTTCTAGATTCCCATGGAACACAAAGTAAAACTTTCTCTCTTCAAAGTCTGCATACAGCCTGAGGGCTCTTACAGCATACGTGTTTCTAAGAACATAAGAAATAAGAGCAGGAGTCGGCCACACGGCCCCTCGAGCCTGCTCCGCCATTCAATAAGATCATGGCTGATCATCGACCTCAACTCCACTTTCCCACCCGATCTCCATATCCCTTGATTCCCCATCAGTCCAAAAATCTATCTATCTCAGATTTGAATACACTCAAAGACTCAGCATGCACAGCCTTCTGGGGCAGAGAATTCCAAAGATTCACAACCCTCTGAGTGAAGAAATTCCTCCTCATCTCAGTCTTAAATGGCCTACCCCTTATCCTAAGACTATGTCCCCTAGTTCTAGACACTCCAGCCAAGGGAAACAACCTCTCAGCATTTAACCTGTCAATCTCCTTCAGAATCATGTGTTTCAATGTGATCAACTCTCATTCTTCTAAACTCCAGAGAGTATAGACACATTCTACACAATCTCTCATCATAGGACAGCCCTCTCATCCCAGGAATCAATCTAGTGAACCTTTGTTGCACTGCCTCCAAGGCAAGTATATCCTTCCTTAGATAAGGAGACCAAAACTGTGCACAGTACCCCAGGTATGGTCTCACCAAGGCCCTGTATAATTGTAGCAAGACTTCTTTACTCTTATACTCCAACCCCCTTGCAATAAAGGCCAACATGCCGTTTGCCTTCCTTATTGCTTGCTGTACCTGCATGCTAGCTTTCTGTGTTTCTTACACGAGGACACCCAAATCTCTCTGAACACCAACATTTGAAAATTTCTCACCAGTTAAAAAGTATTCTGTTTTTCTATTCTTCCTACCAAAGTGAATAACCTCACATTTCCCTACATTATACTCCACCTGCCACCTTACTGCCCACTCACATAGTCTATCTATAACCCTTTGCAGAATCTTTGTTTTCTCCTCACAGGTTACTGTCCCACCTAGCTTTGTATCATCAGCAAACTTGGATACATTACACTCGGTCCCTTCATCTAGGTCATTAATATAGATTGTAAATAACTGAGGCCCCAACACTGATCCTTGCGGCACCCCACTAGTTACAGGCTACGAACCTGAAAAAGCTCAGTTTATCCCTACTCTCTGTTTTCTGTCAATTAACCAATCCTCTATCCATGCTATTATATTACCCCCAACCCCATGAGCCCTAATCTTGTGTAATTACCTTTTATGCGGCACCATATCGAATTCCTTTTGGATATCCAAATATATTACAGCCACTGGTTCCCCTTTTTCTACCCTGCTAGTTGCATCCTCAAAAAACTCTAATAAATTTGTCAAACACGATTTCCCTTTCATAAAACCATGTTGACTCTGCCTAATCATGTTATGATTTTCTAAGTGCCCTGATACCACTTCCTTAACTCTGACTTGGTGCAGTAGTATACCCTTATCGGTATGTCTCACTGTGAACAAATAATCCCAGCTCTCTGCATTTCAACTGCTTAGGAATGTGTGCTACTTTATTGCTGAAAACAAGCTCATTGTTCAACAGTCTACACGTAAATTTAAATACAGGAGGAATTCCAATGATATTTACCTCATAATGCTGATCGGATGGAAAATGCGTTGAATTCCTTCTGCAGCTTCAACTGTACTTCCAATGGTGAGTTGATCGAGAAGAGTGTTTGATGTGTTGTTTTCCAGCTTATTTATACTGTCCAGTCATCGATTGCTATGAATCATTTCCTGACTGTGATTAGAAACTAAACCTGGAAAATGAAACAAAGATCCAACAGGGATTATTTTGGCCAAAGGTTGAAAACAGGTGCTAAATGGGTGCAGTGCTAATAAGACACGCCTGTTTGAAAGTCCAGATTTAGCACGCAATTTGGTCCTAATTGGTGATGACCATTACTTGAACTTGCCTGGAAGTGCTAAGCAGACACCTGTGGCTAAAAATTCGATTGCGTAGCTGCTGTTGTTTGGGCACTACGGGTGCCTTTTTGGGTCAAAAATTGCGTCTGAGCTGCGCTCGCACAATTCTGGTGTGGGCCGCGCTGGACGCCATCTTTCTGAGGGCATTAGCGTCGGCGCTGGGAGCGGTGCCATAGTATGTAGAGTAGGCAGATCGTGAGGTCAATCAGCGTGCAATGCTGATTTTAAGCCACCACTGCCAATTTTGTCCTTAACGGTGCAGGTAGCGCCCTGAGTTACCCTCACACAGCTGAACAGGGTTCAGCAGCTGCATGGACCCCCTACCAGTGATACTTCAGGAGATCATCAACCACTCTCAGGTCAGTTGCTGATTAATTTCTACTGGCTCTGTGTAAATTTGTGGAACTGTTTGGAGCTTTTTAGAGTTGTTTAAAGTTGGTGAGGTGACAGGGAGTGGTGCTGCAAGTGGAGAGGGCCTTGGTTCTGATTTCAAGGGTTTTGGTCAGACCACTTGCTCCCAGTCATGGGGGCTCTAGTTGTCATCTCCCTTGGGCTGCAACATGACAGGGAGATGGAGCAGAGGCAGCGAAGAAGAGGACAATCTGATCGCAAAGGGAGGAGGACGAAGAGGAGAGGGAGAAAGGCTCTCGGCAGGAGGCCTTAACCATCTAGGATTTTCCGAGAGCAATTCTGTTACCCGAAGCTGAGCCAGGAGAAACATGTGAGGCGCCTACGCTTTACATAGGAGGTGCTCACTGAACTCTGCCACCTCTTGCAACCAGACCTGCATCCTCACACCAAGGTAAGGACAATGCTGCCAGTGGCTGAGAAGGCAACTGTGGCCCTAAGTTTTTCGCAGCAGGATCCTTCCAGCCTGGAGCAGGTGACATCTGTAACATCTCCCAGTTTGCTGTCCACTGCCGCATAAGAGAGGTGACAGACGCTCTTTATGCCAGGAGAGGTGAATTCATTGTCTTCTCTCTGACCAGAGAGAAGCAGGCAGAATGTGCACGTGTCTTTTCCAGGATAGCAGGCTTCCCCATGGTGCAGGGTGCCATCGACTGCACGCACGTGGCTTTACGGGTGCCACACCAAATGCTGAGATGTAAAGGTTACCACTCGCTGAATGTGCAGTTGGTGTGCGACCATGCTCAGCACATCATGATGCTGAATGCCCGGTATCCTTGCAGCAGTCATGATGCTTTCATTCTGCACCAGTCCACTGTTCACTCAGTCTTGGAAACTAATGGATATTAGTTTCATTTTCCAGGTTATGTTTCTAATCACATTCAGCAAATGATTCACAGCAATCAGTGACTGGACAGTATAAATGAGCTGGAAAACAACCCACCAAATACCAAACCAGAGGGTTGCTAATGGGCAACAAGGTCTATCCGCTGAACATTTGGCTCATGACTCCGCTCCGCAACCAAATAAAAATGGGTAGCAGGTGTACAATTAGAGCCATGCTGCGATACAGAATCGGTTAGAGCAGACCATTTGTCTCCTTAAACAAGGCTTCTGCTGCCCTGCAGAACCCACTCGAACGTGTCTCAAGATTCGTCGTGGTCTGCTGCGCGTTCCACAACCTCGCCATCACGAGAGCACAGCCCTTGGCACCAGGCATACGGCAACTAGCTGAGGAGAGGGAGGAGGAGGAATCAGAAGAGGAGGAGGAGGAAGAGGAGGAGGAAGTGGAAGAGAAGGAAGCGGAAGGGAGGCGGCAACCCAGACATCCCCTTTCTGCCCGGGCTATCCGTGATCGTCTCATCTGACTACGGTACCAGTGAACGCAACCCCAATTCCTCATTCAACAATAATCTCACTCCTTACCTCCCTGTGTTACTAACCATCACAGTGTTCACTTGGCCACAATGCGGAAATAAAAGCCACCACAAAAAAAACATTCCAATCCAACTTTATCCATCAATCCATTGTTCTGTTGCCTGGAGGACCTCCTGACCCCCTGTGGAAAGAGGACCCCTCTCCTCCTATAGACCTCCTGCACCAAGGCCTCCTGTGCTGCATCGGATAAACTTTGTGCATGCTCTCTTGCCTGTTGTGCCATTATTAATTGATTTTTTTGCACTGTCTTCCTCAGCCAGTTGAATGAGCTGATGTCGGCAGAATGCGCCTTCACTTTAAGAGGTGTAGACTGCCTTTAAGTAGTGCAGGCTAGCAATCAAGTGCTAATTAAACGCAATTTTCTAGCGGAAGTATGTGTGGGCTTCTCGCACTCACTTCCACTGAAGGAGTGCTCTGGCTGGCACACAGCGGCACATTGCAGGATGGCTCAGAGACCGAGGGAAAGGATGCACAAGTTCTCAGATGCGGCAATGGAGGTCCTGGTGGAGGTGATCCAGAGGAGGACGGGAGTCCTGTACCCGCGGGGGGAAGGATGCCACATCGCCCTCTTCGCCCTCCTTTCCCACTCTCCTTTTTCTAAATTAAAAAACAAATTCTTTCACTGAATGTGGGCATCGCTGGCAAGGCCAGCATTTATTGCCCATCCCCAGTTGCCCTTGAGCAGGTGGTGGTGAAGGTACTACCACAGTGCTGTTAGGGAGGAATTTCCAGGATTTTTACCCAGCGATGACGCAGGAACGGAGATATATTTCCAAGTCAGGATAGTGTTTGACTTGCAGGAGAAATTGTTGGTGGTGCTGTTCCCAGCCGCCTGCTGCCCATGTCATTCTAGGTGGTAGAGGTCGCGGGATTGGGAAGTGCTGTCGAAGAAGCCTTGGCGAGTTGCTGCAGTGCATCTTGTAGATGGTACATTCTGCAGCCACAGTGCGCTGCTGGTGGAGTGAGTGAATGTTTAAGGTGGTGGATGGGATGCCAATCAAATGGGCTGTCCTGAATGGCATCAAGTTTCTTGAGTGTTGTTGGGGCTGCTCCTAGCATGCTCTTCCACACTGCTCATTGAACCAGGCTTGGTCCGGCTTGATGGTAATGGTAGAGTGAGGGATATGCTGGAAAGATGGAGAAACGACCACTCTCGGCTGAGGAACCTAGGGACCCAGATCTCTGTGACCCAACAAATAAATGTCAGCAGTGATACTGACAAATATAAAACCAACTGAATGATCTTAAAATGGGTCCATTTAAGGAAGTTCCCAAGAGAAAGTAAATCCATATCCCAATCATGAGACAATGGGTTAAATTTTCAACTCCACCGCAAAATTGATGAATAGGCTTTTATATTGGGCTGGCGATCGGCCAAGCAGCGAAGTTAAAATTTACCCCAATGTGTCTGGGCAAGTTCTTTAATCTTACAATTTTACCCCTTGCAATCTTTTAACTTTTTAGAAGGAAAAGAGAAAGACCAGGGATTATTTTGGCCAAAGGATGAAAACAGGTGCTAAATGGGTGCAGTGCTAATAAGACTAGCTTGTTTGAAAGTCTGGATTTAGTACACAATTTTGGTCCTAATTGCTGATGACCAGAATTTGAACTTGCCTGGAGATGCTAACCAGACACCTAGGGGGCTAAATTCGATAAAACCTGAGAATGGGCGCGGGGATCTCGATGCGCAATTAACCCACCCCCGTTCAATGTAATGCAGGTAGCACGCCAACTTCATTTACATGATTGCTGTGTGCAGCCAGCGCTAACTGTGCTGCTCGTTGGCTGCACGCATCAGCACGGGGGCCCAAAATCGGGAGAGACTACTACCACTTAAAGCTAGCCTGCACTATTTAAAGCCAGCCTGCACCTCTTAAAGGGGAGGTGCATTGTGGCTGGAGCAGGTGGTGGTGGTCATTGTAGAACTCATTCTGATGTGGAAAAAGAATCAATAATGGCACAACATGGTAGATAGTGTACTCCAAGGTTCTCGAACGCTGCACTGGAGGCCTCAGTGGAGGAGGTGGAAAGGAGGAGAGATGTGTTGTATCCACAAGGGGCCAAGAGTCTCTCCAGACAAATGCTCAGAAGGCAATGGGACCAGATAGCCATGCTGGCCAATGCCAGGTGTCAAGACCCGATGACCTGGCTGAAGTGCCGCAAAAAGTTCAATGACCTCACATGAGTGGTCAAGGTCAGTGAATGCATCTTCAAATGTCATAGCCCACCAACTACACCACTAGCCTCAGCAACTGCTCAATGGACCACACCCCCTTCACTCACCTACCAACAATCTCTATCAATTAAGACTCATACCTAACATTCATAGCTTTAGCTCACCCTCACACACTTAGCACTGCTGCAAGCCTCACATCTACAACTCATAGCTTGCACACACTGCCAGCTGTTCAACCATGACAGCCAGATCACCCAAGCACATTGCACGACACTCACTGACACACTTTCTTCTCTCATGCAGGACAAGGTGACACACAACTGCAGGCAGCAGGAACTAACCCACAGGGTCAGGCGCGGCTGCATGTCCTTACCCCCATGAAGGAGGCGGTGCTCGCCATCATTGGAGCAGCCATTGCTGACTCCATGGCCAGCAGCAGGGCTGAAACCATAGAAGATGATGATATCCGTATAGCTAATCCTCCTTCTCACATCGCACTTTCCCCTCATTCCATAATCACTTCTGATTTACAAGCTGGAGATGGTGTAAGCATGCACCTCTTGCTTTCCCCTCCTCCTCTCACCACAACCTTACCCTGTGCCTTTCTCCTTTGTGATACCCAAGAACTACAAACTGGCCAGGCAGTGGTGGAAGAGCAACAGGTGGAAGAGCAACAAGAGAGGTGATGATCAAGAAACAATGTCACTTGATTTCACACTCGCAGCCACAAGCTCAGATACTGACACTCGGTATAATTTAGAGGACAGCTTAGACGCGGGATCTACACGGGGCAAGACACCAGGCATGAATGGCCTGCATCCAGGGCAGGGGGCAAGGAAAGCGCAGGCGCCAGCTCGCCAGAGGGCGAGGTCGCACACGAATTCTGCTGCATAGGACTCAGATGAGCACTTCAATGTGGTAGGCTACAGAAGAAGGCTGATGGGTATGCACAATGAAATGCTTGGTGCATTGGGAAGCCTGCCAGAAAGGCTGCGTGCAATGTCAAGGAGCATAGAGGAGTCCGGCAACAACTTGACACAGGACTTTGCGCAGAGCTTGGAGCCCATTCTTTCTAGCATGGACCTGGTGGCCAACTCCATCAGCACACTTGTGGACGAAACCCTGGTACAGCACTCGTGTGAGGTCATAGAACTTCATGCGGCACTGCATCCAGGTCCTCGGGGCTTGACCCCTAGCATAGACTGCCACGCCGTGTTAGCGAACCGTGGGGCATGCTGTCTCCCCTGTTATGCCATAATTCAATCTTCTTCCTGCTCAGACTCTCTTCCACAAACAGTTCCAGCACTCGCTCCACCCAAAATGCACTTCCCCTTTAAGAGCTGCAGGCTGGCTTTAAGTAATGCAGACAAGCTTGAACTGGTGCTATCCTGTCACAACATTGGCCCCTTGCTGAGGCGTGCAGCCCTGGCTGCACACAAAAATCATTAAAATTAGCAGGCAGCACAAAATTTTCATGGTGCCTGCATCAGACTCAACGGGCGCAGGCTAATTGCGCATCGCAACACCCACATCCATTTTTGGAGCTATCGAATTTAGCACCTCGGAGTGCTCTGGCTGGCACACAGCAGCACATTGCAGGATGGGTCAGAAACCGAGGGAGTGGGCACACAGTTTCTTGGATGCGGCACTGGAGGTCCTGGTGGAGGAGGGATGTCCTTTACCCATAGGGGGGAAGGACACTCTGCCCGGCCTCATGTTCTCCTCCCATTCCTTGTCCAGATCAAGGGGAACTCCTAGCAAGATGCCCATGACCAAGCACTCCCTTTCTTCTGGTGCAACCTATAAGGTGTCCAATAAGGTGGAGTAGTACAGCACTTACTCTTTTTAGGTGAAGTCCTCAGAGAATTTCTGGAATAAATGTTGCTTGAATGTTGATGAAGTCTTGACAAAGTGTCCCAGAAAGTCTCCCGATGTGTTTCAGAGGTCCGTCTGCTCTGTCAGGTGGACCTAAAAGATCCCGTGTGACTATTTCGAAGAAGAGTAGGGGAGTTATCTCCGGTGTCCTGGCCAATATTTCTCCCTCAACCAACATAACAATAACAGATTATCTGGTCATTTTCACATTGCTGTTTGTGGGAGCTTGCTGTGCGCAAATTGGCTGTCGCGTTTCCCACATTACAACAGTGACTACACTTCAAAAAGTACATCATTGGCTGTAAATTGCTTTGAGATGTCTGGTGGTCGTGAAAGGTGCTATTTAAATGCAAGTCTTTCTTTCTCAGTACAGCTGTGTTCAAAAATGTGGGGCAAAAGCCCTCTAACATCACACATCGATGAGTCCGGGCAGCACGAGATCCCTGAGGGCAACACCTGCAATCCCAAACCAGTGACACTGAGGTGGGAGTGGGACCAGGAGTAAGAGTGGCCTCCCTACTGGAAGATAAAGGATCCAGCCAGTCGTCCACTGCAGGTTACACGTCCCCACAGACCAATCAGATCACTGAGCAGTAATAAGGATATGGGTCACATGATTCTATGGACCAAAGAAATTGACAGGAGAGTAAGAGAGTTGTGGGTCACGTGATTCCGATGGACCAATCAGATCTCTAGGAATTAACACTGAAGAGGACCCAAGAGTCGACAATTATAATATAATAATAGATAAATGATGGAAAGAAGTAGAAAAGGTTGCACTGTGTAAGGGTTTTGAGTGTCTCTCAGCCTGTGAGATTCGTGTGGCTCTGTGCAGCCCGGGTGCTAGTGCGGGTTTAGGCCTTGTTGCCTGTTCTGGTCTCCAGCCAGTCTGGGAGCACTAGACACCCCTGTGAGTGGTTCGACCCACTCGCCCTTACGGTTCTAGACACTGGACTTAGATGCGAGAGCAGTAATGGAGATGAAACTCAGGTAGACTCGGTTGAATGGTACGAAATGGAAAATCTTTATTGCATAATACTTAAGATCACGAAATACATGTCATAAGCACAGATTAATGACAGTACAATCTTGCACGCAGTTATGTAATTAATTTCAGGGAAACGAGGAACGAACGACACATCGTAAATGGGGGCGCACATTACAATTATCCTTAATACTTGAAACCCTCCCCTATCAATATCTGTCCTAGCTAGATTCGTAGGATTCGAGACTCATGCTCACCACTCGTGATAACTCGGAGAATTCCGAAAACTCTGATCGGATGTTTTTCACCGCAGTACCCACGTGTCGATCAGGGGGTCTCCTGGCCCCACTTGTTTACTCGTTCTGCTCCGGCTAGCAGGCTGGAACGTCTGCTGTCATGAAGATCTGTGTTGTCCTCGGAGTTCCGACTCTACTCAAAAAAGAGTCTTCCTGTGCCCTCACACCGGTTCGATAAAACTCGAAGAAGAGTCTTCCTGTGCCCTCGCACGGATGTGATAGAATTCAAAAGGTAATCTTCCTGGCAGTTCTGTAAAATTCGAAGAAGTCTTCCTGGCAAGGAAAATGTCTATTTGACCTACAGGCGCGGTCGGGGCTTACTGACCGTGGCGATAAGTATGGTCTTCTTCTCTTCTCATCTCATCTCATCTCATCTCATCTCATCTCATCTCGGGCCTTCGGTTCCGACACCGTTTACCGACTTATCGGAATGGTGCGCCCGCTTCAAGGCTTCAGAGCCCAGTTCTACACAGGTCTTCGCGACACGACACGAGGTAGATCCGAGCGGATCACAAAGTTCAACAGTCTTTTTAAAAGAGACACGAGGCAAGCAGGAACAAGACGGCGAGTCAAGAACACAGGGGCAGCCACGAGGATGAACACCAGCAAGATAAGAGGATAAGAGAGAGATGGACGGTTTGGAGCTTGTAATTATAGTGAAAAATCTTCCGTTTCCCGCCCAACCTTAATGTCTTTTCCTTTTGTTAGGGTTTGGCGCTCAAATGTCTTGTATAGGGTGATCTCCGTTCGAATGGGTTTCGGGGCTACTCGTAATTGTCTGAGTACCTGTTAATATTTCTCCCATTGTTTAATCGGTCGGTGTTCTCCCTGGAGGGGTTTTGGGCTTCCAGGTGTTTTCTGTAACTACCCGCTAACGGCTCTCTCATCGTAGAGTCGTTGGGATTTTACATATTAATGTCTTTGGATGGGTTCTTGATTACTTGGTACAATAGCTTTCATTCGTACCTGGGAGACCGATTTCAGTATTTATGTGTATACTGTAAACCCATGATGTCTCGTGTATTATCTTCAATGTGCTGAGTCTTAATCGATCTCGCACAAATGTTTATTGGAACGCCATCTTGTCTGCCTGTCGAAAAGTCTAGAATGTTCTGTCACGAGGTGCGGCGGCCATTTTACAAGCTGCTTGTGTCCACTTTAAAAACCTGACAGCATTCCGCTGAAATAAAAGCTGTTTGAACGAAACTATGTGTTTTTCTCCTTATTAATAAAATCGCGATATATTGCGAATTCTACAACTGTGCTATGATCCTATCTGAACCAGTAGATTACATAGATCAAGCATGTTGTTTGATCTAAAAATACAAAGGGATTGATTATTGTTTGGCACAGGTCGATGGGATGAGTTCTTTCATTCAATTAAGACCTCCTCTGTAATCGATATTCTGGAGAATATTTCTGAAGTAATATGTTTGACTGACAGCCACATTTGTGTTGAGGACTTGAGCCAGGTGTGAGAGGGTCTTGGCCATGGATCTTTGTAGACCGTTGATGGACAGCTCTGTATCTCTGCTGAATTCAGGCTGACTGTTGAGCTGAGTGCATGTGGCCAAGTATAAGCCCCGTGTCAGAATCTGCAGGGTTTGTGAGCGAAGGCTTGTGTTTGTCCGCCTGCCCAGTCTGAAGCCTGCAGAAATACAGGACTATTGAGAGAACTCTGTGGTATGTAAGAAATAGAGCAAGTGTGTGTCATGGGCTAATTTAATGTCAAGATCGTAGGAGAAGATTCCTTCTTGTTTTGATTCCCGGAGGAAGAATAAAGTCTACATTTACTATAAATCTATTGTTTATGTTTGGTACTGTTCATATTTGTTTGAATTTGTCCTGTGCTTTATAGGCTGAGCTGTGATCTGATAATATTATTCTTCCACTTACCGATGAGATCTCATGGCAGCACATGGTATATCCAGTAAGTCAGAGTCCTGTGTTTCACATTTATTGTTACAGTCCTTCTTGTTTTTACATCTTAAAATGAACTTTCAGTATTTGTTTGCACATTTGTTTGGGCAAAAGGGATGAAGCAACTTAAAACAATCACTATCACTAGACAAAAAGTACTAGCCAAACTAATGGGACTAAAGGCTGACAAGTCCCCTGGACCTGATGGCCTGCATCCTAGGGTCTTAAAAGAAGTGGCAGCAGAGATAGTGGGTGCATTGGTTGAAATCTTCCATAATTCCCTAGACTCTGGAAATTTCCCAGCGGATTGGTAAACCGCAAATGTAACGCTCATATTCAAGAATGGAGGGAGACAGAAAGCAGGAAACTATAGGCCAATTAGCCTAAAATCTGTCATTGGGAAAATGCTGGAATCCATTATTAAGGAAGTAATAGCAGGACATTTAGAAAATCATAATATAATCAAACAGAGTCAACATGGTGTTATGAAAGGGAAATTGTGTTTGACAAATTTATTAGAGTTCTTTGAGGATGTAACGAACAGGGTGGATAAAGGGGAACCAGTAGATGTAGTATACTTTGATTTCCAAAAGGCATTCGATAAGGTGCCACGGAAAGGTTGCTGCACAAGATAAGAGCTCGTGGTGTTGGGGTAATATATTAGCATGGATAGAGGATTGGCTAACTAACAGAAAAAAGAGAGTACGGATAAATGGGTCATTTTCAGATTGGCAAACTGTAACTACTGGTGTGCCACGGGGATCAGTGCTGGGGCCTCAACTATTTACAATCTATATTAATGACTTGGATGAAGGGACCGAGTGTACTGTCACCAAATTTGCTGACTATACAAAGATAGGTGGGAAAGCAGGTTGTGAGGAGGACACAAAACGTCTGCAAAGGGATATAGATAGGTTAAGTGAGTGGGCAAAAATTTGGCAGATGGAGTATAATGTGGGAAAATATGAGGTTATCCACTTTGGTAGGAAGAATAGAAAAGAAAAATATTATTTAAATGGAGAGAGACTACAGAATGCTGCGGTACAGAGGTATCTGGGTGTCCTCGTACATGAAACACAAAAAGTTAGCATGCAGGTACAGCAAGAAATTAGGAAGGCAAATGGAATGTTGGCCTTTATTGCAAGGGGGATAGAGTATAAAAGTAGGGAAGTCTTGCTACAACTGTACAGGGTGTTGGTGAGACCACACCTAGAGTACTGTGTACAGCTTTGGTCTCCTTATTTAAGGAGGGTTATACTTGCATTGGAGGCAGTTCAGAGAAGGTTCACTCGGTTGATTCCTGGGATGAAGGGATTGTCTTATGAGGAAAGGTTGAGCAGGTTGGGCCTATACTCATTGAAGTTTAGAAGAATGAAAGGTGAACTTATTGAAACATATAAGATTCTGAGGGGGCTTGACAGGGTAGCTGCTAAGAGAATGTTTACCCTCGTGGGGTAATCTGGAACTAGGGGTCTTAGTTCCAGAATAAGGGATCGCCCATTTAAGACGGAGATGAGGAGGAATTTCTTCTTTCAGAGGGTCGTGAATCTTTGGAATTCTCTACTCCAGAGAGCTGTGGAGGCTGAGTCATTGAATATATTCAAGGCTGAAATAGACAGATTTGTGAACTACAGGGGAGTCAAAGGTTATGGGGAACAGGCAGAAAAGTGGAGTTGAGGCCAAGATCAGATCAGCCATGACCTTATTGAATGGCGGAGCAGGCTCGAGGGGTCGAATGTCCTACACCTGCTCCTATTTCTTATGTTCTTACGTTTGAAAATCCAGCCGTTGTGTTTCTCCACTAGGAGTCTCTCAGTGAGTGTAAATTATTTGGAATTTTGTTTCCAGTTTTCTGAGGGTGCATCTGTAATTCTAGCCTGCTCCATAACTTTTTACTTAAACTGCAGATTAAAACAGTTAATTTGTGGACTTTTATACCAATATTTTCATTGAACGAGTCACACAGATGCCATATTGAGGTAGCTTTACACAATAACGGATAACAGCTGGCATTTATTTAGTGTCTTTAATGTTACAGTAAATGTCCCAAGATGATCCATCGATGAGGAATGGATACTCAGCGATAGTTTTGACGGTGGATTATGTTATTTGCTTTGTGAGCCTATTTGGAACGGTCCTCATGAAAAGAGCTTTCCTAAAAACTCGCTGCTCCTTTAACGACTCCTATTTCTTATGCTGACGCTTTGTTGAGGAAGAAGAGAAGGAATACAGGATGCCAGGTATGTGAGGTTACATCACTGGGACCTGTGCCCACTTGCTATTATCCTTCCACCTGTAAACACAGGCAGAAGCTAACCTGCCTGGACTTGTCTGAGGAACTCGGTGTGTGTCGGCTCCGATTCACCAAGGAGGCAGTGCCAGAGTTGTGCCACGTGCTGCAATCTGCCCTGTAGGCAAACTTGAGGGCAGGCAGGGCACTACCAGTAGCTGTGAAGATCACTTTGGCCCTTAACCTTTAGACCTCAGGCTCACTCGAGGCATATTGCACTCTTTTCCTAGGGGGTGGGTGCCCTAGCAAACAAGGCAACCCTCGTGCAACATAATGGCCCAGAAATTAAACATGGATGGGTCCCGCGGGGGTAAGGATTACCCGCGATATCGCACTCCGCGCCTACCTTTTTGCTCCGGGCCCACACGAACTTTAGTTTCAAAGGCTCACTCTGTTGGAACCATGCAGTGCTTGCGTGACCCAGAGGCGCAATTAGTTCGTGCGAGCTCTGAGATCACGTGATTCAGTTAGAGCCAATGGCAGCACACCGTCTTTCATTCATAGTTTTGACGACAAGAGCTGTCAAAGCTATGAATACTACAAACCCCCAAAAGAACAGCTAAACCTCCATTAAATTTTTAAAAAAGCCATCACATTAATAAAATAAGTATAGTTAAATAAATTAACCACTTTAAACAAAAAATTAAATTTTTGAAAAAATTTAAAATCTTTTTAAAAGTTATAAAAATAAACTTACCTTTCTTTGAAGTCTCTAAAAAAGATAAACCTGTTGAAAAATATTTAAAATAACACTTAATTAACTACTTACCTTGTTAAAAGGGGGTCCTACGCCTGCTTTCTTTGTGTGTAAAATCTTCACCACTTACCTGCGCGTTCAAAGCTGAAAAAAAAACTAAGTGCACTGCGTGCGCATAACCTGTAGCGCGCACGCGGTTCACTTAGGAACCGCCCCCTTTTCAATTCACGAAGTGCCGGTTTCCCGCGCATGCGCAGTGCATGCAGGAAACCGGCAATTCGGGATCTAATATGCGAGAGTACACAGTGCGTACTCTCGCGTATTAGGTTCAATTTTCGGGCCAATGTCCACCTTTGCAGTAGATCTTCAGGCACTGGAACCTATACAGACAGATCTGAGTGTTAAGAGGCTTAGAATCATTCACACATTTATTTTCACATTTAAAGTAAATTCATAATTAATCGCTAACTGTAGAACACAATGATTAATTATAACTGCCCTTTACAGAGATCACAAGGGATTGGTTCATTTTCTCCAGTGCTTTTGCTGCCATAGAATATAGTTATAGTCCATTTAGCTTCAAAATTCTTCTTCCATCAAATGCTCCTCTTCCTGCTGCTTCCGATTGGTTAACGTTACCGGAGCTCCTCTTCTCAATGAAAGGTCAGATGATCTCTCCCATCACAAGTTCAAGGGTCAGCTCTTAAGCTCGAATTCACTTTGACATTAGGTTTGCAGATTAAAGAAACCACACTAGTTTTGATCAGAAACAAAGGTGTAACCCCTTCCAATAGTTCTCTACAATTAAATACAATGTTAGAGGAAATACTATCGAATGCTAATGAGGAATTTTCACAGAGTCAAGTGGCAGGCACACGTTTGGCTCCTCACAAATATTTACAAATTTCCATCCACAGCAAATCCTGACATATTATCAAAGCTTCTAAAACAGGAAATGAAACGCGATTATTCAAAGTACATTGAAACAACGTGACCAGCAGTGACAGCCCAAACAAGGTTCACCCTTCCACAGAAACACCCTCTATTACAAAAGGGCAATGGTGCTAATTAGTCACTAAACTGCTTTAACAATGGTTCAAAGACTTCCTTTAACCAACACAAACTGACAGAGCAACTCAATCAATTAACCCTTGACTAACCACTGCTCTCTGCTCTTTTCTTCTATAAAATTTGGAAGGCATACAAACTCACAATGGGTAATTTTAACTATGAGAGGTGGGGTAAACCGGGCAATATTGAATTAACCGCCCATTACACATCCATGTCTCTTCTATTGATTACAATGGAAAGGAAAATCAGGCGTGGAGTATAATGGCGTCTAATTCGATAGCGCCCGTTTACACCATTGACCAAAGATCCAACCATGTCCATTTCAGTTTTAGTCATCGGAATCAGTATAAAATAATATGTTCAAACCTTGTCATTGATTCAGAAATTTAAGGTTACCATTACTGTAGTCACAGCAAGTGGAAACATGAATGCAGAATGATAGGATAAATGAATAGCAAGTCAGCAGAGAGTGCTGTGAGTTCGGGTGCCTCATCAGCCAGCAGAAGGAGAGTGAGGAGAGCAGCAGCAGAGTGGTGGTCTCATTGACCAGGGAGAGGAGGAGGAACCAGACTGCAGACCACCACCAACACAACCACTACAACTGAGGTGCCTGGAGAGAGAGGACAGGAGAGGAGAAGGAGAAAGAAAGGAAGGCCATCAACATCAGAGGAGGAGAGGCCTTTCCATACTGCCTCCCCAGTTGGCCTCCATTTTAGGAGAGGGAGAGAGGGGAAAAAACAGCACTACAATCATCATCTGTTTGGAAGGAGGGAGGAAGAAACTTCATCTACAGGTGGGTGTGATTCTGGTGCACTCTCCCAGAGACTTTGTTTTGTAGGTGGGGGGAGGAAAGAAGAATAGAAGAAGGCCGGAACATCCAAGGGGTGTGTGTGTGTGTGTGGCTTTTTTTAAAACTAGGCCGCACACACCATACTAAACACCCCTTCCCATTGCCTGACCTGGGCCAGCTGGAGCTGCCTAGGTGAAGTCCCCCAATTAAATTCATCTTATTGGGGCATCGTTAAGACCTGGTGCAGGACTGAGCCTGGGCGTCTCCAGCTTTCCCAGGTGAAGACATCTTCTCCCCCCACCAGAAGACCACCGAAAAGGACTTTATTTTACATCGGAGAGTGCACCCCCTGCCAACACCCACCCACCATCCTGAGTGGCGACCCTGCCCTTGCGGCTTCCCTCCTTCCCACCCCCTCTCTCTCTCTCTCTCTTTGTCTCTTGTCTCTCTCTGCCTCTCTCTCTATCAGAGAGGCACCTCATTAATCTTTTAATAACAACCCATTGAGTAGAGGGGAGAAGGCCCCTCTCCTAATTAATTCAAATAAAGGGAGAGGTGTGCCTTCAATTTAACAGCTCCCTCTGCTCAGGGGAAAACAACAAACTACCGAGTCCATTAACACCGTCAGGCCTGTGACTTGGGGTGACTGTAGCCCTTAAAGACCCACCCATTATGGCGACCACATCTTCGCCGGTGGCGGGGGCAGCGAGGACCTACGCGAGCGTGGCAGCCGCGGCCACGGCCGCAGCCACGGGTCCTCCTGTTACCCCGTCAACCTTTTTCACTCCTTACGAGGAAGAATGCGGTCAAGAGCTACACTCACCCCAACATGACGATAGAGGCGTGTGTGAAAGCCATGGCTGGGGTTGTCGGCCCTTCAGCCATCGTTGCCGCCTCTAAGATGTACGGCAAGGCTGTGTTCTTCCTGGGGTCAGAGCGGGCGGTGTCCCTGGCCATTGAAAAGGGGCTCACCGTGGGCGGGACCTTCCTGCCGGTGGACCCCCTTGAGGCCACCGCGCAGAGAATTGTTATCTCCAACGTCCCGCCGTTTGTTCCGGGTGAGCTCCTCCTCCCCCACCTACGTCAACTGGGGGAGGTGAGGTCGGGGATCACACCCATCCCGCTCGGCTTCCGGGAAGCCAGCCTCCGGCACGTCTTCTCCTTCCGGCGCCATCTTTTCGTCCGGCTGGTGCGGGAGGAGGACACAGACGGCGCGTTCACGGTGCTCCACGGGGGGACCGCCCATCGCGTCTTCTGGACCTCGGACGGCGTGCGGTGCTACGCCTGTAAGGAGGTGGGGCACGCCTGGAAAAACTGCCCCGCCTCCAAGGCCGCCACGACATTCAGTGCAGCCAGGGCTGGCGCCGCCGCCCTCCCTCCCCCTGATACTGTCCGCGCATCAAGGACAACAGATGCGCGGTCGACGTCAGGGGCCAACACCATCACGGCCTCCGGCGGGGGGGAGGGAGAGCGTCCGAGGGGAAGGAAGGCGCTGAAAAAGACAAAACACCTCAGGGTGGGTCCCCTCGTGGAGGACACCACCGAACTACCAGAACTCACGCCCGCGCTCCTCACGGAGTTGACGGGGATGCGCAAGGCTGGGGAGGGCCTCGTGCCCGGGCCCATGACCGCAACTGCCGAGGCAGATAAATCAGGACCTGCGGCCGGGCTCGGGCCCGAGGGGCCCAAGGAACCCAGTCATCGGGAGGGGACGGAGAGGGAGGCCCCGGCAGACATGGAGGCCTCCCCCTCTCTGGGCCCCAACACGTTAAAAATGAGGCACGACCCCCAGGAGGAGGACTGCGAGGAGGAAGGTCCCTCCGCACAAGGGGAGTTGTCGCCCGCCGCGGGTGCTGCGCCCCACCCCACCACCGTCACCATCGCGCGCGATCGGCAGGGGTCTCCTGTCCCTGGGTGGGTGAGACAGACAAGTCTGTCCGGCCTGTGCCTCCCGGGGATGGGGAAGAGACCCTGCCCGTGGGGGGGGCCGCGGAACAACCCGCAGAAATTAATATTAATAATAAAGAAGTGCCAGAACCGTTGCTCCTCGCCGGGTCGGGCTTCCTGGGGACTGGGGCGGGCGGGGCCAAAGAGGCCGAAGCTGAGCCCGCCCACTACGATCCAGACATCGCCCAGGGACTGCTCGACCTGGTGGAGGAATGCAATAATCCCCAGCCCGCTGGGTCGGAGGTTGGTGGCGGGGAGACAGAAAGCCCCCTGACTCCATCTCTGACGTTGGCGCCGGACGTGCTGGAGCAATTGGGAATTGTTTTCTCCCCGGTTTCTCCGGTCGCCCCGGCGCCTGAGGCAGAGGGGGGCCCCGAACCGCCGCCGCCTCCCGGCCCGGCGCCCCTGAAGGAGTCCAGGGAGGACTCCTCTGCCACCGATCCTGGGGGTGGGACCGTGACAGAGGCGGGGCCGGCCGGTGCGGCCGAGCCATTCGCTGCACCCCGTGCGACGGACGGGTCGGCCGCCGGTGACGACCTCCCGGAGGAGGACGGGGACTCGGTGTTGGGCACAGAGGATGATTTGGAGTCCATCGGAAGCGAGACGGTGGACGCCCTCGTGCCCCTCACCGACTCTCCCCTCATCCCCGTAGGGAAACTCCGGGATTTTATGGCCACGTGCCGGGGTCGTCATAATCAGATCCGGCTGGCCCTCGACAAGTGGTCGGAGCTGGCGCTGCTCGTCGTGTCCGTCCGCGCCGCCGTTAAAATCATCGGCGCGGACAAGGACGTAAACCGGCCCAAGCTGCGTCGGCTCAGGATGTTCCACACTGGGCTGCTGAGGGAGTGGCGGTCGTCAGTGACCGCGCTCCCTCCCCCCCCGTTAGGTAGAGGTTGCACTATGCTTCTGAGATGAAGATAACCATAGCCAGCCTCAACATCAACGGCAGCAGGGAGGCGCGCCGTAGATTCAATAACTTCTCGGTCCTTCGGGACGGGAAATATGCGGTGTGCTTCCTGCAAGAAACCCACACCGTTCCGGGAGACGAGGCCACGTGGCTCCTGGAGTGGCAAGGAGGGGTCAGCATGAGTCACCTCTCCAACAATTCCTGCGGGGTGGCCGTCTTGCTGGCCCCACATTTTCAGCTGGAGATCTTGAGGGTCAAGGAGCACGTGCCGGGCCGCTTGCTCCAGGTCATTGTTCGCCTGGGAGGCGTGCCGCTCCATTTAGTGAACGTTTACGCCCCCCAGACCGGTGCGCAGCAAGTGCGCTTCTTCGGAGAAGTGTCCGCTCTTCTGGGCTCCATCGACGTGGGCGAGTGTGTCATCCTCGGGGGGGATTTCAATTGTACCCTCGAGGCGCGGGACCGGTCGGGTCCCCCGTGAAGCCCGGCGGCGATGTAGAAGTTGCAGGACCTGGTCGGGTCCTTCGACTTGGTGGACGTCTGGCGAAATCTCCATCCCGACTCCAGCGCCTTCACGAGCGTGAGGTCTGGAGGAGGAAGGTCCAGAATCGACCGCCTTTACATTTCCCGGGCGTACGCCTCCTGCGTTCTGGTGGCTTCCATGCGGCCGGTGCCGTGCACGGACCACCACCTGGTGTGGGAGGAGCTCGCTGCGTTGCGCGCGCGGGGGGGGGTCCGCGTACTGGCATTTAAACAACCTGCTGCTGGAGGACGCGCGGTTCTGGGATTCGTTTCGCCGGTTCTGGGCCGACTGGAGAAGGAAGCGGGGAGGCTTCCCCTCCTTGAGGCTATGGTGGGACGTGGGCAAGGCTCACGTCCGCGTCTTCTGTCAGGAGTACGCGAAGGGGTCGACCAAGAGGCGGGAGGCCCAGGTCGGGCGATTGGAGAAAGAAGTGCTCGACCTGGAGTCCCGTCTCGGTCAAGTCGTCGAAGACCCGGCCCTGCGGAAGGTGTACGAAGAGAAGAAGGGCGCGCTGAAGGACCTGCAGCTGGTCGGGTCCCGAGGCGCGTACGTGAGGTCGCGGATCCAGTTCCTGCGGGACCTGGACCGCGGCTCCCCCTTCTTCTACTCGCTGGAAAAAAGACGGGGGGTCCGTAAGCAGCTCTTGGGGCTGCTGGCCGACGACGGATCTCTGGTCTCGGATCCGGAGGGCATCAGCGCGGAGGCCCGGGCCTATTACGGGGCTCTGTTCTCTTCGGATCCGTCCAGCGAAGATGCGCGCAGAGTTTTGTGGGAGGACCTGCCGAAGGTCGGCCCGGAGGGCGCCGAGAATTTAGAAGCTCCGCTAAGCCTGGCGGAGCTGACCGGCGCCCTGCGCCAGCTCTCGAGGGGCAAGTCCCCGGGGCTGGACGGGCTGACCGTGGAGTTCCACAGGGCGTTCTGGGACGTCTTGGGGGACGACTACGCGCGGGTCCTGGGGGAAAGTCTGGCGACCGGGGAGATGCCCCTCTCTTGGCGCAGGGCGGTCATCGTCCTGCTGCCCAAGAAGGGCGATCTCCGCCTTCTTAAGAACTGGCGCCCGGTCTCCCTCCTCAGCACGGACTACAAAATTTTCGCCAGGGCTATGTCTGCTCGCCTTGGCACCGTGCTGGCCCACATGATCCACCCCGACCAGTCCTACATGGTCCCGGGCCGGTCAATCCACGACAACATCCACCTGGTCCGGGACCTGGTCCACCATTCCCAGAGGGCTGGTCTGTCGGTCGCCTTCCTTTCCCTGGATCAGGAGAAGGCGTTCGACAGGGTGGATCACGAGTATCTTTTCGGGACTCTGCGCGCATTCGGGTTCGGGACGCATTTCGTCGCCCGGATCCGACTTCTGTACGCCGCCGCGGAGTGTCTGATTAAAGTTAACGGGTCTTTGACGGCGCCCCTTCGCTTCGGAAGGGGTGTGCGTCAGGGATGCCCCATGTCCGGTCAGTTATACGCCGTTTGCGTGGAGCCTTTCCTGCGCCTCTTGCGGAAGAGTTTGACGGGACTGGCTCTGCAAGGGCCGGGCGTGGAGGTGGTCCTCTCGGCTTACGCCGATGACGTGCTCCTCGCGGTCACGGATCCCGTCGACTTGCGGAGGATGCGAGAATGCCAGCAGATTTACTCGGACGCATCCTCCGCCAAGATCAACTGGGAGAAATATTCTGGACTCCTGGTGGGCCCATGGCAGGTGGACTCCCTGCCGGAGGAGTTCAGGCCCTTCGCCTGGAGCACAACGCACCTCCTCTACCTGGGAGTCTACCTCAGCCCGGCCGAGGACGCCTGGCCGGCGAACTGGCAAGAGCTGGATGCTAAAGTCACCGCTCGCCTAGGGCGCTGGACAGGACTGCTCCGAGTGTTGTCCTACAGGGGTCGAGCGCTGGTCATAAACCAGCTGGTGGCCGCCATGTTGTGGTACCGGTTGGTCACTTTGATCCCTCCCCCTGCGTTTGTCGCCAAGATGCAGAAGAAGCTCGTCGACTTCTTCTGGGACAAAAGGAAGCACTGGGTCTCTGCCGCGGTTCTGAGTCTCCCGCTTAGGGAGGGCGGTCAGGCGCTGGTGTGCCTTCGCACCCAGGCGGCGACTTTCCGTCTTCAGACGCTGCAGAGATACCTGTACGTGGAGAATCCTCCTAGGTGGCGTGCGCTGGCGACGTATTTCTTCCGCCAGCTGCACGGCCTCAATTACGACACGCAGCTCCTGTTTGTGAGAGTGGGCGGCACGCGTGCCAGCCTGCGGGAGCTGCCTGTCTTCTACCAGGAACTGCTATGGGTTTGGAACAGCGTCGCCTCCAGGCGCAGTTCTCCCCCGTCAGGAGCGGCGGCCGTCCTTCGGGAGCCGCTGCTCAGGAATCCGCACCTCCACGACCGCGGGTTCGGCCGGCTGGCGGAGGGCAGGGCTGTGCCCGGTAAGGTGACTAGAGTCGGGGACCTGCTCGATGGCGGAGGAGCGGGCTGGATGGCGCCGGAGGAGTTGGAGATGTGCATGTCTTGGATCAACGTCCGGCTCGCGGTCAAAGCCATCGAGTCGCTAAAAGTGGCACTGGGCCCCGACTCCACTAAGTGTATCGAGGAGGCTCAAGCACGTGGGGCGATCCCGTCTGAGCTGACCCCCGTTCGGACGGAATTCCTTATCGGCGCCCGGTCCCGAATCCTCCCTCGGGAGCCGCCGCCTCACCACTTGAGCCTTCTCGGAGAAATGCCCTCCGTGCCCTTTCAATCCGCACGGAGGCGTTTCCTGTACGGGCTGCTCCTGCACACTCTCCACTTTGCCATCTTCGTCTGCCGTCCGGACACGCCTTGGCGTACCATCTTGCCGTCCGGCGGAGGCGAAGGTCCCCAATGGAGGGCTCTCTACGCGGGAGTCTTCCCTTGTTCTATTGGGGACTTAGCCTGGAGGGTGTTGCACGGAGCAGTCCCGTGCAATAGATAGTTAAATAGGTTTACGGACTCCCAGGCCGCTTGCCATTTCTGCGGCCTGGAGGAGTCCGTTTTTCACATATACGTAGAGTGTGAGAGGTTGCAGCCCCTCTTTCATTACTTGAAGGGGCTGCTCCTCAATTTCTGGTTGCACTTCAGCCCCACGCTCCTGATCTACGGTCACCCGGTGCGGAGGGGAGCGGGCGGGTCGGAGGACCTCCTCGTGGGACTGCTCCTGGGCCTGGCTAAGAAAGCCATTAATTGGTCCATGCAGCGGGCGGTCGAGGGGGTCATTCGGCCCGATTGCCTGCCTCTCTTCCGCGGCCATGTTCGCGCCCGGGTGGCCCTGGAGATGGAGCACGCGGTGTCCGCCGGCATGCTTGAGTTTTTCCGCGACCGGTGGGCGCCGTGGGGACTGGAGTGCATCGTCACCCCGGACTACCAAATTTTAATTTGAATTGTTAAGTTTCCTTTAAAGTTTTACTGAGTTACAGATATTTAATTGGTTTTATCAAAAAGAGAAAGAAGAGTAAAACAAGGTTACACCGCAGTCGGAGTAAATTGGCACAGCAGGCAGTGGAAACGAGTTTTCTAACCAATCAGCAGGGATGACTCATTTGGCTGTAAAGAAACAAACAGTAGAAAAAGACCAGTGCTAGTGCAAGCCAGCAGAGAGTGCTGAGTTCAGGTGAGTGGGGTGTGCTTTTCAAACTTTAACTCTGTGGGTTGTAGTTAATAAGGCCTTTCTGGTGCAGAGTGACTGTTGGTAAACCATTTAACTGCTGTAATTTAGAGGGATTGATTTAATTTAAATCCAATTAATTAGAGGGGCTACTAGCATCTATAATCGGGCAGAGAGTGTCCATAACTAACAATAAAAAATTTAATTAATTACATAGAATGGAGCAGGTGATGTGTTACTGTTGCGAGATGTGGGAGCCGGTGGACCCCATTGAGGCTCACGATGATTACATCTGTGACAAGTGTCTGCTGCTACAGGAACTCCAGCTCCGTGTTGATGAGCTGGAGTCTGAGCTTCAGACTCTGCGACACATCCATTATAAAAGATGTAATAGCAGAGCACTTGGAAAACAGTGACAGGATCGGACAAAGTCAACATGGATTTACAAAAGGCAAATTGTGCTTGACTAATCTACTGGAATTTTTTGAGGATGTAACTGGTAAAATGGATAAGGGAGAACCAGTGGATGTGGTGTATTTGGACTTTCAGAAGGCTTTCGATAAGGTCCCGCATAAGAGATTAGCGTGTAAAGTTAAGGCAAATGGGATTGGGGGCAAGGTATTGACTTGGATAGAGAACTGGTTGGCAGACAGAAAGCAAAGAGTTGGAATAAATGGGTCTTTTTCCGAGTGGCAGGCGGTGACTAGTGGGGTACCGCAGGGATCGGTCCTAGGACCCCAGCTATTCACAATATATATTAATGATCTGGACGATGGAATTGGATGTAATATCTCCAAGTTTGCAGATGAGACAAAGCTGGGTGGGAGTGTGTGCCGTGAGGAGGATGCTGAGAAACTCCAGTATGATTTGGACAGGTTGGGTGATTGGGCAGAAGCATGGCAGATGCAATATAATGTGGATAAATGTGAGGTTATCCACTTTGGTGTCAAAAACAGGAAGGCAGATTATTATCTGAATGGCAATAGATTGGGAGAAGGGGAAGTGCAACGAGACCTGGGTGTCCTTGTGCACCAATCGCTGAAGGTAAGCATGCAGGTGCAGCAGGCGGTTAAGAAGGCAAATGGTATGTTGGCCTTCGTAGCGAAAGGGTTCGAGTACAGGGACAAGGATATCTTGCTGCAGTTGTACAGGGCCTTGGTGAGACCACATCTTGAGTATTGTGTGCAGTTTTGGTCGCCTTATCTGAGGAAGGATGTTCTTGCCATGGAGGGAGTGCAGTGAAGATTCACCAGGCTGATACCTGGGATGGCAGGACTGGCGTATGAGGACAGATTGGGTCGATTGGGCTTATACTCACTGGAGTTTAGAAGAATCCGGGGATCTCATTGAAACTTATAAAATTCTAACAGGACTAGACAGACTAGATGCAGAAAGGATGTTCCCGATGGCCGGGGAGTCCAGAACCAGGGGTCACAGTCTAAGGATAAGGGGTAAGCCATTTAGGACTGAGATGAGGAGGAATTTCTTCACCCAGAGAGTGGTGAACCTGTGGAATTCTCTACCACAGAAGGCAGTAGAGGCCAATTCATTAAATGTATTCAAGAAGGAGTTAGATATATTTCTTAAAACTAAAGGGATCAAGGGATATGGAGAGAAGGCAGGGACAGGGTACTGAATTTGGATGATCAGCCATGATCTCATTGAATGGCGGAGCAGGCTCGAGGGGCTGAATGGCCTACTCCTGCTCCTATCTTCTATGTTTCTATGTTTCTATCAGGGAGGGGAAGAAGTACCTGGACTCTGTGTTTCAGGAGGTGGTCACACCTATGAAGTTAATTAATTCAGGGACAGGACAGTGTGACTACGAGTGAGGCAGGTACGGGGATCCAGGAGGTAGTGTTGGAGGAGCCGCAGCCCTTGCTCTTGTCCAACAGGTTCGAGGTTCTTACTCCCTGTGGGGACAGGAGCAGGGACTGCAGGGAGGATGAGCAACCTGGCCACAGCACCGTGGAACGGGGGGCCATTCAAGAGGGGGGAGTAAATAGAAATGTTGTAGTGGTAGGGGATAGTATTATTAGGGGGATAGATAGAGTTCTCTGCAGTCGAGAGCGAGAGTCCCGTAGGCTGTGTTGCCTGCCAGGGTTAAGGACATCTCCTCTGGGCTGGAAAGAAACTTGCAGTGGGAGGGGGTGGATCCAGTTGTCGTGGTCCATGTTGGTACAAATGACGTAGATAGGACAAGGAAGCCGGTTCTGTTAAAGGAGTATGAGCAGCTAGGGGTCAAATTAAAAAAACAGAACCTCAAGGGTAATAATCTCTGGATTATTACCTGAGCCACGAGCGAATTTGGCTAGGACAAATAAAATTAGAGAGTTAAATGAGTGGCTCAAAGACTGGTGTGGGAGAAATGGGTTTTGCTTCCTGGGATACTGGCACCAATACTGGGGCAGGAGGGAGCTGTTCCGTTGGGACGGGCTTCACTTGGCCAGTGCTGGGGCTAGAGTCCTGGCGGATCATATAACTAGGGCTGTAGAGAGGGCTTTAAACTGTTGGTGAAAAATGAATTCACTCGAGTCTGTTTTAAAGCAGAAGATCACTGTTTATTTAACAGAGCGCTCTGGGAGAAGAATTCACAGGTCCCGCGACCTGATGACCTTTCTGCTCTCCGATTTACAGGTATCAAGCATCTTTTATACCTTATGGTATTGGATACAAAATGTCTTTACCCAATTAGGTTTCCCTAGCAACAAGAATAATTAGAACACAGGGGTTTTTTTGGCTTCCTCACCGAAACTATAAACATCGGAATGTGGTCAGTGTATCTGTCTGGTTCAGTTCCTTTAACTGACTGCTTAACTCGAGGACATACCTTCGGAGCTTATCCTTTAGAGGACCCACATCCTCTCCTCCAGTTATTATGCCGTGGGGGAGTTGCATTGCCCTCCCCGTCATTAGCTCATATGGTGATAAGCCCATTGTTCGGTTTGGGGTGGCTCTTAGTTTCATTAAAACTGCTGGTAACATATCTACCCACTGTTGATGTTTATCTCCTAAAGCCTTGGCTAAGGCTGTTTTTAAGGTTCGGTTCATTTATTCCACCATTCCAGAACTTTGGGGATGATACGGAATGTGGAATTTCTGCTTTACCCTCCATCCACTTACATATATTCTTCACTACTGCTCCTGTAAAGTGAGTTCCCTGATCTGAGTCAATTTGGGTCGGTATTCCCCACCTGGGAATTATTTCCTCTGCCATTATTCGTCCCACGGTGGTGGCAGTACAGTCCCGAGTTGGGAATGCCTCGACCCACCTAGTAAACTGGTCTATTATTACCAGACAATACTTCTTACCCCTTGACGTGGGGAGGGGTCCGGTGAAGTCTATTTGTATATTTTCCCATGGGCCCCTCGGCCGTGGTTGGTGGGCCATCTGTATCTTAACGGGTCGTCCTGGATTGTGTTGGGCACACGTGATACACCGCTGACAATGTTTTGCCACCTCTCTCCCCAACCCAGGCCACCACCATTCTTTACTTATTAGGTCAATCATTGACCCCCTTCCTTTATGGGCATCTCCATGGTGTAGTTCTAAGAGCATTTGTCTGATACATTCGGGGGCTATCACCTTCCCGTTTTTCCGCCATATAGCTTCCTTGTCTGGTCTACCTCCTGTGCGGTACCATTCCTGTTTCTCCCCTTCTTGGGTCTCTTTATGCAATTTCCTAATATCTATTTCTTCCACCTGTGCACTTGCTATGTTTTTTTTCAACCACTTCTTGTTCAAGTGCTTGCTGTGCTGCTAAATCAGCGGCATGGTTCCCTTTTTGTTCCTGATTTTGTATTTTCTGGTGCGCCTTTATTTTTATTACTGCTGCTAGTGTTGGGGTCTTTGCGGCTTCCAAGAGGGCCTCTATCCGCTGTTGGTGTTTTATACGATTCCCTCCAGTTGTTACAAACCCCCTTCTTCCCCATGCAGTCATATCATTGTGTACGACCCCAAACGCATACCTGCTCTCTGTGTAGATATTTGCTGTTATGCTTTTTGCTAATTCTAGCGCTTTCGTCAGCGCCACTATCTCGGCCACTTGAGCTGATAGTCCTCCGTCCAGTCTTCCTGATAATTCAGTCTCTAACTGATCATTTACTACTGCCCATCCGGTTCGTGGGAATCCCTCTACATATTTTCTAGATCCATCCACATACAGAGTAATCTGGGGCTCCGGGAGGGGCTCATCTTGTAAACATCCTTCTTCTTCCCCATGTGGTTCGCAACATCTGTGGGGATCCCCTGTCCTAACAATCCTTCTGCTGGGTTTTCCCCAGTGTCGCGTACTATTTTGACTGACTGATCCACGGGTAGCAGTACTGCTTCCCATCTGGCCCGGCGTACATCAGAGATTGCTCGCAACTTTCCCGTATTCAGCATTTCTACTAGTGTGTGTTTCGTATGGAGAATAATCTCGCCGGTCATCACTGTGGACTCACTAACTTTGATTGCCCAGGCGGCACAGTCAAGGGCCGCCACACATCGTGATAGACCAGTTGCCACGGGTGATTGTTGGGTAGAATAGTAGGCGACCGGATGTCGTCGGTCACCGTGACTTTGGGTGATTACTGCAGTGTAAAATCCACCCTCGTTCTCACAATGTATGTGGAACGGTTTCTTCATATCTGGTAAGCCTAAACCTGGCGCTGTTATTAGGGCTTCTTTCAGTTTCGCGTATGACGTTTCTTGTTCGGGTCCCCGGTCAATGGGTGCTATCGCTGGTTTACCTCCTTTTACCAGTTTCTGTATTGGTTCTGCTATTATGGCAAAATTTGGGATATAACTCCGACTGTAATTAGAGTCCTAACACTTTTCTGACCCCCCTCACCGAGACGGGTCTTGGCATTTCTTGAATCGCCTTCCGTCGGTCTTGTGGCATGGTCCTTATCCCCTGGGACAATTGTTGTCCCAGATATGTGACCGTAGTCTGCCCAATCTGTGCCTTTTTTGGGTTTACTTTAAACCCTCCTGTTTCTAGGGCTTGTAGAACCACCACCAGGGCGGCGGCATGCCCTCTGCTGTCTTCTGATGCTATCAAAAGATCATCTACATATTGTAATATAGTACTTCGATATGGGGTCAGGTCTACCCGTTCCAATAATGAACTCATAACTCGATGAAATATTGCTGGGCTATTATGAAACCCCTGAGGTAACCGGGTCCATGTATACTGTCTGTTCCCTACTGTAAAGGCGAACTTCTCCTGTGACCCAGGTTCCAATGGTATTGACCAGAATCCATTAGCTATGTCCAGTACGGTGAATATTTTTTGTTCTGGACTTAACCCATTCAAAATTGTTGCTAGGCTTGCTACAATGGGGTGTAGTTTTGGGGTTACTTTGTTTAACGCAGTGTAATCAATTGTTAGCCGATATGATCCATCTGGCTTTTTTACTGGCCATACTGGTGAATTGGTCGTACTCTCTGTGGTCCTAATTATTCCTTTCTCTTCCAATTGGCTTACAATTGTCGACACGGCGTCCTTTGCCTCGGGTCGGATTGGATATTGTTTGTGGGGTTTATGTTCGAGTCCTGGGACACATATGGGTTTTATGGTGACCAATCCGGTATCCTGTTTTGAGGTCGCCCATACTGACTTCATTGCCTTGCATATGATCCCATAGTCTCCTCCCTCCTTCCAATCCCAGGCCACTAGTTTTGCACTTCCTACTGTTGCCAAATGGCTAAGTGGCTTTCCCCAGTTTACTTTGTTCCCGTCTCCCTGTACCCAGGTTAATTTTCCTCGTCGTGAATCTATTAACAAATTAAATTCTTTTAACAAATCTATTCCTAAGATAGTTCCTTCACTGTTTGGGCATACATAAAATTGTGCGGGTAATAGTCGTCCCGCTATATCCAATACTTGTACCTCACTTTTAAATGCATGTAAACGCTCCCCTCCCAACCCCACTATATCTATACTTTCTTTGGTGAGTGGGAGGTGTAAATCGGTAATTGATACAGAAGCTCCCGTGTCTACTAACATATCGCACTGCCGGCCCCCTAACAGTGCCGATACATAGACTCTGGGATCTTCCTTCTCCCTCTTGATGGGGTCCACTGCTAGTCAGTGGCCGCCGCCCTGTTCCTTTACATACTTCAGGAACTTTTGATACATTTCAATGGTCCCTGTCTGGTTTGGCTCTTCCTTTTTTGTCCAACAGTTCTTGGATGAATGTCCCGGTTTTGCGCAATTAGCACATACCAGTCGGTTTTGTTTGGGGGCCCTACATTCTTTTGCCAGATGACCCAACTTCCCACAGTTAAAACAGGCTCTTCCTTTCATTTGGGACAGTTGCCGTATTTCTGCGGCCCCTACTTTTTCTTGTTTTATTACTGGTGTTCGTTCCGCCTCTTTGGCATCTATGTGACACGCCCACTGGACCGCTGCATCATATGTATTTGCCGCCACGATTCCCATTTTCAATATCGCTTGGTGGGATGGGGACAACCCGTCCTTAAACATTTGAATAAAGGGTTGGTCTGTCATCTGGGGATTTGCTTGTCCCGATGATTCCTGGTATACGACGAACAATCGTTCGCCATAATCACTACTGCTTTCCCCTTTCCGCTGTTTTATCATTATACGTCCCCAATTAGGTGAGGATCCTCCTAAGGCCGCCTGTACCGCTGTTTTAAAGGGGTTATAGGCCACGAGTTGGGCAGCCTTGTCTGCAATTAAGGCGATTTGGCTGGTCCAGGCACCATCTTGGTGACCGTTTTGGTTATCCACCTCCCTCCATTTCTCAGCCGGACATTTAGCCCGTACTAACTGGTGAATGTCCCGAAGATGGCGGTCGTGGATATCCCACATTTCCTCGAGATTTCTCCAAAATTCCCCATTTGTGCTACGGGGCTTCAATGTTCCCAAATCTTTCAATATTGTTTGTTTCTCTAAGGGACTAAAAGCTTGGTACTTGGCTGTGGGATTTTGTACTGTACCCCCTCTTTTTAAAGGGACTGCCTTGACTACCTTTGGGTTCTTTTTTTCTTCTTCAAAATTTTCTTCATCACTGTCTTCCATGGAAGGGGCTGATGCCTCTTGGGCGTAAGGAGGTGGTATCTCGTCCTCATTTTTGGAGTCCTGGACTTTTTCCGAGACGCACATATGTGCCTGCCTTTCGTTCCATAGTTCCGTTTTGTCCAGTCGGTACCCATCAAGGACCATCTGGCCTCCTTTGTATAATAATAAGTCTTGTTCTAATTCCAGAATTCTTTCATTTTTACTTGCAAGTCTAGTGTGGAGTCGTTGTACCTTGTTAGTTAATGCGACTAATTGGTTTACTAGTATCACCCCAGCCTTTTGTGTCTTTTTCTAGTTTTGACCCTCCCACCACTCTCTTTGTGCTTTCGGGTTCATGATCAGGTCCCACCCGTTCTTCATCATCTTATCAATTAAGCCCTTCCGGTCGTCTGCATAGAACCTAGTAAGGGACCCAACTGGTCCCCATTCTATTTCTTTCCCCAACGCCATAAATAGTCCAACTTTCAGTCTTACCAAATACTGAGTTCCTCTAATTGGGTTAATTCTTGATACCTTAAAAGACTTTAAGCGGTTACATAGTCACATTACACACACACATATATTAATTGACTTCACGATCCCAGGGTGCTTTGGTTCTCTACGCCTACTTGATCCTGGCCATTACGTGGGGCCCAATCGCCCTCTTAATTCCGGCTCAGGCTAGGTGTGTGAGACAGGCGCCCTCCTTGTCCGTGTCGATCAGTCAATTACTCATACTTTCGCGACATTTATCGCTACAGCGTGTTCCCTTAATACACACAAACGATCCACAATCACACAACTGTGGTCCCCTACCTCTCTCAGACTTTTGCCGATTCGTGATGCTACACAACTGGCCCTCCGCCGTTCCAAGTGACTCAATTTCTGGACGGTCAAAATTTGACTTCTCGTCCGGCTTCACTGGTACGGGCGGTGTTTCAGTCCTGGAGCATCCTGCCGACTACGCCAATTGTTGGTGAAAAATGAATTCACTCGAGTCTGTTTTAAAGCAGAAGATCACAGTTTATTTAACAGAGCGCTCTGGGAGAAGAAAGGTCATCAGGTCGCGGGACCTGTGAATTCTTCTCCCAGAGCGCTCTGTTAAATAAACTGTGATCTTCTGCTTTAAAACAGACTTGAGTGAATTCATTTTTCACCAACAAAACTAACTAGTGGGGGGGAGGTTCCTAGAGAGCAAATAATAAAAAATGACAACAGAGAAGGTAGCAGTGGGGAAATTAAAAACCAGAGTGTGTCAGGAAGGGGCAGAAGGTATGGATTAAAAGGTAAAGTAATAAAAAGGGCAAAAGCAGGAACTAAGTGTCACAAAACATATTTGAAAGCTCTCTATCTGAATGCACGTAGCATTCATAACAAAATAGACGAGTTAATGGCACAAATAACTACATATGGGTATGATCTTGTGCCTATTACAGAAACATGGCTGCAGGGTGACAATGCCTGGGAATTAAACATACCAGGTTATTTAACGATCAGGAAGGACAGGCAGGAAGGAAGGGGAGGTGGGGTGGCTATGTTAATAAAGGAAGGAATCACTGTAATACAGAGAAATGATATTGGGTCAAAAGATCAGGATAATGAAACCGTTTGGGTGGAGATAAGGAATAATAAGGGGAAAAAAACACTAGTGGGCATAGTCTATAGGCCTCCGAATAGTTGCAACTCTGTTGGACGGAGTATCAATCAGGAAATAGTTGAGGCTTGTAATAAGGGAACATCTATAATTATGGGGGATTTTAAATATCATATTAATTGGGCAAATCAAATTGGGCAGTGCTGCCTTGAGGATGAGTTCATTGAGTGTATTAGGGATGGGTTTCTTGAGCAGTATGTAACTGAACCGACCAGGGGGCAAGCAACCTTGGATCTGGTCCTGTGTAATGAGACAGGATTAATTAAAAATGTCCTAGTAAAGGATCCCCTTGGAATGAGTGACCATAACATGGTTGAATTCCATATTCAATTAGAGGGTGAGAAGGTTGGATCTCAAACAAGCGTGCTAAGCTTGAATAAAGGAGACTATGAAGGTATGCGAGCGGAATTGAGTGGAGTGGATTGGGAAAATAGATTAAAGGGTAAGACGATACATGATCAGTGGTGTACATTTAAGGAGTTATTTTACAACTTCCAAAAAATATATATTCCACTGAGAAGAAAAGGGTGTAAAAGAAAAGACAGTCATCCGTGGCTAAGTCAAGAAATTAAGGATAGTATTCGACTGAAAACAAGGGCCTATAAGGTAGCCAAATCTAGTGGGAGGATAGAGGATTGGGAAACCTTTAAAAGACAGCAAAAAATAACAAAAAGATTGATTAAGAAAGGGAAGATAGATTATGAAAGTAAATTAGCAAAAAATATAAAAACAGATAGTAAGAGTTTTTATAGTTATAGTAAAAGAAAAAGGGTGGCTAAAGTAAATTTTGGTCCCTTAGAGGATGAGACCGGGAAATTAATGGTGGGAAATATGGAGATGGCAAATACACTGAATGAATATTTTGTATCAGTCTTTACAGTAGAGGACACTAAGAATATTCCAATACTGGACAAACAGGGGGCTATAGGGGGGGAGGAGCTAAACACGATCAAAATCACTAAGGAAGTGGTACTCGGTAAAATAATGGGACTCAAGGCGGATAAATCACCTGGACCTGATGGCTTACATCCTAGGGTCTTGAGGGAAGTGGCGGTAGGGATTGTGGATGCATTGGTAATCATTTTCCAAAACTCTCTGGACTCAGCAAAGATCCCGGCAGATTGGAAAACTGCTAATGTAACACCCTTATTTAAAAAGGGCAGTAGACAGAAGGCTGGAAACTATAGACCGGTTAGCCTAACATCTGTGGTAGGTAAAATTTTGGAGTCCATTATTAAGGAGACAGTAACGGGACATTTGGATAATCATAATTTAATAGGACAAAGTCAGCATGGTTTTATGAAGGGGAAGTCATGCTTGACAAATTTGCTGGAGTTCTTTGAGGAAGTAACATACAGGATGGATAAAGGGGAACCAGTGGATGTGGTGTATTTAGACTTCCAAAAGGCATTTGACAAGGTGCCACACAAAAGATTATTGCTTAAGATAAAAAATCACGGGATTGGGGATAATATTCTGGCATGGATAGAGGATTGGCTATCTAACAGAAGGCAGAGAGTTGGGGATAAATGGTTCATTCTCAGACTGGCAATCAGTAACTAGTGGTGTTCTGCAGGGGTCAGTGCTTTGTCCCCAACTCTTTACAATCTATATTAATGATTTGGAGGAGGGGTCCGAGTGTAACATATCAAAGTTTGCAGATGATACTAAGATGGGAGGGAAAGTAGTGAGTGAGGAGGACATAAAAAATCTGCAAGGGGACATAGACAGGCTAAGTAAGTGGGCAGAGATTTGGCAGATGGAATACAATACTGGAAAGTGTGAGGTTATGCACTTTGGCAGGAAAAATAGTAGAGCAAGTTATTATCTTAATGGCAAGAAACTGGAAAGTACTGAAGTACAAAGGGATCTGGGGGTCCTGGTGCATGAAACTCAAAAGGTTAGTATGCAGGTGCAGCAAGTGATTAAGAAGGCCAATGGAATGTTGGCTTTCATTGCTAGGGGGATAGAATATAAAAATAGGGAGGTATTGCTTCAGTTGTACAAGGTATTGGTGAGACCGCACCTGGAATACTGCATACAGTTTTGGTGTCCATACTTAAGAAAAGACATACTTGCTCTCGAGTCAGTACAAAGAAGGTTCACTCGGTTAATCCCGGGGATGAGGGGATGGACATATGAGGAGAGGTTGGGTAGATTGGGACTCTACTCATTGGAGTTCAGAAGAATGAGAGGCGATCTTATTGAAACATATAAGATTGTGAAGGAGTTGGATCGGGTGGATGCGGGGAGGATGTTCCCGATGCTGGGTGAAACTAGAACTAGGGGGCATAGTCTTAGAATAAGGGGCTGCTCTTTCAAAACTGAGATGAGAAGGAACTACTTCACTCAGAGGGTGGTAGGTCCATGGAATGTGCTGCCCCAAAAAGCTGTAGAAGCTACATCATGCCATAAATTTAAAACAGAAATAGACAGTTTCCTAGAAGTAAAGGGAATTAAGGGTTATGGGGAGCGGGCAGGAATTTGGACATGAGTCTAAGTTCGGATCGGTCATGGCCCTGTGGGTAGCGTAGCCTGATCCTGCTCCTATTTCGTGTGTCCAATTCTGTTAGGTTCAGGAGATGGAGACAGTACAAAGGGATCTGGGGGGTCCTAGTGCAAGAAAATCAAAAAGTTAGTATGCAGGTGCAGCAGGTGATCAAGAAGGCCAACGGAATGTTGGCTTTTACTGCTAGGGGGATAGATTATAAAAAGAGGGAGGTATTGCTGCAGTTATATAAGGTATTGGTGAGACCGCACCTGGAATACTGCATACAGTTTTGGTGTCCATACTTAAGAAAAGACATACTTGCTCTCGAGGCAGTACAAAGAAGGTTCACTCGGTTAATCCCGGGGATGAGGGGGTGGACATATGAGGAGAGGTTGAGTAGATTGGGACTCTACTCATTGGAGTTCAGAAGAATGAGAGGCGATCTTATTGAAACATATAAGATTGTGAAGGGGCTTGATCGGGTGGATGCGGTAAGGATGTTCCCAAGGATGGGTGAAACTAGAACTAGGGGGCATAATCTTAGAATAAGGGGCTGCTCTTTCAAAACTGAGATGAGGAGAATCTTCTTCACTCAGAGGGTCGTAGGTCTGTGGAATTTGGAATTGGACATGAGGCTGAGTTCGGATCGGTCAAGGCCCTGTGGGTGGCGGAGCGGGCCCAGGGGCTGAGTTGCCGGGTCCTGCTCCTACTTCTTGTGTTCTTTAGATTTGAGGTTAGGATCAGATCAGCCATGATCTTATTGAATGGCGGAGCAGGCTCGAGGGGCCAATTGGCCTACTCCTATTATGTACAATCCTAATTATGTAACAAGCAGGCTGCCTTTGGCTGGTGTTAGCAAGGTTGGGCCCGCTGCTAATGCATGCAGCCAATCAAGAGCGTGGTTAGCGCTGGCTGCATGCTGCAATCATGTTAATCATGTTTGCGTATAATTAAAAGTCTGTGAGTGAACTGTTACCAGACAGCCTGGGGTGAGAAAAAGGATTGCTCTGGTCAAATAGGAAGCTGTGGGTGAAAGTTGGATATTCGCCAACAGTATGGATGCGACAGAGTACAGCTAGTCTGGGAACCAAGGTCAGGTGTAGATGCCACTGTTGAAATGTTATGATGTCTGCAGTTAATTAAAAACATAGACCTTTCACAGGAACAGCAAGGATGCCATATCTCTACACTATGGAGACATTTCCTATTGTGTTGCCATAACCACCCCAGATATAAGTCTTGATGGTCAAAAACAGATGATGTAAGGGTGTCAGAAGATCAGAACCTGCGTAGACAAAGGTGCTGTGAACGTGGCATCTTTATGATTGGAGTTTGGGTTTTGGTTGTAAACCAGTGATTGGTTCAGGAGGACTCCATAGGTTTTGAAAGAGAGTAAGGGTATAGTAAGGGAATCTTAACAGCCACAATGGGTAGAAGATTTCAGAAAGAGTAGAAGATGTCAGGAAGAATCTAGGAGACACCCGGGAGACGAAGAGAGTTGAGAGACAAGAGACACAAGGTGCAGCTTATTCATGGTGCGGCTTCTACCCAGAGGATAACGGGATAATATAATTCTCAATTATTTTCTTTAAACTGCAGCTTGAATACTGTAATGTATTAAGTTTTGCTTCTGCTGAATAAAGTTAAATCACTGCCCCTATTACGGGTCAACCACGAACCATTTGGAACCAGGGTCCATCTGGGATCTTATAAAGTACAGCCAAGATTTAGCAGCCACACCCTTTGCTTTTGCAGTGGTTTTTGCAGAGGGCATCATTGTGTGAACAGAGTTTTCATGGTCAATGGGTCGAGGAGTCGGGAGAAGGCCTTGGTTAAAGAAACCGGAGGGGAGGGCAAGTCTTAGCGAGTCTGAGATGAATTTTGATGAAATTTGTTCTCTTGCAGCAACGCGCAGAAGGATTTGTTGAAAGTGAAGCTCGATCAGCTTCAATGTCACCACGTGGGGCCCACAGAAGGAAAATATTGACTTGGACAATATGAAGCAAAGAATGCAAGATTCAATACAGGCTGGTGTGAAATATCAGGCCATATCTTACAACCATCTCGCTTTTATAAACTGTCTGCAAGGCAACTGTGAAGAGGCAATTCAAAACTTAAAGGAAGCTGAAAGATTCTGAGGGAGAATCATGAACATGAATTTGAAAGAAGAAGCATCATCACCTATGGAAACTATGCCTGGGTATATTATCACATGGGACAATTGACAGAGGCCCAGTCCTACCTCGACAAGCTGGAGGTGATCTGTAAACGATTTACTAATGGCTCTCGGTATACAGCACTGATACCTGAAGTGTACGGGGAAAAGGGTTGGTCACTGTTGAGTTCTGCTGCTCAATACTTGGAAAGAGCAAATGGAATGTTATAAAAAGGCTCTGGAGGAAGATCCTGATAACATTGAATGGAATGTTGGTTATGCGACTGTTCTGTTTCGTCTGGAAGGGTTTTCTGGTACCCCAGAGAGTGGTGAACCCAGTCAGTCAGTGAAGCAGTTGCGACGTGTGCTGGAGCTTGATCCAGATCACTCTGTAGCCATGGTGCTGTTGGCTCTAAAACTACAAGAGTTCAAGCAAAAGGAGGAAGCTCTCAAATTAGTTGAACAAGCATTGCAGAAGTCCCCTGACCTTCCATATGTAACTCGTTATGCAGCAAAATTTTTGAGAAGAGAAGGAGATGTGGAAAAAGCTTTGGAGCTGTTGAAGAAAGCATTAGAAATTACCCCAAACTCTACCTTCTTACACCACCAAATAGGTCTGTGTTACAGAATCAAACTATTTCAACTGATCAACAATCCAGGCAGCAAAAACCCTCGCAATCCTGCTTCTCAACAGAAAGCTGAGTTGATCAATAAATGCAAGTACCATTTTAAAAAGGCATTTGAGCACCGCCCACTGACATCGATTAGGCCACAACTGGATTTTGCAGGAATCTGTTCTTTAGACAGTTAATATCACAAAGCAGAGGAGATCTACAGCAATCTACTGAAATTAGAAGATATTCATCCAGAAAATAAGCAGGCAATTTGTTTACAGGCTGGGTTATTTGAACTGAATCACAAAAGATCTGAATCAAAGGCCATCACCCATTTTCTGGAAGGACTGAAAGTCAAATATGACTCAATAGAACGGAAAAGGTGTCGCGAAAACTTGGAGATGATAGCAGAAAGACGACTTTGCAGGAATCCAAGAGACAGTGAGGCCTTTGGTGTTCTTGGGTTCCTGCACCAGCTGGATGGGGAGAAGTGTGAAGCTATTGAGTGCTTTCAAAAGGCCTTGGAGTTTGATCGTGACAATGAAGAATATCTAAGTGCTCTTTGTGAATTACGCCTTTCTGTCTAGGCAATGCTGACTTTCCCAGCTAAAACTAAGCATTTGAAGGATGCATTAATACTCTCTGATCTATGAGCAGGTTTGGTCGGATACTCGCTTCACTTATTATATTCTGCTGGCACTTTCTTTCGAATGAGCATTTTACTCGTGCTTAATTTTCAAACGATAATCTTATTGTAATTATTCTAAATCCCTGGGCTTCATTCAAGAATATTAACACCACTGGTGCACTAACCAAATACAATTTGTATCCATATCCTTAGATCTTTTGCTATGTGTGAAAAGAAACAAATAAGTTGTTTTGGGGGAATTAGAGTTAATTGAGCCAATGGGACAGAGCCACAATAATTGTTTATGAATTATAAGAACTGTTTTTAAACAATATTAAACATTACATGGGCCCGATTTTAACTCGATGGGTTTTGGGTGGGTGAGTGGCGAGGGGAGTGGGAAACTCACCCTTTGCTACAGATATCGGGCCCGAGGGTATTTCAATCCTGAACCTCATTATCGTGCCGCCAGTCCACTTCCCGCCCGTACGGCGTTCAGGTAGGTGCGTTGAAGGAGGTTCTGGGAGGGTCTCGGGAGATGGAAGTGGAGACATGGGGAGTCCGGGGCCTGGCGGGGCCTTCCTGGAAAGGAAAGTAAAACACTTACCCTTTGACATCCTGGTTCTGTTCAGAGCTGCTTCGGCCTGTTGGAAAAGCTGCAGCGGCTTCCACCGCTCAGGCCAGAGTTGACATCGCAGCCGGGGCACGATGACATCATCAGACATGTGTCAGTGAGGACCCTGCCCACTTTGCTTAGCCTAGTTTCTGCCAAGTGGGTAGGTTTAAAATCACCCCATGAAGTTCTAGATAACTGGGTAGATAGACGGACACTGATGTCCAAATATATATGTATAATAGGAGTTTTAGTCTGATCTGTTTAGGGTGTTTTAACAGCAATGTACGCAAATGAGACTTGCCGCGTGGAACCCAGACTGGAATGATCCTCTGCCAATGAGGATTGTTTCCAATCCATCTTTTATCTATTCAGCAATTTTTAAAAGAAAAAGTAAAATTCATTGAAACTTTTTTATTCCTCCTGGTAATAGATTCTCTGCTGCTGATGAGAAAGAAGTTTTAAAATATCAAAAAGTAATCAATTCCCAAAGGGAAATAGGGAGTAATTTGCAATAAAATATTAAAAGAAAATCCAATGCCCGAGCTCATAGAATCCAAAATACATGAAAATGCATCAAATTAGTTGTTAAAAAAACATTTTGGAGTTCTCATCTTTCTTTGGGGCTGTGTCAGATTTTTTGAAAGTTTTGGTCAGTTTTTACTCGTTCTCTAAGTTTGGCAAGTATGGGAAGTGCATGTGGTTGGCTGTTGAAGGGAGACAGAATTGGACATTGCTGTGGTGTCCACAAAAGTCAAATAGCCTGCTACAGTCGATGTTCTAGGGAGTCAACACCTTTAAGGAGAGGGGGGAAGGGCAACAAATAGCCTTTCTGGTTACTGGGTGCTTCCAGGCCCCAGGATGTATTTTCTGGCACTGGACACGCATCGTATCCACCTCTAACCCAGAGGTGACTGCTGGGATGTTCTGGAAAACTTACACATTCACACATTCGCACAAAAGTGCAGAGCAACAGTTGGAGTGAGAGCCACAATGTGATATGATTGTTGACTTCCTCATAGGTCATGTATGGTTGACTGGGCAGTGTGTTTCCCTTGTGGCAGTATTACCACTGGAGGAAGGAGTCACATATTAATTCAGTGGGGTCTCGCATTGCCTGCACCTCAAGAGGGAACTACACACATTCTCAAATTCTGATCCGCCATATTGTACATCCAACTAACTGAGGATATCCTGCTCTTTCTCTATTACTCTTACCTTGAAGACTGACCTGCTGTTCCTCTGCTGCTACCTTAGTTTGTTGATGACTGAGGCTTTGCTTTTATCAATTCAGCAATTGGATTGCAAAGAGGCAAAGAGTTGCTGTTGAAGATCCAAACCTTCAACTGATGGAACCCTATTTTCTGGTTGTGTCCTTGGCGTGGTCAGCAGGGTAGTGCCAATGTAGTCACAGATTGTAGGTGAATGATGCTGCTCACCATTGCTGATAGCACCTGTTCTCTATCAAATAAGGGTTCAATACTAGGATATGTCAGTTGCCTTATTTTTGTCTTGGTAGTTTTGTATTATAATTAAGTTTAAAATGGCAGAGTGGAGATAGGCTGTATGAGAGCAGGGGTAATGTACTGTTGATCAAGAATTAGTTAAGATAAAGATTCCTTGGACCCAAAACGTGCAGGTCGAAGCAACCTGGCATAAGAGTCAAAGTTCATGGGGGGGTCGGCCACAAACAGCGTGTCTTTAGCACTGGGGGAGGTCGGGGGGTCACACACCTTCAGAAGAAGATATTTAGTGTGCCACAAGTGGCCAGTTAGGGAACGGGAGCTGGACACCCTGAGAAAGGTAAAAGCCACCCATGACTCCCTTTGTAAAGGGGACATTTTGAAAAAAAATCTCTGTTCATCTTCAGGGATGCAGGCTTCAATCTTGGCCTCAACCTGCTCTTCTTCGAAATAGTGCCATGGGATCTTTTACACCCACCTGAGAGGGCAATCGGGGCCTCACTTTAACATCTCATCTGAAAGATGGCAACTCGGACAGTGCAGGGATGAGAACCTCTGCCTGTATCCACAGGTGTTGAAGTTAGTGGCACAGCCTGTCCAGCGTGGACTCCCTCTGTTGCTCCTCTTCACCCAGGAAACAGAGGTAGAGTCGAACCTCTGATCAGAAACCCATTCTGTCCTGTCCGAAGGGGGAGATGGAAAATTGACTGGACAAGGGCAAATGGTGGGCAGGCAGATGGTAAAGTAGTTGGATGGTGCAAAGCTCACCCTATCCCAAACTTCTGTAAGGCTTTGAAATGTGTGTTTAGCTCTCTAAATGTACCTGTGCCGAGGAATCCTGGATGCTGCTTTATGTGAGACCAATTGCTTCTAAGTACGGAAGAGGTAGTAAGGACAGAGTCTTGACAAATGACATCACCAAGGGGTCAGCACTTTAGACGTCGACAGGAGATGGTGGTGGATAATTGGGATCTGAAAAGTTTCAACGTAACAGATCCCCACCCCATTTACCACCCGCTCTGCCCAATAGCAGCCCAAAATTTCTGATCTCCTTAAACAACAGCAGGTTTTGATATTAGCCCAATTGCTAGACAGACCGTTCAAATCGCCCCCGCCTTACGAAAGTTCTATACCCGGGAATTATTATTCAGAGTGTAAATGGAATAAGTCACGGACAGGAATGCTTCGGTGAAAAATCAAACTTATATTTATTTAGTCTAATATACATTGGCTAAAACATGCACTACTAAATGAAATCACTGTCTCTGTGGAGAATAAGATCCAGGTTACAAACAACATACATACAGTACACAACTGGGGACTGTAACATGCAGTAATTCCCTTGTTGCTATGGTGGACTCTAACTCCACTCCTTCCAACGAATTACCCAGTCGCATAAGCCCCTTCGCCTGGCTGAACCAAACGAAGTTTCCACCCCGGAATAGCCCAAAAAAACTTCACTTCTGAGAAAAACCCTGAGCCCTTACACCTCACCCAGCTCGCCTGGGATATCTGGTTACCGGCTTGGGACACTCGAGACCATGCTTACCACCACACACAGTCGGTCTCGATCGCTCCGCTCAGCTGTGGGAAGTCACTGCCTGGAGGCCGTTCCCTGTGAGGGGTATGCGGTTCTCAGTCTCAGCAGCTTCTTCTTGTTAGGTCGATCTCGGTGGAGCGAGAGCGAGAGAGAGAATGGTGGAAAAGGATCTATCTTTATAGGAGTCTTGCTACCCCTATCCTTCCCGCCAATCTTTAAAATCCTTTTGTATCTAAGCACTCCGGTGCTTAGTCAGTGATGGGCCATCATCAGACCCATGAGTAGTCCATTATTGGACTAATGGCCCTAAGTCTGGGACATATCTCGGTCTTTGTGTTGGGAAAAACTGGCTCCTCTTTGGCTGGCTAGGCTAGTGGGTTCATTGTTCTGCTTCTCTTCTGAGATGGAGGTGAGAAGTGCTTTTGCATATTAGAGTGGCTTTCTAATAGGTTCAAGTTAACGGGTGCCTCAGGGTCCTCAGCCCTTTCGTCAATGGCCCCCCCTTCCTTTTTCCAGGACTGTCGGGCGAACCCATACATTCTGGATGACTGACAGTTCTTTTGTCACAGCCAACTGCCATGCGTTCTCTGGAGTTTTAACAAACCAGTTTTTCACGTATCTGCACAGGGCGATCCCATCACAGGGAAAATACTCTCAGAAAAATCCCATAAAGTCCACAAAATATTCTCGACTGAGTCCATTCTTCAAACAGAGACTTTGCGATCTCTTCAGTCCCCCGTTTGATGCTTTTCTTTCCACAAAGCATCACTCGACGAGAGAGCAAAGGCCAAAGTCTCCCACAAGTGAAGCTGTTTCCCTGATTTTACGTTTTAAACCCCAGAACTGCACCCCTTACTGCGTGTCATAGTTCCCTCCTACCGAGTCAAAACATCAGCGAAACGGCTTCTTAACACATTCAAATGGCTGGGTTCCAATTCCCACCGACAAACTTCAAGTCAAAATACAGAACATTAATAAGATCCACAGGACGTTACCAAAAAGTCACCGCGCACATCACACAGTACAGCATTGACAGGTGGTAACACATTACAAAAATGCAACAGCGCACATCGCGCAATACAGAGTGTAAAACTATAACCAGAATACAATACACTTGCTTACAGAACTTTGGTACATTACAAGTTTTGGCAGGGAGAAACCATCATCAACATCAATCAATGACACCTTTGCGGATCGATCTAACACCCCTTGCCACCGCGCTCGGAGCATCTGGCTCCGTCGCCTGCAGCTGGTGTAAAACAAGTAGCTCACAAGCAACAATTGGATGATAACTAATGCATGGGAACAGATGGGGATCCAGGGAGGAATCTCTGTACTCAGACCGATGTCCCACCACGGTGGCGAGACAATCCCCTTGATCTCCTCCCCCACTTCTACTGTCTTTTGCTCTAAAGTGTAAAAATGTTTCTGGGAGAGCTCAACGGTCTTTATTAACCCAGTGAGGTGTTCCGGCAGAAAAGGAATCGGGTACCCGAAATGCTCCACATAGTCCTGGAGACGCGTGAAGGTGTTGTTCACAGTGAGGTGAATGGTCGAGGGTTCGGGGATGGGAGTAATTCGCTCTTGTGTCACTTGAACCTCAGCCTTGGGTTTGAAGCAAAAACTGCTCTCGCTCACCGGACACCACATGTCCTGGCTGTACCGATAGTGGAGCGCACTTGTGGTGACACAGTATGTCCCACTCCCTACGTATGCTACCTGTGGAGGTACGTGATCTGGTGCCATCACTTCCATGGTGCAATTGATAGGTTCCGCGCCTGTAGAAGCAAACCCACAATCTGGTCAGGCAAAAGCATTCAAGTGCTGGGGACACAGTATTATGTGTGCACCCCGGCTCTGGCATCTGGAGAGGTCAGTGCCTGTCATAGCATGCTCCCACTTTATGACATACGGCGGGACCACTTTAAAACGAACATGTACTCCTTCACGAATGACCCCGATATTCTCAACCCTGTATACCGGTGCTGGCCGGGATGACCCGCCCATTACCGGCATCCTCACTACAATTCCCATCACTGTATGGTTGGACCGCCCGCAATCTACAGGGACAGGGTAGGCTTCAGAGGCTAAACGAAGCAGGCACAGGCTCAACGAATTGCTATACGGGTGCAGCGCGGCGAGATGCTTGTTGCTTAACCATGAAGGGACGCGACCTTGCCTCAGGTCCTCCAGGTTACTGCGGCCCTCGCCCAGCAACCATGCTCCATACAACACACACACTTCATTCCGTGCAGCCTGCTCCGAGGCATTCCTGTCCTCCCGTATCAAATCATTAACAGTTTTTGCGTGCCTCTCCAGCTCCACAATGACCTCCTTTAAATGAACGGTCAAAGCCTGGTCTTCATGAAGCTCTGAACCCACCACTGTATTCTCTTCCCCTAGAATCTCACGCAGTTGGTTCTTTAACCCAGTGATCTGCATCTGGAGTTGTGCATCATCCATACTATTAACAATACCCGTTCCTGTACTGAACGCTGTGGCTACATCGTTCCAGGTCCCTTTTCTCTGCCTCCCGGACCTCACACTATCCCCAACATTCAGATTATAAAGCTGTTCTTTCTCTACATTTCCATAGTCCAGTTCATAAAATTCCTGAAACATCGCTTTTAACAGAGCTTCATAAAGCTTCTCCGTCTTTCTTGGACACCACACAGGCAGATGGACTTCAGTCAGGTTCAGGATCACGGATGCCACTGCGTAGTGCACGCTCTGAAACAACACTTTGTCAGTAGGGATTAACACTGTAAGTAAATTATAAAATGTAAAAGCAAGAATGTAAAACAGTTCATCTGACATAGCAACATACAGACGTAGGACGAACTGAACCAGACAGACACAGGTCCCGCAACCTGATGACCTTTCTTCTCCCAGATTTACAGGTGTCAAGCATCTTTTATACCTTATGGTATTGGATACAAAATGTCTTTACCCAGTTAGGTTTCCCTAGCAACAAGAATAATTAGAACACAGGGGGTTTTTGACTTCCTCACCGACCACTGACCACATTCCGATGTTTATAGTTTCGGACTGAACCAGACAGACACACTGACCACATTCCGATGTTTATAGTTTCGGTGAGGAAGTCAAAAACCCCCTGTGTTCTAATGTGAGCTCTGTGGCGTTGATGGTGTTCGGGGGTTTTGGGATCACACAGGATTCCACACTCCGATCCCAACCGATCCCACCCCCGGCGTCCTGCCATTGCCTGCTAAACACGATCGACACACCCGCTGGGCAGATCTTTTCTGACCCCCACATACACACATAAATCCCTTACTCGGATTCCCACCACTTATCCCAACACACATTCACTCCTCCCTGAGAACCCGTGATCGTCCGGTACATGTCATTACTTAGTCTTTCCCAGTCAGCTGTCTGGTCCCCTGTATCCGCGCTCAGTTTCCTGAGCCACCACCACCTTCCCAGTGGAATGTGTCCCCTACAGCTAAGGCACACCCATTTACCCTCTGTTACCCTAACCCGGGAGGTGGTAACCCCTATTCTTGGGCATGGGATGGACGCTTCACCATAGGTGAACTTCTCATGGCTGGAATACCGGGTGGAATTCGACCCCAGCCATCCAGGCCATCTTCCCTCGAGGAGATAGACGCTCGCCCCAGCCTTCGAGCCACCTCCAGTGGTCACGGTCGGTCCGTCTCCGCCGGTGCAGCCGAAGACACCTGATTCCTCGGTGTCGCCCTTGTAACTCGTGCTGGCTCCAATCATGATGATCAGGACTACCATGGCTGACTTCATCTTGTTCTTAGGCGTTCCCTGAAAACACACAGAATGCAACGTTGTCCTTGGGTGATGCCTCACCTTTCCAGATGCAGCTACACACGATTACATTTGGTATCCACAGCATACATGTAAATCCAAACTATACAGACAAGCTAAGACAACAGACAGGAGAGAAAGAAGTTATGTACAGCGCCACCCGTCTCCGGGTGGCCACACTAGGTCTCCTCGACCCTGGGCTTGTTACGACTCCGGCTTCCTTCGTTCACCGGTGTGTAAGGAGGCGTCACCGGCACCCTCGGCCGTGGGATCCTGGCACTCCTTCTCACTCCTGCCCCCACAGGTGGAACGACTGGTCCCTCTTTGGCTCCTCACAGTCCCAGATTATGGGCTGGAGACCCACACCTGTAGCGCAGCTCACCACTCCCTGCTGTTTCCTCCTCTTATCAGCTCTTTCCCCAGGGTTGAAAAGCTTGCACTGATTGATATGGAACCACTTAGTGCGTCGGGGCATTTTGACCGCATATACCATCGGACTTGCCCTATCCACGATACTGTACGGTCCCATGTATAGCGGTTCAAAAGTCCCTACCCTGGCAAAGTTTCTAACCATTACTTGATCTCCGACCTTCCACTCGTGGTGCCTCTGAGGCTCAAGCAATAAATGATTTCTACGATGTTGCTTCCCCATATTACTGGCAGCCTGCCAATGGATCTGTCTGAGATGCTCAAGCAAATTCTTAACAAACCTGTCCCGGTTCACCTCTCTCAACTGATCTTCCGTGAGAACCGGGGCCAGTACATGGCTGGGCGTTCTCATGACCCTGCCAGTCACGAGCTCATGCGGGGAATGCCCTGTGCTTCTAGACGGGCTGGCTCGGACCCCCATCAGAACTAACGGCAAGACCGCCGCCCATTTTCGAGGCGAGTCTCCCGTCTCCTTCTGTAACCTTTCCTTGATGGTCCTATTCATCCACTCCACAATCCCCGATGACTGCGAGTTGTGTGCGATGTGCCATTTACCCTCTACACCTAGCATCTTCAGAGTCGCCTGCATGACTGCCCCTGTGAAGTGACTCCCCTGATCGGACTCCACATACTGTGGTAGCCCCCACCTCGAGAACACTTCTCTCACTGGAATCCTTGCGGTCCCCAAAGCTGTGGCTGTTCGGCATGGGAAGGCTGATACCCCATTTAGAGAACACGTCTACCAGGACCAGGCAGTACTTGTAACCCCCCTGTGCGGTGGGCAGCGGTCCGATATAATCGACCTGTATGGACTGCCATGGTCCCTCCACTCTCCTAGTGTGTCCCATGGATACCTTCCTTTTCTAGGGGTCATGGTTGTTTGCAGCACACACCAAGCAATCCGCGCAGAAGTCATGGACGTCCTCCCTCAGTTGCGGCCACCACCCTGCCTGTTCCACCCGTTCCCAGGTGGTCTCCGGCCCGGGGTGCCCCGCTCCTGGACCCTCGTGGGCCAACTGAAGGAATTCTCTCTGGTGCTGCTGCGGAACTACCCACTGTTCCCCTCTGAAAACCATCCCTTCCTTTACCGTAATACCTGCCACTCCGTATGGACCCTCTACCTTATCTCCCCTAGCCAGCGTCTCCAGAACAGTCTTTAGGGCGGTATCCCGTGCCTGGACCATCTTTAGGTCCGGGGCCAATGCTACCCCTGCACTCCCTTGTGTCCCACCTCTGTCTCTAATCGCTGCTACCAGACTCGACCCATATGGATCCCAAAACGTGCCCGTTCGAGCACCCTCTTTGGCCAGCATGTCGGCCTGCTGATTGCCCTCCGCACGGGGTTCTGTCTTAGAATGGGCCTTGACTTTGTGGATATAGAAATCCCCCTGGGTTCCTATCGATGTTATGATCTGTTGCAACAATGGCTTGGTTGCTAGGGGTTTCCCGTCTGCAGATGTGAACCCGCGACGAGACCAAATGGCTAAATATTCTGTACACGAATTGCAAGTGAACATGCTGTCCGAGCAAATCGTGTAGGGTGTAGGGCACTCTTCGGGGTGGGTAACCACATACACCACCGCCGACAGTTCAGCGTGCTGGGCGCTCATGGTGCTCAGGAGTTTAATGGCCTTGGCAATGCCTGCCTTTGGGTCAAAAATCCCACATCCAGTGAGTCGCTCCCCGGCCACCACTGTACTGGACCCGTCTACATAGATCTCGCGGCCCGTGGGATGGATCCCAGCCCGAAACCCTATGTCTACGTCTCATACCCCTTCAACAGAACATTTGTGGGCCACCCCTGGGTAGATCAAATTTGCGGCGAGCTTGGGCTCACAGAGGCCTTTCACACTCAAATTCGTCTGAGAGAGCAATAAAGTCCAGCGAGCAATGCGTGCACTGCTCACCGTGCCGTCCTTTATCCTCCCATCCAGAAGCATCTGAGTGGGCGTATGATGGGTTCAGAGAGTTATCGGGGACGCCCTCGTGAAGATTTGTGATCTCCTCACGGCCCAATGTGTGGCAAGCAGGTGCCTCTCACAAATGAAGTAGCCCCTCTCTACATCTGTGAGGATTCTTGATGAGTATACCACAGGCCTCAGCTTGCCATGCCGCTCCTGGAGCAGCACTGCGCTCAAACTGACCCCTGTGGCAGCTACCTCCAAAAAGAACTCCTTTCCCCCATCAATCGCTCCTAAAGCCGGTGCTGTCTGCAGATCTCTCTTCAGACGACTAAAAGCTGCCATGCAGTCCTCATCCCACTCCCAGCCCACTCCCTTGTGGAGGAGCCGGAGTAGAGGGGCTGCCATAGCGGCATAGTCCTCTATGAAATCCCTGCAGTACCCTGTGAGTCCCAGGAAGGATCTTACCCCCGTTACCGTGGTTGGGGCAGATAGCTCCTGTACCGCCTTCCTCCTCGCCTCATCGATGGCCCTCTCCCCAGCACGCACGGTCAGCCCGAGGAATTTTACTTCCTGCTGGCCGATCTGTGCTTTCTTGGGATTAACCTTGAACCCAGCTTCCTTTAACAGACTCAGCAGCTCAGCCAGCAGTGGGCCATGCTCCTCCCCCTCGTTGGAGAACAAAAGCAGGTCGTCCACGTAGTGCACAAGCCGCTGCGGTCTGCTGAACCCTTTTAAACAGTTGGCCATACATTGGCGGAAACTAGAAGGACTGTTATGAAACCCTTGGGGAAGGCAGGTCCATGTGTACTGTAAGATTCTCAAAATTCACAGATCCCCCTAACTCAAAGACAAACCCTAAGGAAAAAGACTTTGGACTCTTTCCTAGCTATTACAGGGCGGTGAAGTGCATTGGGCCTAAACCGAAGGACCTTTCAAGCAAAAACCAAGATTTGGGATTTTAAAACATGTCTGGGCTTGTCGGGGAGAAAAGGCTGTGAAGGAAGGTGGGTCAACCTCTGTAAAACCAGTTTGGGTATTGGAGCTAATGGGGACTGTCTGGGGAACTGCATGATCTCGCTGGAAGTTTAAATCGGCCCCTATCAGACATTAGCATCCTCACAATAAACCCGAGGAGAACAGTCTCCACCCCAAGCGACAGAGCCCATTAAGACATGCATAAAACCAATTACTTCAGCTTACCCTATAGAAATTACAGGCCCAACCAAGAAAACCAAACACAAAACCAATCACCTGTAATCAACCGAGGAGATCGACAGGATGCAAGCCATCCCAAAAGCCATTTGACACTTACAGAACAGTTACTGGTTACGAGCCCGCCAAAACCTCACAAAGAGCAGGACAAGATTTGACGCGTAGATAAGGCTATGCTCAATGGGTGAGATTGAAGGCCTGTTTTAAACCAGTTAACACATCACTAAAATCGTTACCGTTAACGAGCCCGCCAAAACTAATAAAGACCGAGACCTGATTTGGCGCGCAGATAAGGAACCTTCAATGGGTATAATTGAAGGCCCGCTCTCAACCTGAAAAAGAAGAGCAAGGAAGAACAAGAAGACATCAACGGAGGCATTCTCCGCAACACAGTTCTAAAACCAACACCGTTTAGCGTTCTGTGTCCAGCCAGGAGGTCGACAGCTCGAAGGCCAGACCATCCAACAAAGTAGGCTGACACGAGAAGAACCCAGAACGACCTCCTCAGTGACCACCGGACACCTCGCGGCAACAAGATCCTCACAAAACAAACTAAACATCAAGTATCAACAATTGGGCCACCGCGACCAAAGAAAAACCAACTCGAAGAAAACTGAAGAATCGCAAAGTTTCCACTCTACAATCTACTCCTGACTTACCCCTGGGTAAGATTTTCCCTTAAAGAAAGTGGGTACTCACCTGATAAATCCAATACGCACCCTACCGCATCAGCGGACTCGCGAAGACTGACCAGATACGCAGTTGAAGTCCTCTACCGCGTACGGGGTACGGCAGACACCAACCGACATATAGAGTGAACCCCAAAACCGCGAACTAACCTAACTGTCAAGGATTCTGCTGAGTATCATCCCTGGTCCTCTGGAGCCCAACTTAGCTAGTAAAGTGGGATTGGGAGGGGTGAAGTATTCTTCTAATGTTATTTCCCTCGTTTGTACCGAAGTGTTCCCCACTTTTAGAGTGTTAAGAGTGTTTGTGTTGAGTTTTACTTTCTTAAATAAAGATCAAAGTTCTTGCATCAAACCCAGTTGTCTGTTGCACTTTTTATCACAACCCCCAAATAAGTCCAAGGTCTAGAACCAAGGGAGTGGGAGCGATTCAAACCGTTCAGAAGTCAGAGGTGAAGCTGACACAAACCACCACCCCCTACAGTACTGCTGACCCTTGAAAGTGAATGCGAACTTATACTGGTCCTCCCTTTTGAGAGGGAGAGACCAGAATCCGTTCGAAATGTCCAGCACCGTGAATGTTTTCACGGATGCTGGGATACTCCTGATCAGGTCGGCTACAGCTGCGACGGTGGGGGCACAGGCTGGGATGTTCTTGTTAAGAACCCGATAGTCCACAGTGGCTCTCCTCGAATTGTCCGGTTTCCTAACCGGCCAAATCGGAGAGTTCACATGGGTCGCGATGGGTCTCAGCACACCCTGCTCAACCAGTGATCACAATGCCATCTCTAAATCCGCCTCTGCCTCTCTGGGGAAGTTGTACTGTTTCTGTGGTTGGGCCATGGGATCTCCTTCTACTCTGACCTCCACCCCTATTACCCTTCCACAGTCGTGCTTGTGTGTAGCGAATGCACGAGGTTGGCTCGCACATCCGCTATGTACTCCGCCGGGGTAGCAGTGACCAAAAGTTCAAGGTCATAACTACCCTTGGCCTTCATCGTACACACGGTTCCCTTACCTTGCTTCCCTGGCATAACTACCACCTCCTTCTCCTTTCCCATGCATACTGCCCCCCAAAGACAGTGATTCCGGAAATCCACCAATATCTTGTGGGCCAGTATGAAGTCTGCCCCCTGATGTAAGAAAACTACTAGGCACTTGGTCTAAGCGTTAAACAAAGCTTTAATCAACTGTTTTACAACATGGAGGTCTAGTTGTGTCCTTTACTAGTTCCTGTTAAAGAATGTCCTGCACAAGCTGGGCCCGTGCATTTATACTCTCCCTGGACAACGCCACCCGCAGGCCACTCAGTACTATTTCATAAGTCTTTCTTTCATGAATGACAGATTCATGTCACCCCCAAAATGCCTATTCCCTCCCGCACCCACCACATCAGGACACATTTCCACTCCGTATGGTGTGTACCCAGATCGATGGCTAGCGGGATGGAGAAAGACCCAGCCTGTTCATTCCCAGTGAACCCTGCTAAGTTATATGGTACCCCGCTCGATAGAGGTGATGTGGTCGGGTTATCCGCATAGACAATGGTGCTTGAAGCTCCAGTGTCCAGCAGATCGGTCCCTTGCATCTTCTCCAGCCCCATCTTCACGCACGGTCTCTTCCAAGCATCATTACTTAGTGGGCATAGGTAAAAGAGCTGAGAAGCCAATAGTCATGGGTCGGGATTGTTCGGGGCGGATGGGAGTACGCTGCCCGTTGCCGCGTCCACCCTACCCTGCCCTGCCGGAAAGACTGCGCGGAGAGCAGCCACTAATACCGCGAACGGATCAGTGCTGCTTCCTGCCACAGCTGCGGCTTTCTGCACTGGCGCTGGAGGATCCCCTTTCCCGCTCCTTTTGTCAGAGACTGGGCAGTCTTTCCTCCAGTGCCCTTTACTCCCGCACATATAACAACCCTGTTTCTTCTCTGAGCTACCCCCTTCCTGGCGCCACTCTCTTCTAACGTTGCCTCCACTAGGCTTTAACTCGTGTACTCTGCCCTTGTAGGGGGTGGTGTTTTGTGTCAGCTTTACCTCTGACTTCTGAGCGGT